>VWZY01005815.1:179336-242867 GCA_013399075.1 Chloroceryle aenea
CAAAGTCTTGAGGGTCCAAGTGAAAAACATTAGAGCCCAAGTTATCTTTTCTTCCATTTCATCAGTTAGAGGAAAGCTGGCAGACAGAAATATATAACACAAATCAACTTCTGGCTTTGTGGCTGTCGCTGTTCTGAGGGTTTTGGCTTTTATGACAATGGGACATTTTTCAATACCTATAACCTAGGAGAGATGAGATCCACCTGCCTAGAAGAGGCAAGNTGCTGAGAGAAATGGGTTCATTCAGCCTTGAGAAAAGAAGGCTTAAGGGAGACCTTATCACTGTTTTCCAGTATTTGAAGGGTGGCTACAAATAAGATAGAGACTGCCTTTTTACGAGGAGTCACATGGAAAATACAAGGGGTAATGGGTACAAGTGACGCCTGGGGAGATTCCAATTAGGCACAAGAGGAAAATTTTTCACACTGAGAACAATCAGTCATTGGAAAAGCATGGTCTGAGCGTACAGGTGCACATATTGCAACAATTCTCAAACTGTGTTATATAAAAAAGCCACAACAGCCTAACTGTTATAATCCCCTGACCAGGAAACACATTTGGCTCTAGTGAGGACTAGATCTTACCTGTAACAATAAAGCTGACATTTCTTTCGGCTCTTCCCACCTTATTGGATGCCACACAGCTGTAGATTCCAGAAGATTTGGCTTCAGCTACAACGAGAGTGCTAGCAGTCTGTGAAAGAAAGAAGGAGATTAGCTTTCATTAGCTCAGCAACTTAGCTAAAGCTTCCCTTCTTCCTAAGTCAACAGGGATGGTCCCATGATCCACTCTCTCCATTCACTCAGCGATGGGCACCACTGGGGCTATTTAGAGATGTCACCATATGCAGAGTGGAAGAATAACATTATATTATCAGAACCATCATAAACAAGAAAACAAGATCTTTGAATGTGCCTTTCAGCTTGACTTATCTCTTGCTGCTGATGTAATGCTAAGCTACAAAACATGAAGTGTGATACCATGTGGTTCACCCAAGGAGATAAGCAGCCTGTGGGAGAGGCAGACTGCAAAGGGAACAAGCGAGGTGTGCCTCAGACACTTGGATAATCCTGGGAAAAATGAGTTTCTGTATGGGCATTTGATTTCTCTTTCATTGTCTCACATATGTGTCAGATGAGAAAGGACGGGGGCAAAAGAGATGGTTTTGTTCTTGAGTCCTCTTCTTGGACTTAATATTTCTGTTATCAAATAATAATACGTTGTTTTTCTTTATGTTGTATAACCATCTTAAGAGGTTCAGCACCCTAAATATTTTCACAAAGTGGTATGACTTCAAAGATAAGACTTTGGAAGGCCAGAGGCCAACACAACCTGACGTGCCTTTAGAAGAATAAAAATGACCATAGCAGTAAGAGTTATAGCTTCATGGTGATGGAAAGCCATGGTCTAATGGATTGGACACCAAGAAACCACTGAGGTGCTGTTCTGAAATGGAGTGAGACAAGGGGAGCACACATGGAGCTCAGCAGTGGGATGTGCTCTCAGATACAATTAGATAGCTTAATTTTCCATCTTTCTGCCTCTGTTTTACTGCTGTAAAACATGTTTTGGCTGGAGTTACAGGCAGAGCTGGGACAGTGACAAAAGGAAATTGTGTGGACACAGAATCCCATTGTTTGGAATTATTTGTTTTTTCTAGAAAACATTCAAATTCATTTTTGTGCAATTAATACATTCTTTTAAGTCTGCCTGATTGCTGGAGTCCAGAAACAAGCACAAGGGGGTGAGTCAGTAATAAATAAAGACCAGTTATCTACATTTCTACATAAATACTGGCTGAACATTTGGACTGCTTCCTACTTAGAGACTTCATGCCTATGCTCAAACTCCTCGCTGAACCCCTAAATAATACAGATCTTCTGTCTCCCCCAAACATTCTTTAGTAGAAAGAGTCCATTACTCTTCTTTCTACTGAAGGAAACACAGTGGAATCAAGTAATTTAATTTTGGCTTATTTGTATTAGAAAACTGCCTTATGGCAAATTCAAGACTGTGAGTGATGCTAGCAGCACCTTTACCCTGATAAGCTGTCTCAATGGCCAGCTACTTGTCTGCTAACCAACTACATCTCATTTCTAGTTAGAATTTTTCTAACCTACCTTTTTGGCTCTTGTGTGAGATGAAAGAGGCTCAGTAATACCAGGTAGATAATTACAGCCCTTAAAAAAAATCATCCTGTTTTGCTAAATTCAGTAGGCTGACCTCTACAAATTCCTAATTATAAAGTGTGGGTCCAGCCCTGTCTATATTTTGCCATTCTCTTTGAATTCCTTCCAGTTTTTAAACATAATTTTGTAAAGTTGGATGCAGGGCCCCGTACCAGGATTCCTGCAGCTGTTTCATCCACAGTAACTCAGAATAGAAGGAAGTCCCAGAACATCTGCCAGAGGGCTAACGTGGGTGGTTAAANCTGTTTTCCAGTATTTGAAGGGTGGCTACAAATAAGATAGAGACTGCCTTTTTACGAGGAGTCACATGGAAAATACAAGGGGTAATGGGTACAAGTGACGCCTGGGGAGATTCCAATTAGGCACAAGAGGAAAATTTTTCACACTGAGAACAATCAGTCATTGGAAAAGCATGGTCTGAGTGTACAGGGGCACATCTTGCCACAATTCTCACACTGTGTTCTATAAAAAAGCAACAACAGCNTATAAAAAAGCCACAACAGCCTAACTGTTATAATCCCCTGACCAGGAAACACATTTGGCTCTAGTGAGGACTAGATCTTACCTGTAACAATAAAGCTGACATTTCTTTCGGCTCTTCCCACCTTATTGGATGCCACACAGCTGTAGATTCCAGAAGATTTGGCTTCAGCTACAACGAGAGTGCTAGCAGTCTGTGAAAGAAAGAAGGAAATTAGCTTTCATTGGCTCAGCAACTTAGTTAAAGCTTCCCTTCTCCTTTTCCTAAGTCACCAGTGACGGTCCCATGATCCACTCTCTCCATNCCTTCTTCCTAAGTCAACAGGGATGGTCCCATGATCCACTCTCTCCATTCACTCAGCGATGGGCACCACTGGGGCTATTTAGAGATGTCACCATATGCAGAGTGGAAGAATAACATTATATTATCAGAACCATCATAAACAAGAAAACAAGATCTTTGAATGTGCCTTTCAGCTTGACTTATCTCTTGCTGCTGATGTAATGCTAAGCTACAAAACATGAAGTGTGATACCATGTGGTTCACCCAAGGAGATAAGCAGCCTGTGGGAGAGGCAGACTGCAAAGGGAACAAGTGAGGTGTGCGTCAGACACTTGGATAATCCTGGGAAAAATGAGTTTCTGTATGGGACTAGATGCATTTGATTTCTCTTTCATTGTCTCACATATGTGTCAGATGAGAAAGGACGGGGGCAAAAGAGATGGTTTTGTTCTTGAGTCCTCTTCTTGGACTTAATATTTCTGTTATCAAATAATAATACGTTGTTTTTCTTTATGTTGTATAACCATCTTAAGAGGTTCAGCACCCTAAATATTTTCACAAAGTGGTATGACTTCAAAGATAAGACTTCGGAAGGCCAGAGGCCAACACCACCTGATGTGCCTTTAGAAGAATAAAAATGACCATAGCAGTAAGAGTTATAGCTTCATGGTGATGGAAAGCCATGGTCTAATGGATTGGACACCAAGAAACCACTGAGGTGCTGTTCTGAAATGGAGTGAGACAAGGGGAGCGCACATGGAGCTCAGCAGTGGGATGTGCTCTCAGATACAATTAGATAGCTTAATTTTCCATCTTTCTGCCTCTGTTTTACTGCTGTAAAACATGTTTTGGCTGGAGTTACAGGCAGAGCTGGGACAGTGACAAAAGGAAATTGTGTGGACACAGAATCCCATTGTTTGGAATTATTTGTTTTTTCTAGAAAACATTCAAATTCATTTTTGTGCAATTAATACATTCTTTTAAGTCTGCCTGATTGCTGGAGTCCAGAAACAAGCACAAGGGGGTGAGTCAGTAATAAATAAAGACCAGTTATCTACATTTCTACATAAATACTGGCTGAACATTTGGACTGCTTCCTACTTAGAGACTTCATGCCTATGCTCAAACTCCTCGCTGAACCCCTAAATAATACAGATCTTCTGTCTCCCCCAAACATTCTTTAGTAGAAAGAGTCCATTACTCTTCTTTCTACTGAAGGAAACACAGTGGAATCAAGTAATTTAATTTTGGCTTATTTGTATTAGAAAACTGCCTTATGGCAAATTCAAGACTGTGAGTGATGCTAGCAGCACCTTTACCCTGATAAGCTGTCTCAATGGCCAGCTACTTGTCTGCTAACCAACTACATCTCATTTCTAGTTAGAATTTTTCTAACCTACCTTTTTGGCTCTTGTGTGAGATGAAAGAGGCTCAGTAATACCAGGTAGATAATTACAGCCCTTAAAAAAAATCATCCTGTTTTGCTAAATTCAGTAGGCTGACCTCTACAAATTCCTAATTATAAAGTGTGGGTCCAGCCCTGTCTATATTTTGCCATTCTCTTTGAATTCCTTCCAGTTTTTAAACATAATTTTGTAAAGTTGGATGCAGGGCCCTGTACCAGGATTCCTGCAGCTGTTTCATCCACAGTAACTCAGAATAGAAGGAAGTCCCAGAACATCTGCCAGAGGGCTAATGTGGGTGGTTAAACACTGCTGCTTCTGTCCCAGACTTTCCACCACAAAATTAGCTGGTATTACCTCACAGCAACTTTGCCCAGGTAGGAATGGTGATATAAAATGCACAGTGAAGGAGAATGAAGCTCTTACTCTGACTCCAGGACACCTGTCCTACTACAATTAGAACCAGAGCATTTCTGAGCCTAAAAAAATACATGTCAAGCATTCCTCAAAAAATTACTCAAATGGCTTGGAATGGTTTTGGTTGTATCAATCTGTATTTTGTGCTGACATTGCCAGGTATTAGATTGGAAAGAAAAATTGTGCATCCTGTGTGAGTTTTACTGCTCCAGCCCACTATGATGTGATTAGTACTTTTATTACATGTGGATGCTGTTATTACATGGATGGCACATACAGTTACACTAAAGCAGTATGACTGCAGCACTGCCTAGGGTGCTTTTCTTGTGTATTAAATGGCCCTGGAGAACATTCCACAGCACTGAAATCAGTTATATAAACTGTTAGAGTTTCCCCAGCATTATTTTGGTTTTGACCAACTTCCACTGTTCCAAATACTTTTCTAGCTTGGGCCACAGGTCACTTACAACAGGCAACTTCCATGCAACCAAGCTCTTTTGGAGAGCAAGGGAGATAAATGTGATGAGCACAGGCCTTAATGCCAGGGAGCAGTCATTGGTATGTTTACTTGACTAAGGCAGAAAAAGACACAGTGTCTAGGAAAAGGCAAGACCGAATTTGCAATGGAACAGAATATTTTACAGACAGAATGTCTCTGCATAAAACTTTCAGCTTATAAATTAGTCATAAGGATAAGATAACATCTCTTTAAATAGTCTGTGAGCCCTCCAGTGGTGCAGTCTGTGTTCTGCATTGTGTTGTGGATGCCAGCCAAAACCCACTAGAGAAGCAGTGTGTACAAAGCTAAGCCTGGCATGTTGTTGTTTATTGAGCAATTACGGTTGTTTGAGATCAGTCTGTGATGCATGCTTCCTTTATACAGCTATTGCTGCAAAAGGAGCAAAAGAAGAAGTTCTTGCCACCTTATATGTATCATCTGTCTTCATAGCAGAGCATCTCAGGCCCTGGATTTGCAACCACACTATATACAGAAAGTCTGAATCCAGTTGCCATGATCAGACAGAACAGGGAAAATCCTTTCTGGTGTGCTTGACTTCTTGAGCATCATCTGTCCATAAACACCATTTACCACCAAAGCTTTGATCCGGTATTCATCCTTTCTGCACCCATCATCTCAGCTCAAGCACTACGCTACAGCCTCATCTCAAAGACAGCAGCTAGGGAAGTAAATCCCATAGCGCTGCTGCTTGTGCCAGCAAGTAAAAGAGGTAAAAAGCAGAAATTCTAAGAGATGGAAGAGGAATTTACAGATTTGTTCACAGTGGAAAATGAGGAGGAAAAGACTGAGGGGAAAAAAGAATGCAAAGCAACTGTCATGATTGCTGTGCTTGGAGACAGGGTGGGCTGGTCTTCCCCCTGGAGGGTCTGATTGAATTCCTCGTCTGAAAGTAACTTAGATAGAGGATTCCCACTCCTCCAGATGATGGCAGAGAAGCAACAGGGAGTTTCAGAAAACGGCTGACAACCTGACCATCACCTGACTCCTCTACAGACACCATCATAAAGATGCTTTATTCTGAAATTACCGTCCTGACTTCTCGAAACAGTCCAGACACTTAACAAGTAAAATACTGCCCCTTCAACACTGGGCAGCTTAATGCAAGTCTGTCAGTTATTGTTGTTATGCTAGCTATGCTTTTAAGTGTTTAAAATTTGTTAATAAAAAATATTCCATGTTATTAAATTTTATTAATTTGATTACTTTTCTATTACATTAAAAATAATAATTAAAAAACCCACAAAATAAATGAAAATATTCTCTCCTCACCACATTGGATTTTTCTTTGGATAAAAGAATATTTCTTAGGAATGCCCATATTGAAATATTGGCAACGCTTCACTGGATTGTTCTGCTTATGCCAAAGACCTGTGATCTGAATGCCTCCCATGTTGTTAAGGAGCATCAGTGTAAAACATCTGGATAACATAGTTCACCTTCAGGACCACCACAGAAGAAACACCAAAATCTATTCAGTAGGACATGAATATGTGCAGGTGAGCACCCTCTTCCCCCCTGGGGTCAGAGAAGTAAGTCACTGCTGCTTAGCAAGCAGAGCTGTGGTTTTGCTCTGCATGTTGTGTTGTCCCATTCAGAGAGGTCATGAGACTAAACGCTGCTTGTTGAATTTCAAGGAGATCATGCTACAGACAGCTATGGCAGGGGCATCCCTTGCCCTCCTCCCCATGGCCAAGGGTGGAGTGAGGCAGCATTCAAGTCACAACTCCCTCGCACGCCATGGGAGGGGAGTCACAGCTCAGCAGAGGCAGGTGCCAAGTTCTGCTGGTTTTCAGCTCACCAAGGTCTTGGCTCAGCTGGCACTTCCCAGCGATCTGCTTAAAAGTGTTGACAGGGATTCCAGTAGCTCTCAGGAAGGCCCCAGGAGAAGTTAAAATGTGCCGAAAGAGAGGCAAGCTACATTCCCACTGCTGTCTTTAGCCTGGCTTGTAGGAAGATCAGACCGTCAGCCTGTCCATCTGTCTGCCAGGATCTGCTCCTCCACATGCTCAGCAATTTTGGAAACCATTGCCCAATTTCAACTAAAATGGTCAGACAACTCAAAGCTCATAAGATCCCATGCATTTCATGAAAACCAGCTGTTGAGTAGAGAAGGAATATCAAAATGAGTGATGGTTGTAGTGAGCTAAACTGCTTTCTCTTCTGCTTTGGGTTCCAGATGGCCAATAATCACAGATGTACTGACCAGGCACCTGGCATGTGTTGGGACTGAGAACAGACACAATACATGCTTCCTTGTCTCATCAGTAGAAAGTGGACATGGAAGAGAGCTAGTGGTTTAGGGCTTGGCATAGGAGATGCAGGAGAGATGGACCCTTCCTCTTTTGTATGGTCACACTTTATCAGTCATTTCTGTGATTCTGTGATTCTGTGATGTCCAAGAAAGAGCGACTCTTCTGACTATCTAGCACTCCACCTTCATATTTTAATTCTACTCACAGTTAGCATGTGTCAGGTTGACCCATTGTTGCCAACCAAACCGGAGATCCAGAAGGGCAAGCCTTGGTTTGGTCTTGCAGAATCCTGTTACAGGGATGTTATTTTCCATTTTTCCTAAAGTGGCTTTTCACTCACAGGGGATGAGACCACTAAAAACTTGTGTCAGTAAGGTATTTATGCAGTGGAAACCAAGGCAATACATATATATATATTTACATATACACATATGAATGATAAACCACAAGTTCATGCCTTACTATTCTTTATAGACTATTCCTGGAGACATGCTCTGTGACACAGACCTAGTTTTCATGGTGCCTGCTATTGCCAGTGGGACTCCAATATTTGCTAGAGGCAGAGGGCTAGGGCAGTCAGGGACCTTCTGTTCCTTTCGGGTTCTCAAGGGTGTGGCTCTAGTAGCTTATTTCCCAAAAACAAAGGCATTTTGTCCCACCCCTTCCAACTATTCCCTGTACTCAACTGCCCACCTGTCTACTGTCTCCGTCCCTTGGATTTATTTATCATCCTTTCTTCTTGGCCAACACTTTCTACTCTCTCTCATCTGAACTCGCCTTTTTAGTGCTCTTCTGCACATTCTCCATGCCCAGGATCTTTATCCACCTCTCCTGCAGCTCCCTGTTCCCTGCACAAGGAGTACGGACTCCTTTAAGAGCTGTTGACGAACCAGAGTGTGCCAACACACACAGGAGAGAACACGCACCTGATATGTGCACCCTGACACCAATGACTACACCAGCTCTTTGTATTTCATTGTTGCAGGTTGTTCTCAGACTGACATTTTAATGAACACTGATCATAATAATAATAATAATACTCATCATCGTTATCATCAGTAGTATCCCTGAGTTATACACAGCAGTTAGCTTCAGGTGGGAACACCAGGAAGTAATGGTTTTTAGCAGCTGAATGACAGGAGAGTGTCTGTGATCTGTTTGGATGATAAGCTTGAGGGGAGTTTAGGCTCTATAGGAAGTCACTGAAGAGTCCAACAAACTGAGAATGAGAACTTCGGGTGGGGGCATCATAGAATCATAGAATCANCATCGTTATCATCAGTAGTATCCCTGAGTTATACACAGCAGTTAGCTTCAGGTGGGAACACCAGGAAGTAATGGTTTTTAGCAGCTGAATGACAGGAGAGTGTCTGTGATCTGTTTGGATGATAAGCTTGAGGGGAGTTTAGGCTCTATAGGAAGTCACTGAAGAGTCCAACAAACTGAGAATGAAAACTTCGTGTGAGGGCCTCAAATCACTTCAAGGGTTGTCTTATGATTAAGTACTATGGCTTATGTTACAAAGTTCTTACATTATGCCACTAGAGTTTCTCAATGTCCATTTAGAGAGGCATCAATGGAAATGTTACTAAAACACTGTTGTTGTCACGGATTCTCTGTCACCAGAAGAGTAATGTAGCACAGGCTTCCTGCATTACTTTAGCTGTACAGACACAGGGTTTGAGGTGTTCCTAATTTTAAAAATATACTTGTGGCTACCTTGATAACTACAGACAAACAAACAAGCAATCAACTTTCCACAGCAAAAAGCCAAACTGAAGGAACTCAAATGTTGTACATATAGGTAACAGGCGGAATGTCTTTGAGCATGGTGAAAGCAGCTACCTTGATTGCTAAAAGAAACCTTTTGACCATTCCTTATTCATCTCCTCCCTTGATTACTATCATCTCATCCTGTTGCCACCCTCATTTCTCCTTTCACGCTAACCCAAATGTGCAACCTTTTGAGTTTCTTCATCCATTTCCCACTGCTTTGTCTCCTGCATCTTTGTCATTTCCACTGAGGTTTGAGGTTGCTTTGAACATGCTCGCTGCGCTTGGATGTGGAAGTTGGGTAGACACTCTGTTTAGACAGTGAGACTCCGCTGATGTGGAAGTGCCTTGGAGAGCTGTTCATAGCTGTTTGCAGCAGCAGAACTGCTCACAGTAGCAGCCCATCAGAGCCAGACACTTGTGATGACATGCTGCATTCAGTGAGCTCAGTGCTATTAACAGCCTTACAATACCTCAGCAGATGAGGAATGGTTTTGTCTGGACTGTGTCCCTCTGAGTTTGCTCTGGGAGACCAAGAATGACTTTTGGACTGCAAAGAGTGAAAAGCTATAGACTCCTGTGGAAAAACAAGTAAAGCAATCCTGGATGCTCTAGAGCAGCTGTGTGCACAAATCATGCAACTCACAGCTTGGCCAGGAACTTGGGCTTAAAGAGCATTTTCTACTTACAATAGCAATCCAGCTGTGCTTGAAAAGCTAAGGAAGAGCAGCAGGAATGAAGAAACCTTAGAAAAGCTGTGAATAAGCTGAGCAAAGAGATTGTTTCACTACCAGGAGGTAGTGAATGAAAGGTAGACTTAGTTGAACTAAACAGCACGAAGACAAGGAGCACCAAGGAAAACCTCTAAGTTTCACTGCAAAACTTTCCTTGTAACACACTCACAGACCATTCCTTGGTTCATTTCTGGGCATTTCTTTTAAAAAGGGCTGCTCGCCAAAGACTTCAAACAAAACCTGCAGTTCTGCTGCAGGGACCCATTATTAGCATCTTCCTCCAGGGAGGAATTTCTTTGCTGTTGACTGGAAGTTGCTTTCACATTTCAGGCACTCCTCTTCCGCTGTCTCCAAAATGCATGGCACACAAGGAGAAGGAGATCTGATTGTTAGATAGCTTCTTCTTCACCCTGTGAGAGGTTAGGACTTCACCCATAGAGTGGTTAGATGCCTTCTGGAAAATAACTAGTTCTTATGATCTTTTGTTCATCGTTCCACTGGGTCTTCCTGTGCCTAAAATGATTTCCCTTTCCTCCTTCAGATCCCTCCTTAAATCTCATTTTTCGTGTGCTTTCTTACGATAGTCTCCCCTAGGAAGCTGTTTGCTCCCATCTTTGCCTTGATCCTTAAGCACGTAGAGGTGGCCAGCTAAATAGAGCAAATGCCTCACTGGGATCCAGCCTGTTCCCACGTACTGGAACAGTGCCATGAACACCTGTGGTGCTTTCTAAATAATACAGCAGCAGGAGAAAATGCAGTCCCAGACCTGATTCTTGGCTGCATGCAAAGCCCTGTTTATTCTGCGGTGTGTGAAAGGGCCCTAACATGAGAATAACTACACTGCATACCCATTTTCATATGCAGAAGACTGAAGGCATCCATGAAGGAAAGGACATCTATAACCCCAGTGCTCTCAGAAGTACCAAAAGCATTTCAGTGCCCTTAGAAATGACAGGCACAGAATGAGGTAGGCTTTAAAGTTTATAATATCTCCAGTTGCTACTGCCACAAATCAAACCTGTGAAAACAGAGGCTGTGACAGTGGCGTGGCATTCTGCATCTTCACCTGAGCTCCTCCATAGCACAGGCCACCCAACCACACCCCATCAATCCCAGGTCTAACACAGGGAAGTGCAGCTGACCTAGGGCATGCTTTAGGAAGACATCTTGAAGTTTTTAACTGATGGACAATCTTCCATGGCCCTTGGTAAATTAATCTCATTGGCTTCTTCTCCCACATGAGACAGCAACAGATTACAGGCGTACTTGTCCTTTCAGAAGTGCTTGCATCTCTCCATGGCCCGTAAAGGGATGCGTGACTCAACTAGACACTTAAAATTTTGGGCAATTAATGCCCCTGGGATGAATCCTACCACGCTGTTTCTGACTGAATTCTCTTAAACTTTACTTTTATAATCTGGATTCATTTGGCCTTTAAATTTTTTACTGCAAGAAAAGACCTGGTCATCTAATAATCTAGGACCACATCTGTGAATAAACTCTCTAATGAGAGTAAATTGTTCAATTCTCATAGGAAAAACAACAGGAAATTGTGCAATGTCACAAAATGAAACAAAGATGGCTTGGAACCCAGCCGCTGTGCTCCTAAGGTGCCCCAAGATACTACAGAGCAGCTCTAGGAAAGCAGATATGGTGAATCCCACTGATACACTCTCTTGGTATGTCACTTACCTTAGCATGATCAGATGCAGAAAGTGCATCTCTACATCTGAGCGGATAAATACCAAGTATGAAAGTTATTTGCATGTGTGCAGCTCTTCAAACCTAGACAATATAAAAATACTGACTTCTTCACCATTATCTCAATAGCATCTTACAGTGACTTTTCAACACATGCTGTCACACAGAGAGGTCATCTGCTCCTGGGAATCATACCTTGTTTTTGCCCTCTATTACAGCCGTTCGCTCAGTGATGCTCTGGATCCTGTTTCCTATGTTGCTGCCAGCTTTCAGGATGAAAGATCCTTCAGTATAAGAGCAAAAGCCATGCCTGAAGACAACAAAAAAAATAAGTTTCACTGATTTGGTGATAAACTGAAACACTGAACACATCAGGAAAAGCAGTTCTTGTGGAAGCAGTGATAAGTCAGGGAAACTGCAGGTGCTGTGATGACCAGGCAAGTATAGTTAGTTACTCTTCATTAAATCTCGAGGCTTGGAGTCTGATGACTGGATCCACTTCTACAACCTAATATTCCTCCCTTACTATTAGCTTTCTGGAGTTAGTGTTAACATCTAACCCACTGTGGACTGGGAGTTATGAATTTACCATCTGAGCCTAATGAGCTGTGCAAGACCAACATCCCATTTCCAATGCTCCCATTTTCAGCCATTGTCATGGTTCAGGCTTGGCTTTAAACATGAGTTCCAGCTTTAAATTCAAGACAAGTTATATTTGTTTCAATATCCATTCCATAGCGTATTGGATGCTGTTTCATTGTGTACAGATTCTTTTTGTTATCATGAAAAAAAGATGCAAGTTCTCCTTTCTGAATGTTTTCTTTAGTTCATTTTACAAAATGGCAAAATATCAAAGTTGGAGTTCAATCATTACAAGACACAGTAAAAATAACCTTAATCCTGCAAATTAGCAAAACAAAGTTGAACAAAACTATACCTAATTGCCAATGGGATTTAAATGTTCATTTAATCAGAAAAAAAAAATCAAAGTCATGTTAATGAATGGAAATCTCAGGGAAAAAATGTTTTTTCCTTATGCAACAAATTGGCTTCTACTCAGAACATTCAGGTGTGGTCATGGCAGAGCTAATTTGTTTCCCAAAGCCTAATTTGGTACACATGGAAATAAACACATTGGAATGCTTCTTAAATGCTCTCTGTCCCTATTCTCCTTTGAGGATATCTAGTTTTGCTTTTCATCCAAAATTAATTGTCGCTTGTTCAATTCCAACTTCATCAGTAGAGCTTAGGACTTCAGCAGGGTCAAGCTCTTTCAAATACAATGTGTTCCTTTGATCTTCCATGGATTTGAAAGATAAAGACTGTAGTATCTGCAATCAAATAGCTCTGACATGTATATCAGTTGTTTGGAGAAATGATGTTTAAAGCCCAGTGACTGGATAACAGCATGTGATGCAGTCCTGACAAAGAATGATTTTCATTTCCCTTCGGCTAGCTGTGCAGTTTGCTTAAACTTTGTGTTGTTCAGCCTATCAGTGGTACACTAACTTCACATGCTTGTTTTTAATAGTGTGATTTTGCATCAAACTAGGCAGTGTCTTAGCAGATTATACACCTTAAAGAAATGATATGTAAACTAACTTGGTCTGTAATCATTAGCACAGATATCTGATTGTCTGCCCAAATTTCTTAACATGCATTGAGAGGGTTCAGTGAGCTGAAAAAGCCAAAAACCAGGAGCAGGCCATGGGTAGTCATGCATGGAGAGAGGACAGGGAGCAATAGCGCAGCAAGAAAGCCCTAACCACACAACCATTTCTTCCAAACTCTGCTTTAAAAAACAAGTTCCAATATATGACTGTTGAGGTCAAGGTGGATTAAAGACAGCTGCATTAAGACAGCTGATTCATTCAGATGGGAAAACATGTTGAAAAATACTCAGAAAGGTAGGTGCCATTTATTTTGCACATTTGTAAGAAATCTCTTTCTGTAACAAGACTACAACACAAATTATATGGTTGGTAAGCTGATTAATGTTGGTAAGCTGACAACATTTCCAGGCCATAACATGTATCAGAACATATTTCGTGATGCTAGTACTGCAGGCACACAAGCAGGCAGTACTAAAGGCACATCCTTGTGACTGGATACCTGGGCAATCTCTGACAGGAAGACAGAGACCCCAGAATCTCATTCTACCCACACTGAAAAATAATTTTGCATTGTATTGTTTTTTGTGGGTTTGTTTCCCCACAGGATTAATTTGTTTCTGTGATACAATGCTGAAAAATTGTGCTCTTTACTATAAAAGTCCTTAAAGAGACATATATTTTGGTAAAGGACGGAAAGAAGGCTTAATGCATATGCAGAAACTGCTTGTGCATCTCTGAAAGGCAACTCCCATCTCCTTTCCTGTAGCTCTGGAGCCTTCAGGCTTAGTTATTATTACACTCTTCCTCATAATTCCTTGAAAAGGCTGTATATATTTAGTTTGCAGTGTCTTGGTGATGAAGACAGTGTTATGTCCTTGTTGATGCTTAGCACAATGAGGTGCTGATTACTCTTTAATATCATAATACAAACCACCATTGTAATTACAGTAAGATGACAGTAACAAGAAAAATGCTAGATGAAATATTAGCCCAGGAGGCACTTGTGTGAGTTCTACCAACTTCGCATACCATACTATGTCCAAACTGACTATTACAATGTTAATGCAATTATTGTAGAAAATCAAATGCACTTAATAGCTGTTGCCCATGGTTTTAATAAAAAAAGGAGTTGCAATCAAGCTGAGAATACATTATCCAACAGCCCACAGTACCCAGCAGGAGATGTGAGCACTGTCTTACACGCCACTTCAGCTCCACGGTCTGCTGGATCAGCAAAGGTTTACAAATCAGTTGCAGCGTGGCTGCCAGGCAAAGTCTAGGACAAGACTCGGACTCATCCCTTTGGAGGCAGAAACAGATGCTTTCTCACCTCAGCTGCCAAATACTCTCTTTAACCTCAAATACACTAACACAGCTTAGGGACAGCACACAGGCCACCTCCAGCCTCCTGAGCTGGTTACTCAGGTCAGTACTTAGTCATCCTGCCTCTTGCTGCTGCCAGTGGTGCCACGTGAAGCCACTGATTAATCCAGCAGCATCAGGCAGAGATGGGGAAGGGACAAATGGGAGTAATTAAGAGTCCTGCCTCCAAACCCGACTTCAGCTTCTATCAACAGGCATTTTGTAACAGAAAGAGAAAAGGCTCCACTGAACTTAGATGTACTCACCAAACCGAATGTTTGTGTTAAGTACAGATGCTTGGAAAGAGAGAAAAATGAAAATATAAAAATTTAATCTGTCTGGGACCAAAACACACAATCATCTTTCCATTAATTCAACTGATCTTTCATTGCATGTGTCCTCAGATAACATCAACTACATTTTTTTTCTGCTTTGTAAAGAAATTAAAAGTTACTCCAAACCACTCATTCAATAAAATAGTATCCACTTCAAACTATCCACTCAGTAAAACAGCAAGGATATCCTATTTGTAGCAAAAAACTCTGTGTGTTTTCAGGGAAATCCTACTGAATTTTGGATATCTGAATCTTACTCCAGGTATCTCTGGAGCACATGAATTCCTAAAACATTTCGTTGTGGGATGTCTCATTGCTTTGCATCTTCAAGAAAGCTTGCAGCAGGCTTACCACCAGGTTAATGAAAAAGCACAGAGTGTGCACAGAGATTGATAAACAAGCTGATATCTGCCAGCTGATTTCTAAGCACTTCTTACACCTGTTTCCCTGCAGCTCCTTTCACGTCCCTACTTTGCGGTTGCAACTATACGTGTGTAGAGATCCTATATAATAAATGTGAAGGCAGGGGGGTGTATGTTTACACATCCCATGCAACTTCAGAGCAAGGTAATCAGATTCTGCTGTCTTAGTTGAGCACTAGAAGAAGAAGAGTAACTAATCGGGTTTCTCATCCCCTAAGTAGTTTTTCCCCTGTGCCTGCGTGCGTGATCGCTTGTGCGTTTCCCTGTGTGCATGCACACACCCCCACACGCACAGGCACGCTTCATCCTTTCTCTTGAAAGCCCTAGAAATAGGCTATTCCTTTGTAAAAACCAAAGCCTTGACATCTCCTGGGGGTTTTGAGTGAAGCCCAGCGTGGGGGGAAGGAGGGCTGCGGGCGGCTCTGCTGGGGAAGCTGGCAGCATGCGTTGGCAGCTGCCTGCTCGTCAGCCTGAGCTTGAGGAATTTACGCACCTTTGGAAGGACAGTTTATGCAACCAGAAGTAGGCTCAGCTTTAGAAAAGATCTGTGATGTGTGGAGCTGGCACCGGCAGGGGCCCTAGAGAAGTGGCCTGGGGGAGGGGAGCCAGCCTGCTTCTCAAGAATACATCAAGACCTTGAGGAAGCAGAGTGTGCCATGTTTGAAGATGCAAAGATAATCACAGTGCTGGGAACCGTCTTGTGTAGCGGAGGAAGCCAAACAACAAGAGGAAAGCAGCATATGCTCCTGATTTCGCACAGGAAGCTAGCAGCACCTCCTGCCAAAGTGAGATAAGAAAACTCCCATGGCCTATTCTGGACAAGGCCGTGGTTATCAACCTTAGCTTCACACTGTCCTCCCTGCTTCGCAGCCTGCTGCCTTTCCTAATGAGTTTCAGAGCCCTCACCTCTATTAGCATACAGCATACCAAGCACAATAGCGTGGTATATTTATAACTATCAACAGGGAAAAGTTTCCAGGGTAAGAGTGTACTTCATGTCATCTTGATGCATTTCACTGAAATCAAACTACAAACAAGCTCCAAGCTGAGGTTGTGCCTATGAAACTCCTGGACTCAGAAAAACCTCCCTTTTGTTGTCACCCCAGTGATTTATAGAGAGGTGTAGGAGCTGAGGTAAAGGATCTATGTAGTTATTCACAGGATGGATTTGACCCTCTGTGTGATGGACAGACCTAAATGAAAGCCCTAGACTCAGCTTGTGTTCATACACATCTGCTTTCCCATCCTGGGGACAGCTCTGCAATTTGCAGTTCAAGCAGGACAGTGACAAATACCAGCAGAAGAGGCTCAATCCCTATATCGGATGGGGAAATAGTCACCCTGTGTCTCCTCATCATCTCGGCTCCTCCCTCCCAAGACCTCCTGTGCAGCACCAGAGGCCATTGCAAACTTTCCCTCCTGTAACATCCCATTCAATTCTTTAAGCATCCCTCTTGGCAAAGCCACTGGCTGCCTCAGTCACGCTCTTGTTTACTGAGGTAGAATTTGGTAATTACATCAGCACTAGGAGCAAGAGGAAGCCACAGTGTCACTTACAGTGACCATTTTTGAGAGTGATCAATGGCAGCCACAGTATTTTTCTTATCATCTATCCTTTCTTAAGGGCAGCTATCAATTCCTAGGAGCATCACAGCAATATCATTACAAATTCAAGCTGGGCTGACTCACATCTTTCAAGAGACAGTGGTGACGATGCTAACTTTAAGACAGGAACTCTGGGAATTCCTGGAATTGTAAAGAATATATAGGAATGGGTTTCCACTTGAAAGTTAACAAAAAAATCTGAATGACATGGGCCTCTCCTGCTCTCTGCCTCAGCATCCCGTGCTGTGTGATTGGTAGCACAGGGCTGGTGTAGCCACGTGTCCTGGGGGATATTAAGTTGATTTGAGTCAGGAAACGGAGAGGGAAAATAGTAGCAGGGAGTATGTACAGGTTGTGAAATGTGCTTTATGGGGGAGGACAGGGAGAACGTGTGCTGGCCCCCTGCCAGCATGCTCCACAGGCTTTGGCTGGGGATGTGATTCTATGATTCTAAGGCACTTTGGTCCAAGCATTCCTGCTCTAGGTCAAAACCAACCAGTTAGAGGTTGAAATGCTGGCCCCACTGCATTCAGTGGCAAAGCTTCGGTGAGCTGAGTTCATTCCAAGCACCTTCCTTGATACATGGGTTAGTGGAGTTAGGACAAAATCTACAAGTGGTAGGAGCTAGATACATTTTACATCCTATATTGAAGCTTGTTTATTTATATTTATTTAGGAGCTTAGTAAGGAATGCCAAACAAGAAATCCTGGTAGGAGTGGTACAGGTTCTTTCTCTGCATGCCTCATTCGCCTCTCTGGTCTCACTGACACTGGTCCCCACTGCTTCCCACTGCAGTGTCAACATTAGCCTACCAAGAGCAGATGGGTCTTCACCAGCCCATCTGACTTCAGACATGCTCATGACTCTCAGAGAGCAGGAACTGTCCATCACCACTCCTCAGCCTCTGTCTCCAGTGAGAGAGCAACATGTCACCAAGGACTATTAGCCGTGAGGAGAAGTTACTGATGAGCTGCAGGGTGGATGAAGGATTTCTCAGTGACTTCCATGCATTGAGCTGAACTGAGGCCCTAATGCACTACTCAATTGCCCAAGTGAGGACAGAATTTCTTCTGTTTTGTAGCATTATTTCTGTCCCCATGGAGGGGGATACTGAGAAGGAAAGCGCATTCTCCATGAGAGACCCCTGATTTCCTAATGCCTCTTCCTCCTGGTGAGAATCTTTGAAAACAGTAGGGTATATGGCATTCATGGCTTTGTTGCATATTGCCATGGCTATCTGGAAAAAAGAAAGTGTTTAATAGATGCACGCTGCCTTTCTTGCTATGGTCTGCATGCAAACAGATAAATGGATAGTGTTTCCCTTTTTTTCAGTCTCATCCTTTCCAATCTTTATGGCTCGCTCTAAACTATTTGAATGTTACCACAGAAAGCCAATAGATCTGAACTGTCTCAAAAGAGGCAGCAAGATAAACAGCAGTCTTCCCTATCCCACGTTTCTGCACTTCATCAACCCACACTTGCATTTCCACAGCAGGGGAAAGGGGGGAGAAATAACTTCTCTTTCTGTACACCTGAGCACCCAGCAACACCAGCTATTCACATTAGAAAATGTCTAAGGCTGAGGGTCACCAAAAACCACATTTTGCTTTCAACTTCTTTGCCAGTACTTGAAACCCCTGGCCATCAGGGAACATAACAGCATTTGAAAGTAATTTTTCATGTGTTTGCACATCCCAAGGTGACCTGAAATTTTCTCACCTTGAGTGTCTTATCACATAATTAAATTTGGCTTCTCAACCTTCATATTTCCTACTTCACACTGCTTAGCACACAGAATACTGTCATATTTCAACCAATCTTTCCTTCCTTTCTTCTTGTCCTTTCCCTCCTTTGCTAGACTGTAATGACTCTCATCTCCTGTGCAGTCGCCATGACTCAGCCTCCACTTTCTCTGTCTGAAAGTGACAACCGTGTCCTCCACAGAAGAGCTGGAACTCTGGGTGGAACTACAGAATTATCACTCAAAGCATGAGTTTTCCACAAGCATCTAGAATTTCTTTCAGGAGAAAAAAAAAAAAAAAAGGGTTTGATTTTCTGTCTGCAGTACTGAAAGGAAGAAGGCTTTTCTGATGTGGTTGAGCAGTCAGAAACCTCAAGAGAAAGACCATGAAACTGCTATATACAGTACCAGCTCCTGTGCTCTGTTTCTTCTGTTTCCAATCTATTTTCCCTATATATAAAGTCCAAGATAATGTTCAGACCCTTCTGGCATAAGCTATTTTCCATGCACAACTAACTCCTAACAGCTCACTTCACTTCTTGACATATCTATAGCCTTCCAAGGCCCAAGTATCCCCAAAATCTTCCTTGTCATAATGCCGAAATTCCCATCCTTTCATTTGCTGTCCTAACTGGATCCTCTTGACTCTAGAAAGGAGTAACTCTACTAATCTATTTAACCAGTACTTGATCTTCCCTGTCTTGTTGACAAGCTAGGGGCACAACTAACACCTTTCCATTTTCCAGTGATCAGCAGAGGACATGAAAGAACTGCTGCTGCACTGAGGTGTTTTTTCAAGATGGTTTGTTTTCAGCTTCAGTTGCAAGGAGAGATCTGAGAGCAACTCTGGGCTGACTGGAGAGAGGGACTGGAAGTGCAAGCAGAAAACAAGGAAGGAATGAGAAAGAATGGAGGGAAACATTTTTAAGGAGAGAGGGGAGTTGATTAGAGGGAAAACAGGAAGAGAAAATACTGACAGATGTGGATATAAGACCAAGGATCCATCTACCCCATATCCTGTCTCAACAATGACCATAAGCAGATGGTTGGAGATGAGTAAGAGCGGGACTACCTTCAGGTACTTCCTCCTAATACTCCCCCACTCATCAATTATTATCGTCTCAGGAACTTCCCTGTTTCTACACTCCAGTGGATTCCTCTTCCAAGACTTTGTGCAAACTTCTCAAACTTCCCAAATCCTCTAGCGAGGAGCTTCACAGATCTGCTCCTCATGGCATGAAGAGCCATCTCCTGTTTGTGTTCTGAACCGTGCTTCTCCTGGCTTCATTTAATGGCCCCTACTTTCTGAGCTGGAAAAGATATACACAACTGATCCTCAGACATTTGTGTCCCTCACAAGCCTGTAGATCTCTACTGTGTAACCCCCAAGTCACCTTTTTTTTCAATCTGCAGAGCTTGGACCTCTCTCCTCACTCATCCCTCACACATTCCTCTCATTCCCTGAAAATCCTTTGATCCTTTCTGTTGTCCCTCCTGGTGTGCCTCCTAGTTTTGGCTGCAGCTGTTGATATGAAAGGATGAGAAATGCTCATAGCATAAAAGATGTTGGCAATTCATGGATTTATGTGTCGTCATCGTGATGGTCGCTATTTTGTTCTTTATATCGTTCCTGCCAATTCCTAACACTTGATTTACTTTTTAAGCTGTTCATAGAAACAGAATCATTAAGGTTGGAAAAGAACTCCAAGATCATCAAGTCCAACCTTCTACCCAACACCTCCATGACCACTAGACCCTGTCCCAAAGTGCCTCATCTACACATTTTTTGAACGCCTCCAGGGATGATGACTGCACCACTTCCCTGGGCAGCCTGTTCCAATGCTTAACTACTCTCTCAGTAAAGAAATTCTTTCTAATATCTAATCTGAACTTCCCCTGGTGTGACTTGTAGCCATTTCCTCTTCTCCTGTCATTAGTTACTAGAGAGAGGAGGCCAACACCAGTCTCACTAAAACCTCCCTTGAGGTTGCTGCAGAGGACAGCAGGTCTCCTCTCAGCCTCCTCTTCTCCAGACAAAACAACCTCAGCTCACTCAGCCTCTCCTCAAAAAACAGGTTCTCCAATCCCCTCATCAGCTTTGTTGCTTGCTCCTGTGTACCCAGTCCAGTGCCTCAATGTCTTTCTTCTACTGTGGTGCCCCAAACTGAACACAGTAATATTTGTGATCTTTTTCACAAACCCATACAGCACAACACTCAGATCCTGCTTTGTGGCAGCAATGACCAGCCCACAGCCTCTTTACACTTACATTTTACACATGAAAGGAAGATTTTTTCCTATGTATATCATGCACATTTATCTTCAGTGAATTTAATCTGCCACTTGATCACTCAGATACCCAGGTTCATATAGTTCTGCATTTCTTCACAGTCAGCCCTCATCCTTACAAATCTGAATAACTTAGTATCATCAGCAGACTGTCACCTCCTTACCACCTTTTCCAGGTTATTTCTGAACATGTTGACAAGTACAGACCCCAGCACCAGCTTCTGAGAAATTTCACCGGTCGCTGCAAGAACTGGCTGTTCCCTCTTAACCTCTGTTTTCTATTTTTTAACTGAATACTTTCTTCTGAGCATGATCTTACATCATACACCACGTCTGTTCAAAGCCTTCTGCAAAGGTTTGTTGAAAGGCGTACACGTAAAAGGAAAAAGGATGCTAACTAAACTTTGTATATTTGTGTAGAAGGTGTACTTGATCCAGTAATAGTACTCCATTCATAATCACTCCTAAGCACACACAGAGTTTGACCTGGTGCCTTCCTTTGGTCAAGAGCCCCTGCTAGTGCTGAGGCAGATTTCTGGCTGCGGGCTGGGATGTTTCACTGGCCCGGACACCAGCAGCCTGCAGAGCCTCGCTCACAACGTGCAATCCCCACGTACAGCCTTTCACGCTTTATTTGTGATGGGCTGGGCCACAATAAGTGAAAGATAAGCAATAACAGTCCACTGTCTTCGTGACCCTGAAGACTGGGTGTCAGACTGTCCCTAGGGAAGCCAAGAGGCCACAGAGTGCAAGTAATGAGAGGAAAAAAGAAACTAGGAAAAAAACAAGGAACAACAAGTGAAAAAAAGATAGTAGGGCAAGGGTTCAGAGTATGACTCTAAGCAGAGCACCCCTGACCATCTAGGTGTTACTGTAGTCCTTACGTTTGAGGTTTAATCAATGACTAATTTGCAACATAATACATCTTGGTGTAAAATGATTTGGAAATAGACTTGGAAACCTTTGCTTTAAAGTGATTTGAAAATTGGCAATACCAGAATTTGAAAGCTTAAGCTTCTGGTTCAGCGAAGACCTATTGTGAAACCATTTACAGCTTGCAGAATAAATTCCTCAGCACATTCACAGTGTCAGGCTGCAGACAGACTGGGGCAGACTGTACTCAGTGTATGGCATATATTTGTCAAGCTTATTTATTCATACGTATATGTGAGGTGCAATTCATGTGGCATTTTGTAAGGAAAATAGTAAAAACTAATTAAAAATCCAAAATACTGACTAAGGACAAGGATACAGCCCTATTAGCTGTTTGCAGAGGATAGAAGGTGTTCACAAGTAAGCTTTGACTTTTGGATCACAGTGGAAGTGCAGAAGGAGATGCTTCAGTACATTGCGTGTTCAGGCTGAAGCAGATCAGATGCTGTTTCACTTCTCTCTTTCTTTTGGCTTTAAATTCCCTTCTGCAGTGTACACTCACATCTGATCCTCTGTATTTTTGAAAGATACGTGAAAAATATAGGCTTTGGGGTTTATTTACACTAATCTATTTCCCAGACCATAGCAAAATAAAGGAAAAGCTAGCCTTATTTACTTATTTATTTATTTTTATGTACTTATTATGTACTTTTACATTACTAGATTGCTCTAAGAAGATTTACTTGCAGTAGGGAGTGGAAGTCATGGAGGCCACCAGTCAGTTCTTCAGTCAGGGTGAATTTAAAGCTGAGGATATGACCACATGTCAAATTAAACAAAGGCATTTTTGAACTACCTGTTTATTAATGGCATCTGACCTACTTTTACCAGCTCTAAGGACTCAGATTTCCCCTTCCTGAAAATAGAAGGTGGCACGGGGAACAAAAACAGTCACTGTGGACAAACTAATGGGCATCACTGTTTGCAGACATCCAACAATTAAATTTGGGTGGTTCAGTACATTTCTAATTAAGTACAATTAACATTTGTTCTTTACTTGTTCACTCTACATACCTCACTGATGTTCCAAAACAGTTTTTCCCTGATAATCTATCCAAGCACATCCTAATGATTCTGCCTTTCAATCTCTTATTAATACACTGACATAAACAATGCAGAAATGCAATTAGACTGCTATGCACACATGGTCTGCCTCATTTTTCACTGAAGCTGGTGGGAGTCTGGCCATGCACTTTCATTATGGTCGTTCCAGGCTTTCTATATCTCCACAGAAGTTTCAAGGAAAAACCTCTAGTTTTTCTCTCTCTGAGATCCATGACATACTTCTCTTCCTCCCTCTGTAGGGCTGGAGAGCTAATTCTGTTGAAAATCACGTGGTGCTACCTTTGCTCTGCACTGAAGCCTTGAAGGGAAGCAATGCTCCCTTCTTATCCCTGTGTCAAATTAGCAGTGATTTCATTTACTCAGCCCTTCATTCCCAATCCCACCATCCAGGTGGTTTTACCACCAAGAAGAGTTCATATCCTGATGCTACAGTAAAGGGGGTAGAGAATCAGGTATGATTTTTCCCAGTGACCTCATTTTCATAGGTATCACAACAATACCATCATGTTTCTTTCTCCCTCATGCATATTCACACACAGAGATATATTGAAAAAAAAGAAAAGCAAAAAAAAAAAAAGAAAAGCAGACTGATGTGACAGCAGGTTTGTAAAATAATGATCTGATATTTGGTTTAAGGCTAAACAAAACTGGTAGCTCCAGGAAGAAGGGAGGAGGAGAAGGGAGGAGAGGGAGAAGTGAGGTGGTGGTACAGCTGGAACAACCAAGACAAAACTTCAGTGTCTGCAGTCTCTGAAGGTCAGATTGGTCAAGCCCTGGTCAGAGCACAATGAAGATCTCTCCTGAACTGCCCACATGGAAATGTCTAGAGAAAGAAGCTGCCCCCAAACAACAGTGCTGAGGAAACCAGTGATTCCATTGAGCAATGTCAATATCCCACATGCCTTTCTTGGCAACCTCTGCCAGAGCAGTTTAAGATAAACACAAATCTGCTGAAGAGATTTGTGTCAAGAACTATTAACATCAAGCTTTGTTCCCACCTTGCAGACACTTGTCCTGCAGCCTCAGACCTGGTGAGTTTTAGGTGGACCCTAGACTGGCTGGCTCTGGAGACTCTTGGCAAGCCCTGCCTCTGACTGCCAGTCTGCTGACAACCCAACCCAAGCAGAAACGAGGCCAGAAAGAACAACTCCAGGGTGCTAGGGAAGAGATCAAAGGGGCTGATGGACACAGTGTCTTCTGCTGTATTGACTGGACATATGTGGGCTGCCCAGCCTGGAAAAAAATGTGTCTGCTACTGAGAAGCAGAGTAAGCTGGAGCAAGATAGTACTGGAAAAGAAGTTTCTCAGCATTTAAGAAAGACTAAGCTTTAATCTCTCATTGCATTTTATTTTTAGTCTTATTGCATCTTCTACTGTCTTTGTCTCTGAATTTACTAGCTCTGCATAAGCTTTAAAAGTCCCCAAAACAATATTTTTTTGTCCAAGACAGTTTATCTCAACTCTTCTATGTTGCCTTGTTGGGGTGAATATAGAAAGAGAATGTTTCCACCTATTCATCTAATTAGCTAGCTAGCTAACAAAAGGGTAGTTAATGGCAATAGAGTTGGTTTAAGGAAAGTAATTTTAACAGAAAGAGGAGTGAATTTTAATGACATTGCTCTCTCCGTACTCAAAAACCCGAATTTTTGAGCAATTTTACAGCATTTGTTGTTTGTTTTTTTGTGGCTTTTGGTTTTTTTGTGGCTTTTTTTGGTGGGTTTTTTTTGGTTGTTTTTTTTTTTAATTTGCTATCTATGGAAACTGTTTAATTTGGCCAGCCTCCTGTTACTGGCCCAAATGATATAGAGAGTTACGCAAATTGATTGTGCTAATCACAAAGCATTAAAATATATCTGCACTTTACTTAAAAGCAATGGAATCCACTGAGATATTTTTAGATTTTGAAACAGAAATACTGCCTGGAACAAAAATTGGAAGAAGCAGCCAGATAACCTAATGGTTTCTATTAAGGACACCATAGGCAACAGTCCTTCAAAAATAAAAACATCTCATTTATGTGTTTCTGCTTCATTCACCAGCTTGCAATGACTGTATTCAAGTGATGCAAAGTTAAGCACATATTGTAATTCCTGGAGCAAAAAAAAAAAATCTGTGTGCTGCAAGGTCTTTGCAGCAACAGCATCTTTTTACTCAGAGTGTGCTCTGTGCCCTACGGCACACAACTCAGAAGCTTGATGAGAAATGGTAACCTGTGGGTGGTTATCAACTTCAGGTACAAGGTACATCTGTGCAGAGAAAAAGGCACTACCTGAGCACAAACAGAGCAAGTTTAGTCAACACATTGGGTAGGTAAATCCAAAGAAATGCTGTAATGGCATTTTTTATCTGCTACATGAGGTACGCACACCTTGTTTAGGCAAGTCTCCCCTCACACACAAGAGGAAAGTATATTGAAATAGGTGAGACTCAAGGGTTCTTCAGGGAGAAGACCTGAACTGGCACAGGCAACAGCCTGAGCAAGGCATGCCCATTGCCAACTTACTCCACTCTGCTCCTTCCTGGATCGGGAGATAAAATGTCATTAGTCAGGTATATCTGCCTTTCCACAATAGTTAATTGTCACCATGCTATTCAGAGGGAGTCATTCCACTCCTCCGAGGCAAAGCATTAGAAATGGTCTTCTCCAGGCTACTACTTCAATGAGCATTTAAAGAAGGAAAGGGAGGGGGCTAAAAAGAATGGTCACAGAACAATTATGAAGGCAATTTGGAAGCAAGTCTGGAAACAACCTTGTAACAGAGCCAATAGCTGATTCAAATTGTTACATTTCTCCTTTGATCACCTGCTCAAACACACTTCTAATTAGCATTTAATTGAGTCTACAGTTTTAGCACATTATTAAACACCTGCCTGCAGATACTAATTTCTATTTCTGGTGACATGTTCTCCTCAGCTGTAGTGAAGATATGTGCTTGTTTACAGAAGGAAATCTTTGACAATGGAAGAGCACCACTCCAACTCCCAACTGTTTTATCAGTGCTGCACTGGGATTTCAATCCAGAGTATGTATAGCTGTACAAACACTTGGAAAAAAATAAAAACCTGAAAAATTTCATATATGCCTTTCTCAGGGTTTCCCTGCCTAAAAGATACTGTCATCTCTTTTCTCTTACACCTTGCACTGATAAGCAGAAATAAATTCATACTCAGAATTTTGCAACTTGTCCTTCAAAGGTAACATAACAGATGGAGGAAATGCAGCCCTTACCTGTCCTCAAAAGGGAGAATCTCAGGTTATACCTATTCCAGAAAAAGGAGAGATTGCTAGTGCCACCTCTTGGTGACATGGGCACAAAAAGCCATGCATTAGCATAATCCCAAAACAAGGCATAACCTGAACGACTGTGTGTGCTTCCAGGAAGTGGTGACCCCTATCTCAATCATCACAAAGCACTTACAAGCACCCTTAATATGAAATAAGGTGTTTGTCCTATTTAACCGAATGAAGTGTCTTGTATCCCAGCAAAGCATGTGCTTAAATACTTGGCTGGCTTGGAACTAAACCTCAATTCTGTTGAGAGTGTTAAAAGGGTTAAATCCTACATAAAGTGATTATCTTCAACTGAAACTGAGAAAATATTGGTTTCTAAACTTTTGTTAGGTTTATAAATATCTTTATTGTGCCGTGTTCCAAATACCTTGCGTGTTTGAACCCTCCAATAGTAGCTGAATGCTAATGCCATTGTGGAGGTTGAATGTTAATCATGAAGATTGTGTCAGATTTCATGATGCGGGAAGAGCTTTGCATAAATGAGTCAACACAAAACTTGTAATCATAAGAAACAGGATTCAAAAGAAAGCTTAAATATAGAAGAGGATTACTTAAGCGATACACAAACATTAAGTGAGCTTATATGGTGCCATTTATATTTTACCCTGTCAAAATATCATCTGGAGAATGCTGAGCACATTTGGCTTGCTGAACTGAATCTGTGAGTCAACATATTGTAAGAGGGGTTTGACCTTCATAATGGAAACAGTCGAAGATTATTTCTGCTGAGTTTCAAAAGAAGTCACACAGGGGAATCACTGAGCATAGAGGGAAGCATGGAAATCCTCTTCATGAGAAAGCATGTGAACTTTGCAAGGCATTTTCTGCAGGGCTTCCCTCATAAAAATTAAGAGGTAATTATTGCCACCGGGCATTGCATGCATGAATAGCAGTGAATTGTAAAAAAACCTAAATAGCAATAAAAACATAACTGCTCTGCCCTCCATTTTCAAATAATGATGCAGAAAACATTGCGTTGTGCCTAGATGTTTACTAAAAAGTCCATTGATTAAAAGTATATAAACTCTACTGACTAAGCAATGTTGATGGCAAGCTTTATTCTTGTAAAAAAAGTAAATATGTCAGTGTAATAGGAAGGGAAGACATGGTAAATAGAAGTAAGAAAGCTGTCTTACCTTGTTTTAGAATGGTTTTGTCTACAGGGATACCACATCCACGTAATTTTAGGAGGAGGAATACCATACACAGTGCATGTCAACCCTTGTTTGCTGCTCAGTAAATAGAGATTGGGATCAGGGAATGATGATACAGCATTTTCATATATCTGGGGCTTCACTGTAAAGGATAAAAATAGGAAAGCAATTAAATCCAGCTCATTTCTAATGTACTGCATGATCATGAAAATACTACATTCCTGCAGGGTGAGTAATAAGAAAAATCCCTAGGAGAACAATGAAAAACAGCAGGCCTAAATCAAGTCAGATGAGCATTTAGGAACACATTTAAGTCATCAGGAACAAGTACATGACTGTGGAAGACAGAAACCCTTCTAACTAAAGGTCATCTTCTGCTTCCAAGAGGGGTCTCACCCTACATATGGGGCTTGGGTATGGGTCCAAGAAAGCCAGTAAGATAACCCATAATGACCTGAACTGTGCAAAATTGATCACAATCTAGCTCAGTGAAAACTTAGCATTTACATGTTCAGGATAAGGATGGGAACACGCTGTAAACTTACCATTTACTTTAAGAGTGACTGTTAGATTCTTAGACAAGTTCCACTGTCGTATGCTCAGTATTATAGTGTAGTTTCCAGCATCTTCCTCAGCAACATCCTTGATGATTAACGAATAGTCTTTAACCATGTACCGGGCACACTTTTCAGCAGCAGGCAACCCATCTTTTAACCTGTTTCAAAGAATTCCAGAAATAACATTTTGAAAAATAATGTTGCTTAAGCTGCCTGTGTTATTTCACTTAACAACATTTCTCAGTCTTTGGGCAAGGATTGAATTTACAGTCTGAGATTCTGTTTAGCAGAGGCTTAACCTTCTCTTACAAATAAAATTGCTGATATTTACAAAACACTTTGGAGAATACCGTTCTATATATTAAACTTGAGAAGGATCTGACAGGGCACTAGAGTATTGGAGAGTTGCTGAAAATTGCGACTCTGTTTCTGAAGATCCCAGTTTTCCATGCTTGTGCCACCATTTAGTCTAGAAGGCAACCATTTTGGCTAAGAGTCATTTGCACAAAATAAGGTTGCATCATCCAGCACTCACCATTCCTTTATGACCTCAGAATACATCCTGGGACAAAGTATTACAGTACCCTAAGCACAGCTGTGATTTTAGGAAGAGGAAGAGTAGATTAGATAAGCACTGAAGAATCAGATATCCTGCTACCAAGTGAATGTTTTTAGAGATAACAAAACATCTAAATAAGTGTTGTTCACATACAGATTCCTGAAGAAGCACAACACATTTCTTCTAAGTTTAAAATACAGTGTAAAGCACATTTTAGTAGGTTGCTGTATAAAGGTTGGTAAGATGTTAGTAGTGCAACAGAATTTCACTAGGTATATGGACTTGTTTAAAAGAATTCACAGGTTTTGCAAACTATTTACAGAACATTCTCGCTGCTATTAGAGGAGCACTAAGAATTTGGTCTAAGGACTACGGATGTATGCATTTCATTCTATCTGTATTTTGCAGAACCACAGAACACTTGAGGCTAAAATAGCCCCTGGAGATCGCGTAGTCCAATCCCCCATTCAAAGCAAGGTCAGAAGGTTGCCCAAGACCATTTTCAGTCTGGTTTTGAATATCTCCAAGGATGGAGACTCTTCAGCCTCTCTGGATCACTTATTCCAGTGTTTCACCAACCTCACAGAGATAAATAAATTTGTTTAAATTGATTTTTTTTTTGTATTTCAGAAATTTTGGACTTATATGCGTAGTCAACAATCCCAACCATTATAGAATCAGAAAATACTGTATAAATGGCCAGCATCAACTCCACTTTTGTCCTTTAATTTTCCACGTGGAACTATAAATGTAAGGGTTTTGTAAAACAAACCATGATGTTTGGAGCAAAACTAATTTCTGTCTGTGAGTAACATGAACTCTCCCTGTTCATGTATGTATGGTTTGTTTTCTTAATCAGTCTTGTCATAGACCCTTTGTTAAAGTGCAATGAATTGAGCCAGAGCTACTGGTGTTTAAAATGATTTAAACAAAAAAAAAACCCAACCTTGAGATCATGAATAGATAACATTGTCTGATATAAAAGTGGTTGGCTTAATACAAAAAACTGTTTAAAATATTTTTTAGCACAGTGTACATGAGTCAAAATAAATGCTACAGTCCCTAAAGTAGATATACAGCCTGCACATCACCATATAAAAAAGAAAAATCAACTTGTTTTTCTAGCAGTGCATGCCCGTGTGACTCAGCTCAGCCAGTTATTTTAATGAAAAGTTTATTTTCTTTCTTCCACTATCTGAAAAGCAACTTCAGGCCTCCTATCTGAGTGAAGTTGGATGCAACACTTCAGTCAAGGCTGGTGGAGATATTTAGCTGTAGAGTGTCCAATGATTTCAAAAGGACACATAGCTAACATATTTGAGGATATGAGCTTTAAACTTTCCAGATCTCCTTTCTTTGCAATTGAAAAATGGAGATAATGTTCTCATAAACTGTTAAAACCCAAGACAACCCTGAAACTTGCAACAGAACGCCACAACTATATTGTCTACAGTTTGTTGCTATTTCAAAGGGGTCTTATTCGAAAATTTTACCAAAGCATTATTTTTCATCTAAGAAGAGATCCAGTTTGCACATGCAGAAGTAACTGCTGCCTACCATATAACCTCTGGAGAAGGAAACGCCTTCACTTTCATTGACAAGCGATAGGATTTTCTTCCAGCTACAGCCTCCAGCGTAGTTTTTCTTCGACGTTTCAAATTAATGAACATTTTATCTTAAACAAAAAGAGTGTATTGTATTACTGATTTTCAGCCTGCAAAAAGAGTTGCTATACTAAAGAGAACAGGAATCCAAATAAAAATTATCTTTAATAATTTTTGGTGTTCCCCCATGGCAAAAGCAAGAATCAAGCCTAACCTCCTAGAGATCTATGAAATATAGGAAAGAATACCACAAACATAACAAAAACCTGAGATTCAGTTCCCAGGCCATTAATCTGTCTGGAGAAGATCCACTCTAGCCAAGTTCACATTGTGCTTCAGTCAGAAAGAGAGGCACAAGAGATAAGGTGTTTTGTGGTACATAGGAAACTGAACTAGATGAACAGTTGACCCTTCCACTGCTAAAGGCCAAGAATCAATGGATGTTCCAAAAGAAAATAATCTGCCAGAAAGGATTTAAAAGACCTTCAGACAAACAGCAAAGAGAAAGGCAGAAACTTGCTGTATCATTCATAAACATCTGTTTCATGAAACAAACATATCTTTATCACTTCATTGGAACAATCTCAACCTGCTGGAATTTGTTCTTTTACAATTCTACTGCCCCATATTTCAAAGTCTCTGGCAAGCTGATGGGTTCTACCAGAGGCCCGAAACCACAATATTCATACAATACATTGGAAAATCACTTCCCCCACCTCCCAAACTGCACTTGAGCCAAATAAAACATTCGAAACATGAAAAATTGCTTGACTGTCCTTTTGATAGTACCTTGGTTGGAATATTTACTCACATTGTGGACTGCATAAAGATGCTGGTTATCTATTAAGCTAGTGCAATATTCAGTCACATATACCATGTACATTAAAAATAACACCAAAAAGAATATGCACAAGATAAATCAGTAGTTTAATTACACAAGTTATAAAGTCAACCCTGATTCTGAAAGCCTTATTCACACAGTCTCTTTCTAATATGGGTATCCCATAGATGAAGCTGCTCATGTGAATAAGTTTGCAGGACACCTTCTACAGTTCCAGCTTCTCTGCCTTCAATCTAAAACTCAGTTTCTGACGGCTTCAGCTTATCTTTTTAAAAATATAATAAGTGGATATCATGATTCATCCTGTGCTCCCAGTGACTCAGTCCAGGGCTTAAATAGAGACAATGGACTGAAATACTTTTTAAGAATACCAGCATGGGGTGCTTAGTCCACACTTTCAGATGAGAGAGAAAAGGTAGGCCCCTGAAAACATGGAAGAAATCAATATTCTGACCATGACTCTCTCATACAGGATGCCCACCAACCGCTTGATCTTTACTACCAACGATTCTCCAAAGATCCTGGATAGTCCTAACTGCAGTAAGATGCCACAAAAAAATGTAGAGTGACAATGCACTAAAGTACTAATTCCCATAAATTTGGAACAATGGCAGAAATGTCCAGATTTCACAGAAGACCCAGGCAGACCATAGGGAACTCGTTTAAGTCAGTTTAACTGGCTGCTTCTGACAGAACTATCTGAGGACAAGGTCATCATAGTATTGAGTAGACAAGAGTGATCAGATTGAACATTAACACGTCTACTGCCAACAATACAAAACAGTCATGGAAGAAAAGGCACATATCCTCTCTGGTCTCCCTCCTTTTTCTGCCTGTGATGAATGCACGATAAATTCACCTCCACTTTGTGTCAAGATGTAAAGCCATTGTGTGACTGAACTTGGTACAGGAGCATTCAGTATTTTACAAATGTGCAGCACTTCTTACCATAGACAATGACTGTTGTGTTAACAGCTTTGATTGATGGCCCACTCTTCACGTGACATGTGTACTGCCCTTTATCAACATCACGCACTTTGTCAACAACAAGGATACTGTAAAAAATATTGGCTTCTGCATTCTTCTGGTCAATGCGCTGCGTTACTGAACCTCTCTTCCTTGCCTATAAAAGCAAAAAAAGAACAAGAAAGAGCTTAATCAAACTGATTTTCATGATTATTAAGATTTTTCTTTTACTTAATAAAAGAATCCAGATCCCTCTGTGCCACACAGAAGATGCTTAACATTTCCAGATGGTCAACAATAAAAACTATAAGTAACATGGTATGGCAATTCATTCCAGTCTCCACCAAATTTGTAATAGCATCTAAACTAGTCCTTTCCTGATAAAGATTGTCCTTTCTGGATGTCCTATCATACCAACACACCCTTTATGCCTAGTCCAGCACCACTCATAAAAACCCTGCGGGCCACTGGCACATGGTTTGGTGCCTGGATTCAGTGTCCATAGGCAGCAGACACATGAGAGGGCATTAACACAAGAAGGGGAGAATTCTGGAAACCTTATAGACGGAAAAGGGACTAGATCTGGCAACGGAATAACAGGGTGGAACCGAAGATAATGTGAGTCTGAGGAGTTATTTCCTGTAACTCCCCCTCAGCCTTTAGCCTCAAAGTTTATTTAACCCAGGACATTGCTGGTGTCTTATAAACACTGAGCACCCTTCAGTTACCATCCAAATAAAAACAAAGCAGAATTTCACAAGTGTGGTGCTCTGCTAGGACTTGGTAAGGCTGCAATGAGCAATATGATGTATTTGAAGCATTTCTTGTTGCTAAGATGTTTATTTCTGAAGTGAAAAAATGCCAGGGAAAATGGCTACAGTATGCAAGAAACAACTGCATTAATCTTCCCTGTATAATGTAATCATAATTTCAGCTAGTTTAGGCACAATAAGTGATATAATAAATGATCTTGACTTGAATCACTGGCATAAATCAAACTGGCATGAAAGGAATGGGAGTTGTAAACCTTAAAATAATGTCAAGTTTCTTATCAGCTTTACACGGACTCCCTGGCAGTTATTCCCTAAGTGACAAATATTTATGAGGATGCTCCTAAAGGAGGGGGAGGAGAAGCACGTTCAAGATCATTCCTGTAGTTGTCAAAACAAGAGGATTGTTCATGTGACACTTAACAAATGACATTTTGGCTAGCTAAATCAAAATATCTTTTCTAAACATGCTCAAGTCAGGTGCCTGACTGTCTGCCAGTCTTTCAAATGGATGTGCTGAGAAAGACAGCCTCACTGGAAACTTTTGTCACGAGAAATGCTCTGCCTGGGACTGGATGATAAATTTCTGCCATTTCTCCAGGTCAAAAAGAAGCTCCCAGTGATGAAACAATTCCAGCATTGGCTTGCAGTTACGCAGTATAGCCCGAGTACATTGTGTAAACATGTTTACTTCTTCAGTTAAACACCAGAAGGAAAAAACAAAACCAAAACCCAACAACATTTAAAGACATGTCACCGAGGGTCAAAATAATGGAATGCAAACCATGGCAAGCATTTCAGGGCAAAATTCCTCCCAGGATGCCAGATGCAGTGTGATCTATGGGAACCCCCAGGTTCTTCCTTTCAGCCATAGCACTCACCTGTCCAGGATAAGTCCAGGTCATTTGCACTCTGGTGTTCCAGGCTGCAGTGACGGTGCAGTTAATGGCCAGGCTGTCTCCTTTCAGTAACTTGACAAGACGCGGGGTGCTTAACTGAACATCAAAAATTGTGTTGGCTGCATGTGGCAAAGAGAAGGGAAAGTGATTAATGCCACCAGGGCCAAGAGCTTAATGAAAAGACGAGGAGTGGAGAACACTACTTACTTTCTCGGTGCGTTAAGTATTTTGTGCTATACTTGTGTCCACCGATGGTTGTCTCGCAGCTCAAGAGCCCTATGAATTTGTAGGTTGCCTTAGGTATTCTGAAGCCCTTCATGCTGTCCCAGATTATTGTCTTGCCATCAGGAGTTAGGGTTTCTCCTGGAATCTGGAAATGCCAAACACACATCATAAAAACAACTCATCTTCATGCCACTCTCTAATCAAAGAAGCCTAATGAGAAAGAATAGGAAAAAAAAACAACTAAGAAATGTCAATCAAAATAGAAAGGATGACATTTAATTATGCAGATTTTTCAAGTCACATTTTCATCACAAAATAGAGGAAGTCTGGGTGAAGAATGTGAATGTTTTATTTGTTTCCAAGATTTCATTATTTATAACAGGATGTAATTTATGACACAATAGATAGACACTATCATTAGCTTCAGCACTTGAACTGCTATTCTGTTGGCTCCTGGTTGGCAGCTAAAGTGCTGGTCTCAGCAAACCTTTGCAATTAAGTATCCTGGTTTCACCACTGAGACACAAACACACATTTTTCAATGGAGGTGACAAATAGACTTATTTTACTCTTGATTCATGGCTTTAACAAATTCCTGCCAGGATTCCATCTGATGCTTCTCACATTTATGTTGTCTAAAGGAGTGGACTGTGAAAAACCAAAAAACATTAAGGACTTGAATGATTGTTCCAAGCTGACAGGTCACAGAGCACACAGTTCTAAGTCATTACATACAGCATGAAGTGCAAATTTTAAAGCCAACTGAGAACTACTGATCATACTAAATGAGGAAAGTTATATTGATTAGAGATATTGAAAGGACACTTTGAAACAACAAATACATTTCCACAGAAAAAGTATTGAATGCATTTTTAAAATTTGGCTCTTCCAGGTACCTCAAAAGTTGAGGACTTAAATAATTAAATAAATAATTAGGGTAAAGCCATCATGTGTTTTTAAACTTAGGACCTGAAATCCAACACAGACTTAAATATTGCAATGGGGGATCAAGTGTCCACTGTGTCAGCAGTACAAATCATACCTTACATTAGGAGCCTTTGAGGTTTTAGCCCCTTTTTTTTTCAAGTATCAAGAAAATCCTGAAAAGACAAAGTATGACACAGGCTTCAAAGCTCAGACAAGACATCAATACTTTATGTTATGGCTTATCAATGGAATAAATGCCACCACTTGGATAACACAGAGACCACCAACAAGTACAAAGCCTGGATGTAACTCTACTTTTACAGAGTCTGCTTTTATGGTAAAAATAGCATATTTTTAAAGATGGCACAGAGCAGAGTGTGTGAATGAGTGCCCTAAGCAAAGACCTAAAGGGTCTTTGCAAGGGGTCACCTAAACCCCTTGCAGCCCCTCACCTCTCACTGTGCACCCAGTCTCCTGCCTTTCTCCCTTTATTTGAGCAGAGGACTTAAGTGTTGGCCAGTCCTCTCTTTCCTACGGCTGGAGCCAACATGGGTGGCTGCCAGAAGCTAGGGGAAGTGTGGCTGCCTGGCACCTTCCTGTGTGGTACAGCTCTCCAAAATGCAGCACCCTCAATGCTGCCTGCTCAGTGCACACCGAAAGCTGCCCTTGAGATCACCTCCACTCATCTCATGCCATTTCCTCCGACAGAAGCTTATGATGAATCAAATGAACAATAATTACAGAGCACAAAATGCTGTGGTAGAATTCCTTATCTTTACAACAGCTGATAAGATGCTATAATAAGCATGCAAATCACAGGGGAAGTGTGTGTTACACACACACAAGTAAAGCCCATTACATTACAGCCTGCTGGCTATCACTCAACAATACCTTGGACTCTAAGAGGTCTGTTGCTATTCCTGTTCTAAATAAAACAAATATTCAAGTTTTGGTTTAACTAGTTCATAGTTATGCTTCCAAGGGCTTCAACTGCATTTATTCTATTGCTGCTTAGGAGGAAACCAAACTGTTTCTGAGCATATTCCTCTATAGGTTTTCATATATACTGTGAAGAAAGAGTCAAGTCAAAGCCTCAGAGCCTCCTTACACTGACATTTCCCAGGGAATGCACTCACTTCACATTGATTAATTAATTAATGGATTACTGAAGTTGTATCAGCCTTACTCCAGGAATGGGAAAGTAATCAAAGCACCCAGGAAGTGTTAGAGTCTTGTAAATAAAGTACTCATAACGATGATCCTGTTTTGAGACACTTAATGTTGTACATTATATCCAACAGGCTCACCTGTCCATAGGCAAATCTTTGCCTGCACATCTTACTCACTTGACACTCCTCAGAACCAGCTAGAACCATATCTTTTTGTGTGATTATTACATCTCTGAGACTAAGAAGTTGCATGCAGTCTCACATAAAACATAACACTTTTAAATTTCTGTAAGGAAAACTTTAGAAACCTGAAATATACGACTAACAAAAGACCCCTGTGACACAGCTGGTATCCAGTTGAGTCTTGGAGAGTAACAAACAAGATACTCCAACAAGTCCCTTTCAGAAGGTGGAAATACCATACATATGGTATACATATGGTCAAGAATTACTAGTCAAGTTGTAGTTCCCCACATCTCCAAAGACAGATTGTATTGGAAAGAGACAGTTGAAAGGATAGTAAAAATGTACATTAGAGTTTTGAATGCTTGTATTTCGTTCATCCACTTCCATCAGTTTGGGAAGGATGAGGTTGGTATTATTAAGAATTCAAATTGTCCATGTGTGTGACTCTCAACAAACTTGGATTTTTTTTTTTTTTCTCTTTTAATTCCTTATGTTGAAGCTTATTTACCACTATTCCTAAAAATGTCATTGTTGACTTTATGACAGGGAATCCAAAAGAGAGTAAACAAAGGGATCAAACCATTGTACCAGAAGTGATGCTTTCTCCGTTTAGCAAGGTAAAAGTAAATGAAGAGGAAAAAGGTACACACTTCAATTGCAATAAAGTTTTATCTTATTTTAGGGCTCTTGAATGAAGCTGCCAGAATCTTATTGATAGGAATGATGGTTTCAGAGGCTCTGGATATTTATCTATTAAGTATTAGATCAAAAATATCAGTTTGTTTCACAGGTCTTCATCCAATGAGGAAGACAAAGGGCCATCAGCTGATGTTATAACAGCACCTGAAGGCTGAATTTAAAATAGGAATAAGAAGACCCATTCTCATTTCCCAATCCATATTTTATTAGCTTCTTGATTTTTAAGGCTTATCCTATGCTGTATAGGACTGCCATGCTGTAGAATACAATTTGTACAGACATTCAGCCTGGAAGTTAGAGCAAACAGGATCTCAAAGGGTTTGACTACAGTGAAGATGTAGTTTTAGAAAAAAAATAAATATATTTGTAGTGTTGAAGATGGATAATAAATCATCAGTTCACCAAAACTAAGAAGTAGCACTGCACAGGAACAAAATGCTGGTGCAGAGTTCGTGCGCCTGTATGAAGTCCTTTCAGAGTACTGGATTTTTTTATTTTATTTTTTTTTTTACTTTCTAGCAATAGAGATTGCAGAACTTAATGACTCTAATGTTGGGGTTTTCTTTCCAGTTCCAGGAGACTGCATTATGGGGCATCAACGTCTTTCTTTATCACTGAATAGAAAACACAGAACAGCTTTTGCCAGCTCTCCAGAAGGAGTACGCCTGCAGCTGTGAAAAGCATTTAACACATCCCTTAATTGCTATGTGAGCAAAAACTTGCTGAAATCTTCATATATGGGTGTCACAGATGGTAAATAAAGATATGATGTAATGCAGTGTAGCTTACATGTTTCAGGAAATTCTGGGATTAATTAGGGAAAACATTTCTTTTTCCTGGAATGCAAAACATGTCAGCAAACAATCTTTTCTTTCAAGACTTTACCTCCTCTTTCTCCTTCCCAGCGTATTACATCTGGTTTTGATGGTGTAAAGATGTGCCTTGCACCACAATTTCAAGCTGAAGGCAAGTTGATTTGAAAGAAAAGAGAGTTGTCTCCACCTCTCCCAAATAAGGATTTTTTTTAACATATATTGTTCAATAAGAGAAAAAAGACAGGAATTTTCTCAGTTAGGAATTTAATACACTGAGATTTCCAATGCTACGCTACAGTGTCCAACCAAGTTCCCACTTTACAACATCCACCCTATGGAAACTCAAGCCTCATTTACTTCTGATTCTGTAGCCACAGAATCTTGTGCATCATCCACCACAGTGTACTTCTTGCAGGAGAACCATGGATGCCTGTGTGTACACACACAGGTGGTAATATCCCTTTACTTTCATCTGTTTTTTCCCTCTGCACTTTGCTTTCTTTCACATGATTTAACAGGTAGAAACCAAGAGGCAAAATCAGTATCTATATTAGCAAAGGAGAACTGGATAGAATTTGTTAACTTCCAGGTCAAGTTAAAATACAGGATCAAATCTGTGGCTGGTGTAAAACTCTGTAGTCTAAGAGCAGTCAAAGACTTTTACTGATCCAGATAAGCATCTTATGGTGGTATTACTTTGAGATTTCATATTATTCTATAAAAAGACAAGTTTCTATTCCTTGTAACAATGATGAACATTTAAAGAACTCCCTTTACTTAAAAACAAAACTTCACTGGCACCTCCATTTATTTCTAAGCCAAACAAAGGAACTTTAAAAAACCATTCTCCATCTTGATACCAGGTACTCTACTACATAGCTAGAGGTCAAGATAGTTGTCCATGTAATTCTCATAGCACCTAGGGAAAAAATGTTTCCCCAAAACATGAAAAAATATGGAGCTTTTTCTAAAACTGACCCCACTGTCTCAAACTCAGCACAAGTTTCCCACCAAGGCGAAGCCACCCCTTGTCTGATAAGTGTACTCATATGTAAAAAGAAGCAGTAAAGGCACTGGTGGGAGTGAGGTAGGGCAAAGGCTTGCAAAGATCCTTGTACAGCCGCAGCAAATCTCCAGAGACTACAGGTACTGTCTGTTCCAGAGTACAGAAGAGGAAAGGGGAGGAAGGGCAGGGGAAGAGGTGGGAGGAAATCTCTTCAAACAAGATATTACTCCTTGGGCTTAAGAAACCTTAGTCAGTGAAGGTTTAATAAAATGGTAAGAAAAGTTAAAGTTTCTTCAGAAAATTCATCCAGTGTCAAAGATTTGATGAAGCCCTTCTATGAGATAGGAGACAAGCCTCCAGGGCTGAATTATTTCTAAACACATTGACACCCAGAAACCTTAAGAAATAATAAGTTGTTGAAATATTCCAAAAGCATTACAAGAGTTGTAAACAAATAAACAAGAGCATCACGCACAACAACGTTTTCAGAGCATGCTTGGATCGAGGTACCTTTTTTAAGGTAACAGCAATGTTTGGTGCTGTGACTCTGCATGGAATGATCATTTCTCTTCCCACAGTCATGTGTATTATTTTAGGTATATCACTGTGCATCTCTACAAATGGATGGCCTGTATCTGCAAGAGAAGAACAAAACCAAGAGATTAATATCTGAAATCTTAAGGCAGTGTATGGAAATTGTGATGGTGCCTACAGCCTTGAAAGGACAGACTAAACCCATCCATAGTTAAAGCTAGACAAAGACCTCAAATCATTCTCTTTACTTTCATCTAAACGAGTTCAGCAAAAGATTATTACACATTTGAAAATATATTTATTGCTCAATATCAATAGCAATATTTTGGTATCTCCTTTAAAATCCAGGACAACTGATGTACATTTTTTCCCATTACAGCTTCACGTCTACTGCTGAGATCAGTGCTTCTTACTTCAGGGCATTTCTATTTTATTATCACCAGGAGAAGTAATTATATTGGAAGTAAGCTGAAATTCACTTATCAGGAAACCCCTACACAGGACATGTTCCTGGTGTCTGCAAGGAAACTGATGGGAAAAACTCATGTTGACTTCACCAGAAGAAAGCATCTACTGTGATTATCCAGCTATATTTTCAACTCCGAGAATACTCTGAGAGTTCATTATTCTCCTCCTTCCCACTGTCATGATACCTATAAGTCTCTTTAAGTGACAAGGTAAACGAAAATGTCAGGAAAAGATAATTATTTTTGACTCAGTAACTAAAGCTTGGCAGAGTAATTTACCATCCCTTGAACAATCTCTTTAACAAAGGGCATTGTCATAAATAGCTCATGCTGGGAACAGGGAACATTGCTGCTGCTATTGTTTGGACCACTTAACAAAGAGGGGCTCAAGCCATAGGCTCTGGCTCCAAATCTTCTTTGCAGGTGTTCAGATCCGAAGGTTCAGTTTGACTCACATCACAGATAGACTACCTCAAAATTCACATAAGGTTTGGGTTTTAACTCTTAAAAAGTGGAACATTCAGATCTTGATTCCATGCTTATCTACAGCTCCAGTGTTTTTCCAGGCAAATCCTATTATTTTCAGTCAGTGAAAAAAATCTTACAAATAACAACGAAAATCGTTCTCAGATAAGAAATGAGTAAAGCTGGCAAAAATCAAGCTTTTAGAAAACCTCAAATTGTAATACTTCATGCAAATGTTCTAGTTCAAGACTTCTGCATGTTGACCTATGTTCACTCAAGTAGCTCTTCAAACACATTACTTTTGCTTCTCTTTCAAAAGTATGTTTTGCACTTCCTCTTGTTTTAAAACTATTCTGCCCTTACAATCTTCTTATTATAAGGCAATAATGTTTTTGTTCAAGATGCCAAACACAAAGCAAAGCACATTCTACTCTATACTGGGGAGAATCCTAAAATAGCATCTCAGATGTACCCAAGGATACAGAAAACCTTTTCCTAAAGAGGTTTAATGAAACAATTACACAAACTTTCTGAAAAGAAAGCCACAATGCTTTATTTAATAATAGGTGTTAAGTGACCACTGAGATTGCAGAAGGAACTTATGAGTAATAAAGGATGCGTATTTAATAAAAAAAAATACCCTAAGGATTTGCTAGGCTGACGTTTCCTCTGCAGTATGATTCAAGAAAGACCAAGAATGAACCTGTTTGTAGCATGGTAAAAAGAATCTTTTTTGTTTCAGGGGGCGCAACCACAGAAGAGGTCACCTGCCCCTTAATATCACCAGACAGATTTACTGCTCCCCAAAGACTCGTTCATCTTTGTCACAAAATTAAGAGCTCCTGCCCCAAACCAGCAAGCCTTGCAAAGCAGTTTCCTGTATCATAATCTCCAGATCATTACAAGTGTGAGGAAGAGCTGTTCTGGGGACTACCGGTGCTGTCTGCAGACACAGTGTCACCACTGACCGATGCCAATATTGAAGCAGTGGGGGCTGTGAGGCTCAGAACTCACAGATTCCTGCTCAGTTGAAGGCAGAGACAGGAAACAAGTACAAAAAACCGTGCCTGGCTTTTTTTTGTTTCCTTCTTCAATGGAAATGCACGTTTGTGCCTGAAGATGTCAATGAACTGCTCTAGAGAAGACAACTAAAGACAGCGGCTACTCTTGGTAGGTTTTAAAGCTCAGTCACAGCCCTTCTTGGTCCAGTCTCCACAGTGGTGCGCCAAGGCGTCTCCGTGCCCCCGCTATTCGCGTGCAGAGCTCCCATTGACATCACTGGGGACATCCGCCGTGGGCCACAGGGCAATTGATGGCCCCAAGTGCTCCAAATGTCTTCCTGCTTTTGATTAAAAGAAATACGCATCATGTTTCCTAGCACAGTTTTGTTTTCATAATGAGTGTGGAGGCTTTTCCTGATTCCCTTTGATTTTATTCCTCTTCCTTCTTAATGGCCATAAGGGATACTCTCAGAGCCTCGAGACCAGAATCTGGTGCAGGCTCTATCCAGCCTGGATCAGGCAAAGACAAACCCACAGCAGCACCAAGGCAGGTTATTCTACAGTGGCAATGTATGCCAATGACATGAAATCCTTCTGTCCCCAAATAAAAACCCTTATTGCTTCTTTATTCCTGTTTCCCTCCCATCATAGCCATATTACCAGTGGCTCTTGCTACATTACCTCCCAATTTCTTCCTGAGACAAGGTCAATGCTGGATGGCAGTGGATCTGGGATGACCTAACCTACTGCCCCTCATCTTCTGGGCCAACTTCACTCACTTTTATGTCTAGAGCTTTCTGAGCATAAAAGGAACATCATGGATTGACCTATCTGGAAGACTACAATCCAGTTACACACTCAGCTCCATTTGGATTTGGAATGGAAGATCTATAGAGAGTTGACCTTGTTTTTTGAATTTTTGTTTGGGTTTGTTGGTTTGTTTTTTGCTTCAGAGCTCTCTGTAATGGTAGCAAAATGAAAGATGGACAGACAGAGTATTTGTATATGCTAAAGGTTACTTTAAAGTTCAGTTTAGTGTATTTTTAAGTTGTGTTTGGAATTAGTGACTGTGCGCTGGTTTGACTGTGTTCCTTACAATATCTCTCAGTTACAATCAACATGAAACCACAAAGACCATTCATGAAATCACAATATCCATGAAGGTCACTTGCTATATTGATAAGAATATAAATAGCAGCTTTTTATTAAACTTGTATCTGACTGCCAAACAGCTTGATAAGAGACTTAACACAAGCAATATTATGTCTGGTATCAGTAACCTGTCTAGGCTCTTTATGGAGGTTGCACAAACAACTAAATTAGCCAAGACTGAAATGCCAAATACAAAAAAGGTGGAGAGGTTCTTTATTTCCACAAGCTTCGGCTACTGTTCTTGGGTTTGTTTTGTTTGTAATAATCCAAGCTATGTAAGTCAGAGTATTTATACATAGGTCTGCAAGAAGAAACGGCTCTGCAGGAAAATCTGAGCTTCTTGAAATCTCTGAATGTTTGTCTTCTGAAGTGCTTCCAAAATACCTACTTACACTTGGCTCATCCTTAAGATTCTTTTTCAGGCTAAAAGAGCCAAAACAGCTTCCTCACATTCATGTAACACTCTTTTTCCTCTTGCATGTGAGGAGACCCGAAGTTTTTATTGAAGTACAGACATGCAAACTTCCTTAAAGTTAACAGACCAACTGCCCTTTCCATTGCAGGCATTCACCCTAACTAACTGTATTTATCCCAGATAAATTAGTAGAACTGTTTAGAATTTGAGGAGAATCTTGCACAACAAGAATGGCTCACATCTCACTCACCCATATAAAATACAGACATTTCTCACTCAGCTAGGTGTCCAAACTGTTAGTGTCACTGGGGAGAAAGTGGGAATTCTGCCATGAGACTCGTCTGATCTGTGTTAGACATCTGTTTAATGATAAAATGAATCATACCCTAGAAAATGAACATATTCAACCTGCTCACATGTAGATGTCTACATTCCTTAAGAAAATAAATAATAAGTAATTTTTTTTTTTTAATAATCCCAGTTTTTATGTCTGGAAGTACAATACTTATCTACAAGAAGGGGGTTTCCACTCTTGCCTCTTGTTAGCTTGTAAAGCTTCAAATTATTTCTAAACCTTGGTGGAAGACTTGAGATATAAATGAAATAATCACAGACGTCCAATAAAAAAAAAATGAATAAAAAGGAGAGCAATACTTTATATCTGGAGCACATTCAGACAAGAAGCATTGCTAGCATAATTGTACAGTGATTTTTAGGCAGGGTTTGTTTTCCTTTGGGGCTAGTTATACTACACTATCATCGCCGTAGGTCCATAACACACATAAACCATGGTTAAAACTCTTAAGGAAAAATATTCTTACCCACATTAGCCAGGAAATCCACACTAGAGCAATTACTATCTTTAGAAAGTGATCTCTAGAAAGGGCAAATGGAAATTAGGAACACTTTTTCAGATGTATCCCTCCCTGATGATGGCTCATCTTGGAAATGTATTTCTGTTTCAGTAGGAGCTATAAGCCTGGTGGACGAGAAGAACCTCAGAGGGCTTAGTGCTTGGCCTTTGTTGCTGCCAAGATGTCCTCACATGCTCAACTCAACGGTGTACTATGGTACAAAGTCCATGTCCACGCAATGACAAAAGGGCGGTAATTATAGGTGACTGATGTCAGCAAGTCCTAGAGGGCTCTGTTTTGTAACAGGAACCTAATTAGATATTAAAAATGTGTCTGCATACTTGATACAGCTGTAGTATAGTTTAATTTCAAATAGTTTCCTTTTCATAACAGAAGCACTGTCATATTATTGTCTCCGACAGACCAAGCCAAAACCGTACTGCTCATACATTAAAACTGTGCCAAAAGCAAAGACAGAAAAAAAGGCACAGGGGAGGGAGAGTTTCCCAGGCCTCAGAAGGTTCTTCTGTCAGTTCATTATTGCTGAATAATAAGAAAAAAAAAAAAAAAGAAGAAGAAGAAGAAGAAGATCTCTCTGCCTGTGATTCCCTTTCAGGGTATTTTGTCTTACTTCTTTCTTGCCTTTTGAATTATTTTGACTTTGACACTTCTGATCTTGAGAGACCCTTTGGGGGAACATTTTGAATGCCCTCCCTCTTCGGCAACATAGTACCTTTAGGGTTACAGCAGTCAATCCATTCAAGCTAAATCTTAAATCCATGTCAGTTCTGGGCCTGGATCCAGCTATCTGTCAACAAATGGACCTCCCAAGCAGACACTATACACTCAGCACTTGCACAAGACAGCTCATTGTAAGCATTTGAAAATGCACTTGAAACCCCAGATGTTTTGGCACTTCATTTTTTGAACTGTTCACTAATATTAAAGCCCTTCATTTTAGACTGTCCAACCTGAGACACATCTCAAACCACACATCCAAAACTAGTGGAACTATTTGACATTTTAGGCATTGGTGAGTACAAGTATTCCCAGGACTTGTACCTTTAATTACCCAGCTCTTATTTATGTCAACTGCCTTAAACCACCTCAAAGCAAAGCAACTATTCAAAGCGTGTTCTCCATATTCCTTGTGAAGTCAGAGATGAGGAATACGTACCAGAAAGTCCTTTTTTCTCAGTGTTAAGCACAGAAAGAGAATCAAGAAGTTGCTCAGCCTAGAGGTTGGATTGTAAAACAGAATATTTTGAATGGTGCTTGACTGAAGTACCAGTACACATCTCATTTTGCAAGGAAAATTACATGTTCAAAAGACATGCACAGTAGGAGTGTGAGGAGAGACGAGGGAGAACATCAACTAAGAAATGGGCTAATCCCCTAAAGCCAAGTACAACTTCACTTAGAGAAGAAGAATTCTCTGTTGCAGCAGAATTAAGACATTATTCTCATATATTAATAGCTGAAAGCTGTCTTCATCACAGGAAGTGGCAACACTTCAACTTAAATCCAAGTTTGTTTAAATTCTAGCTAAAATCTAACCTTGATATATCAATGTAATTGAACTTATATGCCTTTCCTCTGTCATACCATGGGAACAATTGATCAAAGGCAAGAAATTATGAGAGTAGAGAATAAAGAGGACTGCACATTTTTGAACAGAATTAATGAGCTCCAGCAACTAGAAAAAAGTGTCTTGGAGATACCATAACAAAGGCGGACAGAAAGAAACGCCTTTAGCACTGTCCCCAGGGAAATCTACATAGGCTTCAAAACAGCCTGCTGATAATTTGGTTCTTCTTAAATGTCTTTATTCCATAATTATCTCTTTTCAAGCAGAAAATTCCCTGTGCTTCACTCCAATGTATGCAGTGAGCGTTCATTACAAGTCTTTCCATTTTACTAGTAGGCTGCAGTTGTGTAACAAAACAAAGATCTGAGCAGTTTTAGGGCTGAGACAGTGGAGAAATTGGCAAAGAGGCTTTGCTCATTTCAGATTTCCACCACAAGCCATGGGAAAAGTCAGGCCATCAGTTTTCTTACAGCAAAGTCCAAGACTCTTAAGATAATTAATTTCCCTTGGTTGATGTCTCAATTCCTGAGCTCTGTGTGGTCAAGAGCGGTTGTGGCACACACTGTGCACTCAGTCCCCTGTGCAACTCAGTAGTGACCTCTCCAGCTGAAAGAGGGGTGGTGTCAGGACTAGCTCCTGCAAGAGAGGGCACCAGCCTGCCTGTTCTTGATCATCCAAATGTAGGACTTCAGAAATGCTTCAGGTCATCCTGGGGAATGTGGGTATGGGGCTTGAAGTCTCCTTCTCATGATCTTGCATCTTGGTTTTGTCTATAGAAGTTCATCTTCTGCCATAGCATACACTTATTAATGAGCTAAAGGACTTACTGCGTTTGTTCTAGGGTTCTTTTTTTGTTGCTGGTGGGTTTTTTGTTTTGTTGGTTTGGGTTTTGTTTTTTTTTTAATCCAGTTCATATTCAGTATCACTCTAATTACGGAAATGAATAACAATTTTAAAACAATACGTGATGACTTCCTGTACAAACAATATCAACTTTCCTGATTCGGATTCTGTGTTTGTAAATAGCAACTATTTATTCTCCTCTGCAGCATGCTAAGACATGGGAAACAGGCACCTCAGTGATCCACATGGAGCTAATATGGGAAATGGACTGACACAGCGTCCTGCCACAGGAAACAATACAAAACTAGGAGGGACACAAATTCTACAAATGTTTATTTCCTAAGCACCCACAAATTCAGTTAAAATAAAACTAATCTCGAGAAACGTGGTCTTCACAGACAATTTTGTTACTCCCATCTCACTCCTGCTTGAGACAGATAATTGAATTTCATGCACATTTACAGAAACCATTACCTATATTAAGAGACTCCTTAAGTATTTCCAGATGCTAATGCTACACTGATGGGAAAGGGTGAGTTTCAGTACTTGGTGTCTTGTTTCTTTTCAACCTACTCAACAATTCTTCCTGAGATTGTAATGTTTTGGAGGACTAATATACCTTTCCCCACCTTAAGGCACATCCACACTTTCATCAGGCCTTACACGGGCAGTTACCTTGCAGCTTCTGTCATTTTCAGTAGTTTCCCCTAACTCTCTCATGTGCTTAGTAGGGCACAATCAACATGGAAGTGTTAAGCAATTGTTTTTCATTCCAAAGGATTGTCAAATTCAGAGAGTTAAGATGCCCAAGAGGTCTGAACTTGATACAAGTTTATCCCTTAAACTTTTTACGTTTTTTTGGCAAATAAGTTAGGAGAAGAAACATGACCTAATCCTATCTTCAGCAGAGACATAAACATTTAATCACTGAACATCCTTGAAAAATCAACAAACTCAAGACACTCAAGCAGTCTTTCTTAATTGATTATTGGCAGTGGGGGAAGGGGCTATCCAAGACCTATTTCTCCAATTCTATGTTTCTCTTCCATCACCATGTGAATTAGGCAGGTATCCTCGGTTCACATTCATCTAATTGAGGATCTCTTTCAGATGCAAGCAAGCTACATACCACTTGAGAAGGGGTGAAGAGTTAGAAAGACTGTTTGTGTCTTCCATTTGTAAAAATTCAGGATCCAGAAAAATTAACACTTCAAACAGGAATGAGACCAAAGGATATAAAAGAATCTCTTATATTGTAAAGGGGGTTTAGCAGAAACATTCTCAGTCAGTCACAACCATGCTTGCTCGTCTCATGTGGTGAATGGAGAGGATTATGGGTAGATCTCAGATAGAGATGACATCCAAGGCGGGAGGTTCAAGAAGATGCCACGATGGAAACGTTGCAAAAGCCACCCAAGAAAACTGTAGATTTTCCTAGGCAGCAGGAAATGTTGGTAACTAAATGAATAACCCACTTTGGTTATACTTCCATGGATGCATCTCCAGTTGGATATCCAGCAAATTATATGAAAATGGTTGGGTAAGAAAAACACTCTGCAGCATATTTCAGATAAGTAAAGCATTATGAGCAGCATGAATTATTGAATAATTCCCAATACAGCATCATACAATAATGGAGGGAGCCATCTTATTTTCTATCACTGTAGTAAGAGGTCCACTTCATTCTGCTTTTTCACAGCACCAGTCCCACTCTTCATGTCACAAAATGAAAACAAAGGCTAATTCACTCTGATGTGAACTCGTTAGAAGCAGCAGACACATAATTTGGAAAACATCCAGTTGCACATTCTCTAATATGAGAGTTCAAAATCTGTGAATCCTGATACCCTACAGTAATCTATTAACTTTATTCTGTAAAAATCAAGAAAAACTTAAATATTAAATTAAATAAAGTGCTTATCATTTCTTTCATTATTATTATGTGTATTGAATTCAACTGTTCTGAGAAGTGTCTGATTAATATCCTGGAAGGAAACAGGAACAGAAAGCATTTTCTGTTATAGCCTAACTGACCTAATTTCAGAATTTCCCATACATTACCCAATACTTGTTTGCTGAACACAGTTCTGTGTTTAGTTTGATTCCATTCTAGATCTTTACAGTCTAGTGTAATGTGGACTAAGGGTACATTTTTAAATGAGACCTAACATGCAAATAATCACTTTCTACAGCATGAGATAATTCAGTAATCTGGATAGAGAGCTTTTTTATCCTTCAGCTGACTAGAAATTTATCATTTTACACAGACAAGTTAAAGTGGACATTGTACCAGATCTATGGTTTTCATCAGTCATCATCTGATTCAGTAAGATATGATTTCTCTGATACCCATTTCACAGATTCACTTCTAGCCTACTTCCACAGAACTCTCTTGATACCAGAAGACTGGCTGAATTTGGTCTTTTTTTCTTCCTTTTTTTTTTTTTTCTAACAGATAAAACACTAACATTTATATTTGCAAGCTCTAAGAAAGGAGATTTTGAACATTAACTGGTAAATTATCATGACATTTTACAAGGCTGAAAATATCATTGAAAACCCCAGATTTAAACAGAGCTGCACTGCCTTATTTATCCACCTTGCTGTATGGGAGTGCAAGTACCAAGAAGTGTTTTGAAAGACGTAATCTTACCGTTAATAAATACATAGACTGTAGACTGCTTCTTCTTTTTCGCTGGACTTGTTGGGTATTTGCAGCTATAGTTTCCAGTGTCACTTGCCTGAGTGCTGCTCAAGGTCAGACTGCTGCAGGACTGCTTCCCATTCCTTCCACAGGCATATTTAATTACTTTCAGCCTTTTGCTATCCTTACTTAGAGTTTCAGGCAAAGACCATGAATGAACCATTTCCCCCCTGCAAATACAGATAAGGAAGCAGAAACAATTATGTTGGGCTGCAATTACATAGCTCCAGTTCCCAAGCTTTCTTTTTTATTATATGAGGCTATTTCTGGGGTTCTCTTTTATCTTGTTTTCCAAAAACAACAACAGAAACAACAAAGAACTATTAAACAATTGCCATTGAAGTTCACTCCCCACCTTTCCCCATAACATAAGGTTTCATTTTTTTCTAATTTCAGTTACAAAAAAAAGGTGCCAGGTGTATGAACTCCCATACAAATATCAGAATCCAACTCAGCTGGTTACCTGCAGGTGAGATTTAAAGTCTGGCCTGCTTGAACAACGTGCTGTGTGCCATTTATACTCAGCTCAGGAACTTTTAATTTTGATCCTGAACTAGATCCTAGAAAAACAAGGAAAAACAAAACAAAACAAAACAACAGAACACATTAACAATGACAAATCATCCTGGTTCCCATCCACTCACATTTATGACATTATACTGGAAAGGGAAAGCAAAGAAAATGGGGTCCCCCCCTCACCATGTATATTCTCTTCCTCTGACCCCAAATCCTGCTATCTTGACTCAGGACATAATCTTCCATAAGAATTACTCAGGAAAGAAAGAATCAATCCTCTTCCATAAGAAGTACTCAGAAATGAAAGCTAGTTGAGTTTTGGTCAGTGACTGAGTGTGCCATGAGGAAAGTTCAGGACCTGGAGGCTATGGATCTAACCAAGGAAGCACGCCCTCAAGCGCCGCTGGCTGCGTTTCCTTAGGAAACACCTCCATCGTAGCCCCTTCAATGGGAAGGGCAAGTGTCGGCCACTTCCATGGCAAGAGCCATGTATTGGCCTCTAAGAAACTGAACTCTCACTCAACTTGCTGCAAAGCTGGAACTGTGCTGGAAGGAGTGAAAGTGGATTAAGGATCTTTCCTTCCTGACTGAAGGTCACAGCACTGTTACTTATGGTCCCTCACCAGCTGCAGGCTTCCTACCAGTGACATAGTGTCAAAAGGTGACTGGACAGCTCTACAATAAATTATGAGTACAAGATCTGGCACCCTCCAGACCAGATTTGCTGCTTATTGAGAAAGCAAGTATACCAACATGGCCCCAGCCATGGCCAGACCACTCTGGTGTGGATGAAACCCTGGGTGTCAATATAACGTGAAGTGGCTTAGGACACTTGAAAGCATCCAGTCAGGCTTCTCACAAGCCATATGAAAGCACTTTTTAGGAAGCCCATGAAAAAGAAAGAAGACAAGGGGAACACCAGATCTGCCCTCTCATCACGACAGCGAGTGCTGGAAAGACACAATGTTTTATCTTTGCCCCATAATAGGCCATGGCCACAAAAGCTTTCATGGCAAGCAGACAGAAAAGCATGCCTTAGAGAAGAAACAGTCCTTGATCCACCCCATTGCCCTCGCACTGACAGCAATGTGTTCCAGAAGCTAAGAACACAACAGGAAAATATTTTGAAACAGCTGAAGTTAAAAACCAATTTAAATCTAAATCTGGACCTGAGTGCAATTTGTGAAGATTTCAGTGGTGTGAGAGAAGAGCAGAAAGTACCCCAGATGACTTTACTCCAAGAGAAAGTATTTCTTTCTCAACATCCAGAGAAGCAGCATCACGTAAACAAGGGTAATGCAGATTTTCCACCAGAACTCAATCAAGTACAGTTTCAGTTTAGCTGTTTTAAGCCCTTCCAAGCAGTCTCTGCCACGGCCAAATGCGAACAGCTGTATGCACCAAACATAGTAGAAATACGTGAACCTTATTTGGCTGCTATGGATCACTCACTGGAAAGGCCCCCCCTCTTTTGTTGACTAGAGAAGGAACTTTTGGACATCAGCTCCAGCTGAGATTGGAGACAAAATTTCAACTTTATAAACCCTCTAAAGTCAATGGCTGCTTCAAATTCAGCAGTTTTGACCCAGCAGCAGATGTAGCCTCAGAACAGAGGCTGAATATCAAAACTTTGTTCCAAGATGTGGATTTTAACTCCTTCAGTCTGAGAAAGGCCTACAAGCCAAGTCTCCACTTCTGGAGAGATGCTATAAGTAGAAGAATTTTGTACCAAAGGTCACGAGGCACTGCCCTCACTTGCTGGGTTTTGGGTTGGTTTTGGTTTTTTTTTGGGTTGAGTTGTGTTTGTTTTTTTTTTAAGACCCAGTTGTGCTCCATTTGTATTTCCTACTGATTCCCTATAACACTGGTGGAGACAAGAGGTCTAAATCACCTTCTGGGACCACCTAGCATCATCCATGAAAAGAAGCAGATAGCTGATTAGCTCTGCCAAACTGTTTGCTATAGGTTTTCCAGAGACCTGTTCTCTTCCTTAGCGATCTAGGAAATGCATGCTGTAGGAGTTAACTGATTTTTAACTGACCTTTGGCATCTAAGTTAGTTACATATATTTTCTTTTTTTTTTACCCTGTGTAACCAAGCTGTAGCTCCAGTAGTTTTCCTGTACAGTCATCCATCCCTATCCAAATCAAGATTTAAAGGGTACGCTTAAGCATAGACATAAGCTAAATGATAGGTCACTTGAACAGGCTTCAAGCAAAGGCATAACAAGTCTTCAGAATAAAGAGGTCCTCTGAGCTAAACCACAATATTACCAGAAATTTGAATGGTGATACTGTACAAATACACAGACAGGCTAGACAATCATAATTCTAACTAGAAATGAAAATATTCTGCTAGCTGTCAAAGGCTGTCAGGACAAACATACTGCAAATCTTTGAAGAAGAGATTTGTTAAGTGATACATTACAAACACACATAGTTCTCACCTACCATTTATGGATCTCAACTCTGAAATGCTTGTCTCCCAAAAAGCACACTGTGCTTTTATGGGATAGTCTCCCACAGATGCTTGCAGTCTGTGGGTTGACTCATTTGCCTTTCTGAAACAATGTCCCTGAAGCTAAACACTAAGAAATTGAGATAAGATGTTACGGAGCTTGGGCAGCTTCTTGAAGAGTAAGCCAGGCATTTTGGCTGAGAGTTGTGTGTCAATGTCCTCCAACTAAACAATCTGACAGTTTCATGAAACCACCATACTCCTGCATTTCGTTCGTAGTCCTCTTGTCACGCCAGAACTGGAGGCTCAGATGCTCTCCCAAGAAGACAGTGTTTATATCCAGCTTTATGATCTTGCTCCTTACTTCAGGGAGGAACCTGGCCTCAGCCTGCCCTGAACTGCTCCTTATTTCAGGCTCTAGAAAAGCTGGAAGCTTGCAAAGATGTGCAAAACCAGTTGAATATGTATGAAAAAAAATGTCAGTAATATTGTGCCAGAGGAACCCATCAGAATCAAAGTCCAGGTACTACAGCTGCAACTCTCAGTCCAGTTGCTAGAGAGCAATATGTAGGGTTTTTCCCCAGTATAAAAGTCATGGAACAGTGGAATTTCCTGGAACAGTGGAATTTCCATGGGAGTGAAAGGCACTGAGATCAAGTCAGGAGAGCAAGTCTGCAGTGATGAGTGTTCGGTTTTGATCAGCACCAGCATCCTGCCCAGGAGCAAAGCCAGCCACGCAGCACCATGCCTGTGCCTAACCCATACTGAGATCAGAACACCAGCCCTGGGAATGTGGGCTGCTGATGTTTCCCAAGTCTGTCAAAGGTGAAGGGCAGAACCCCTTATAAATGTTATAATTTTTTTCCCTTGATAACTCTACAGTGATATAAGCAAAGTCATCCACATGAAAATCTCAATATCAGTATTAAACTAAGCCAGCAAAACCAGACAGACTGAAAGCCTGTATGTCAGAAGGCCTGCCTCAGAATTATAAAAATCAAGTGAAAAGCATCAACAAAAGCAAAAACCACCCCTAGATCTTTAAACCCCATCCTGCAGGCAAAACCCCCCAGATATACTAGATACTTATTCAAGTTTTGCCCTTTTACACATATTGCATGTATCTAAAAGACACCACAGTATTTGTAAATATTGTGGGTGGGATCTTGAGGAGTGCTTAGTGTTTGTCTAACTTTGCTCCTGTTGATATAAGCCAAAGTTTCAGCATTGATTTCAAGTACATTTTAGACACAACTCCAGTAGATAATCATATTAATATTTAAGACCTAATATTGGTGTATTTGGCGTGACACATCAGATTTGTTATATGCTCATTTACTTAGTTTTTCACTGACAAAAAGAGAAAGCAAAAGATCTTATTTCAAACCAATATTGTCACTTTTACAAGTATGCGAGACAATGCTTTCACCAGCAAGATGCTAAGCCTTGAAGAAAAATAGCTTTATTTGACATCCTATCTATTCATGGGTCATTAGCTTCCCTACATTTTTAAATGCTTCAAAACTGATGCAGAGTACAAATGCAATAGAGTTTGACATGTTTACCAGAAAAGAAAAAGGAAGGAGAATAGCAAGGAAATTCCTACTGTCAATATTTAGAAGCAGATTGTGCCTTCTATGTACCTTCCCTGGGCATTTTACTTGACACTGTCTTTTCTGAAGGGTCATGGCTCAACAGGACATGTTCACTTATCATTGTGCCTGTCACTAAGCGACCATCAGCAGCCTACCCTCACACTGACCTACATTGGGGGGTGCAACTTCTTTTCATGTGACAACAAGAGAACTAATTAATCCTGATAACTGAGGAATCTACTCCCAGAGGGAAAGGGGTGATTTTTGTGGGCATATTCTATTTGTTGCAGAAGGCTTATTAGATAGATGCGAAAGTCAGTCAACAGGGTTGCTTAATTAATAAGCAAACAGTAATTTAGATTGCAGAAGTTAGCCATTCTCTCCAAAAAGAGGAGGACTTTTAAGAAAAGAGAGTGTATAATCTGTAGTTCACAAAGGAAGGAAGGAATAAACATTCTTCAATAATTTTCTGCCTTGCAAAAAAGGTGATCCTCTGCCTGAACAAAATAAACAAAAACTGTAATTATCTGTTAGCGAAAAACACCGATTACCAGTAATTAAAAAAGATATAACAAATGAACGTGCATCCATTTCTCCAATATGGTGTGTGATATGATCTACAGCCAAATAAGTAACCGTGCACACATGATCAGCCTTCCATTGATTTCAGCTAAATCTCAATTGCTCTTAAAAGGATAGATCTGCTGAACCCAAATTCGGGACCAGAACCTGGATTATTATCTCCATTCTGATTTTTCCAGCTTCCACCTTTAGATTTCCTTTCATACACTGTGAATTTCTGCTACATTTGACTCAGGAAAGTAAACCCAAAAGCTAACTTTATGGCTTAGTATAAAAAAACCAACCAACAAACAAACCCAAAACAACCCACAAAACCAGAGAATAAAACTACATGATATTAGACTCTCTTAGAAATTTCCTGGAAGTTAACATGTTTGAGGTCTTTGTACTTTTAACTTCTCTTTCATAATTGGAGTCTGAGTGACTGTCTTTCTACCACTCCAGTTATCCTGAACATGTTGACTCATCTTTTTCCAGCTGCACAATGAGAGGTTAAGGAGAATGATCGGTTTATCTTTGCAACTTCAGCATGTACAAAGAATCTGACCTTCTGGGTTTCAAGTGCCATCTGTGGGCAATAAAGTTATCCATCATGAAGTAATTGTTCCAGTCATTGTTGGATTTGCATGTGTTTTAAGGCTTGTTAAACATAAATGACCCTTTGTGGTTTTTACCATCAAATATCATCCCCTCCCGATTCAAAAAAAATCAGCAAAAATGTATTTTGGAGAGGACACTCATGCACTGGAAAGAGTGCACATGATTTCTTAATAGGATCTTCACATCTCTTTGCTCCTTAAAACTCAGGTCATCCAGTTCAAAAACAGCCCAGGATTTTATTCTTACTTATGAGCACTTCCTTACGAGTCATCCCATTGAAGGGAACGGGAATACTCACATGTGTACAACTAATAAGCAATTACAGAATCTGGACTAAATGCTCAGGAGCATGGTGGTACCCAGAGGGTTGACCTTCAGTGTGGCTCCAGTGAAAATGAGCTCACATTGTTCTGCAGCAGCACCTTAACCAGAACGAGCTAACCTCACATGGGATATGAAGCTTTACTCCGTTTTGTAAGGCAACCTGGGATATCAGTAGTTTTCTTTATTTCAGAGCTCTTCTTGACAAGCTATTGTATTACCATCTCTTCTAAAGATATTTCCATAACTAAATATAATTCTTTTTTGGTCAAACAGTTGCAGCTATCTATAATAATTCCAATTACATCATTATACCAAACCACTCATAAAAAAAAAAAGAAAAAGAAAAAAAAGAGTGAGAGATAAAGAAACTTGTGGTCAACTCTGAAAGTCATGTGAAGTTTTGATTTACATCTGGCCATAAGGAGGTATGCTGACCAGCAGGTCCTCCTAGTTTAATCAACATTGAGATTTACATCAACATCAATACTTGCATTTAGAAGAAAGAAAAACTTTTGAGCAGAGTTGTCTCAAAATTTGGGTGGTGATTAAAATGTCTGGTTTATTTTTTCCTGCTGAAAGCATGATTATCTGTCCTGGTCCTGCCACAGGACTGGAGGGAGAAGACAGCACTCTAAATAGTTAAACTTTCTACTTCTATGGCTGCTGATGGCTGAGAAGACCTGGCACTGAAAGAAGACCCTCTTTATATCCATGGCAGCAATAGTCCCCATCTCACCTATGTCACCTGGGTTTCTAGTGCTCGGGCACAGGCAAAGCAGGTAGCACAATCCAGTCCCTGCATCCAGAGATAAAAGCATCATTTCCATTGCATGTACCTGGAAAGACTTCAGGAAAGACCTACAGTGCCTACAGCCACCTTGAGATTCAAAGCAGTACCTCCAGGTTTTTTAAATACTATTTAGGTCCCCATTCTAAAAGAAATCTCACAGTCCTTCATACACCTAATTTCACAACACTTCTTTGGAGAAAATCCAAGCTTCACACCACCTGCAGAAGAGAAACTAGGACAGCTTATCTGTGAGAGAGCAAGGAGGCATGCCTTTGTCCCAGGCTGCTGTTGACAGTTGTCCAAATGAGCAAGTTCATGATCTGATGCAGCAAAATGTAACCACTATTTCTGTCAAAGCAGAATTATGCAGGACAATTAAGGGCCGTGGGGATTGCAAGGGTTAAAAGACATAGGTCCATGGACTGCAAGGTAGCTTTGTCCCTGCTTCCTGTTGGCCCTGTGCAAGAGAAGCACCTTATGCACTGGTCCATAGCTGGCAAACAGAACCACGGAACAGCTCAAGCTGCCTCACTCCTCAGCAGATCTGTCTCTCACATGCACCTCTGTTGTGACTGAAATGTGCTCTCATTTGCTTTCAAGGTGAAAAACAATGTTGGAAGTTGATCACTCAGAAAGTACACATTCGTGCATAAACACCATCAATCCATTTGCTCATCCCTTTCGGGTTCAGAAGGGACATTGCAGTTATGCAGTCTGATGTTCTACAACACATGCCAAGTGACTTCGGGATCAAATGCTTAAGTCTGATTAATCTCAACTATAATTTAAGAATTTAAAGTATCATAAGGACATACCTCCTGACAAGAAAATGGATAGGTTAAGGGATGAGAAGGTTGGGCTGCTGCATGATACAGCATTGTAATGGAGTTTGAACAGCATAAGGTTTATCACAGTAGATTAGGAAAGTCCTGGGAAGACTAAAATGTCTTGAACCTAAAGGAACTACAAAGCAGTCAGCAGGGCAAATGGACATTCTACCATCCAAGAAAGGCCTTACAGACACAGAAAGATGTGCAGGTCTACTATTTGAGCAACTGTGTTCTTCCTCTCTGTTCTGGATCTCAGATTTTATTTACTATCTGTATTTGTTTGCTGTCCCCAGAAGTGTATACACACTGATACAAGATTAGATGCTATAGAGGCCAAACAAAACACCCAGTAGCTAAAAACAGAGCAAGTACATTTCTGATAGCGCTGCATTAACACCTCCAAGCAGTACACACTATCATGTCAATATGGTCAATAGTTGTAAACAAATATGTATTTCCCCAATAATTACCAAATGTCTTGCCAGTATTTACCCCAGCTAAGTCAGGCTGTGCTTACAGAAGCCTGTGGCAAAGCCTGTGGCAAAGACATCTTACTAAAAAGCAGGGGGGTTGTCAATTTAAAAATTTAGATGTAGAAATTTAGACTGAAATCACAGGTTATTATTTGAAATAAAGCTGGCTCCAGTTACTACCAAATGAAATTATTACCTTTTCTCATCATACCAGGGCAGCCAAGACCATGCAGCTCAGCTGAAGGCATTTGCTTTACCAGCTCACCAGAAGATTGTGTTGCGTCTGCCCTGAAGTCAGTGACTTTTGTGCATGAGTACAGGCACTTTACATAATGCAAATTAAAAATAAATGTAAAATATAACATTCAGAGAACCTGAGAGGAAAAAGAAATAAATCTTAGTTTCCTCTTTTATATGCCCAATTCTAATAACTCTGGAAACAGCATCTGGAACAAGCACCTTCACCACTATCTAGCCTGACAAAGGTGTTAATTTCCTTATCTATCAAAGGAGAAAGCAATAATGGAGAAGTAAACCCAACCATAACTGCAAACTTTTTATTTTCTATTGAGCATATGCAACTGAAAATGGCAATCCAAATGTACGGTCTGTCCTCTCCATTATGAACCTTCAGGGGACCACCACTTTGGTAAACCACACCAGGGGGACAAAACACACATACACGTGGTGTGAGTTAAGAAAAGAAAGAGAAATACCACAGTGTCTGTCTTAATCTGATCTTCACCACAGCAGAGTGAATGTCCAACTTAAAAACAACTGGTTTGCTGAGGCTGTTCTCAGCAAGAACTGGTTATAGCAGCATATGGCTGAGTGATACTTTCACAGCCACATTCAGCACTGATCCGTGTGTCTCACCTACCCCTCCACCTTGACATGCCTACCCTGGCCCCTAAGGGGAGACTCTGCTCGGGCCATTGCAGATGAGAAGTGGTTGCAACTCCATCATCTGCCCCTTCAAAAGTGATGCTGTGTGATCAGGCACTGGCATTCACACAGCACTATGGTTTCATGCCTCCACACAAAATTAAGCCTGTGCTGCTTACAGGAAGCACTACCCCTTATTAGATCTGGGAACCAACAGATCTACTCTGCCACTTGCTGACCCCTGCCAGCAACCACAATGTCTCTGCTCTAATTCTGCTGTGGCAGATCCCAGCATATAATCATCCCTTCAATATTTCTGAAGAAAAGTTTATCCCACTAAATAGCCCAGTAGGAAAGTACTGATACGGTATAAAGACACAGAAAGATATTAAAATTAATAATAATAATAATAAAAATTATAATTCCTATCTAGAGTAAGGGGGTACATTTTCTTGGCCAATTTAAACTTCTTTACCAGCTTAAGATTTGTTACAGATTCTGTGGCAGGGCAAATTAAGCAATATAAAAGGATTAAATTGGAAGACTATTTCATATAGACAGAGAAATTGCCTACCTGCCAGTGACTTGCCAGCTCAGCCAGCAACACAAGCCTGTCAGATTAATCTGGGGCTGTACTGTTGGTTAAGCTATGCACACAGAAATGAGTGAGTGACTATATAAATAAAAATGTAAAGCAAAGTTGCAGGATTTCTGCTTTGCCAAAGGCTGCTAGTTATTATTTCCAATGCTCCAAGATAAAAATTAAAAAAATAATTAAAGAAAAAGCAGTTAGGAATTGACTTTCCATTCACCCTACTTAAACCTATAAAACAGAACTACAGGCAAAGGCCCTGGCTTCAAAACAAGAGAAAATAACTAACATGATGCCACAATTTAAACTAGGGAGATGAGAAGAACCCAAACGGTCTGCACAAAGGACTTGCTCAAGCAGCTAAACCCATTCTGCACTTAAATGACATCTACACCATGAAGTCTACAATAGGGGCACAAGCAGAAAGCTCTGGCAAGCCTGCCTTTGGCTTAACTGAAATGGGGAAATGATAATCATTAATACTTATAAAATAGATGAGGACGAACATAAATTACAGCATTGCATGAAGCAAAGAAAGGTGAGGTTTCGAGACTGCCATTACCAGCACAACAGAAGAAAATGTTCTGTATTATACAATATAACACCATTTAATTGCACTATGTTATATCCATTTGCTATAAATGTAGACAACACCTAAATTTTGGCAGACAGTTTTAGTTTCCTTGATCCTCAATCCCACGGTTTCTTAGTAAATAATAGTGGATTTTAGATCATACTACAAAAAAATTTCCTCTCTGGAGAATTCAATCAGATAACTGCTTCCTGCAAGGTTCCTTGAACCTCCCCTGAAGATCAGATGTTGGACACCACCAGACATGACACCGAGCTAAATAGAGCCCTTGTCTGACCCAACTCTCACACTTCTGTTAACATTAGTCCATGGTGATCCTGATGAGAGGTTCTTCCACAGAAGACTGACAATAGGAACAAAAGGGGCAAATTCCTTCACTCCGTGGCAGAGAAGAATCCCACAGGAAGGACGCTTAAGAGAACTATGTGAAATTGTGAAATTTCTCTCATGAAACATGCTCACACTCATTGCTTGCCACTCCCTATCCACTAAGCAGGGGGTCCTGTTCCCAGAGCACAGGCTTCCTGAGGGAACTTTCAAGGAGCAGAGACATCTGCTCGTGAGTCCCCAGCTCTGCAAAGGTCTCTGTGCCTTGTCCACCCCACTCAGCTTCTGGGCACAGTGTGGAAATAATGCCTGACCACTTCCCCATCCTTCAGCTGCTCCAACGGCAAAGAGCACCTTGTTTCAAGGCCATAACTCCAAAAGAGGGAGCAGGACATAAAACAATTGCATTTAGGAGTGCTTAGTGCCACATATCAGTGAACATTGGAAGAGCAGCCCCGACATTCAGAAAACTCATGCAGACAGAAATCAGTGTCAGCTGCATCACACTGGATTGTGCTCTGTCTAAATATGTTACAGGGGTGACGAAACATCGTGGATATGGACAAACTGATTCTGGTAATGAAAATCAAAGGGGATTTGATGGGAAAACAAGAGAGAGTAAAATCAGGCAATCATGAATGTGAACATTTTGGTTCTCTGTTAACACAAGCCAAACAAGAGTCTGGGAAAGACAATAAATAAATCAGTTAACTGTTTCCCAAGCATCTATAATGGTCTTGAATAATACAGATGTGTCATGAATAAAATCATCCTCCTCTTCATCTTTAAGCTGGCACATTTCCACCCGTCATGCCACAAAAAAAATCCCCAAATACCAAACATGTCTTAATACAGAAGGAAGAGTCATCCACGCTCCCAGTCCAAATTTCTCCACCTCTGAAATGCACGCTGTCAAATCTCTTCTCCCACCCCCCTGTATTTCTCAATGTGTTATTGCTTGCCTAGCTCTGGTATGAATTCATTTTCCTGGTCACACAGGCATGATACTGTGCCACACTTGGCTTTGGAGAGACTACTAATGCCCGTATTTTCACTTTTAAAACTGCTGCTTTCAACATATCTTTCTCTTTTAACCACAAGGGTTTATGCAGTGCTGACCTCCAGCCATGGGAGAATAAAACTGAATTTCTGCATCTTGATAGAAGAAAACTGTGTGAGCACCTTGCTGACAACCACTGGACCACTTTTTGGGTGAGCAGTTCCCACGTGATAGATTTAAGAAGTCAAGGCATTCCTAAATGGGAATGTTTGGGAAAGATTGTTTCTCAGTTGCAGGAACATGTGTAGTAAGGATGCATCACAAAGGTGAAGAGAGAAGAGCCTGGTGCTGTCCATGGGTGGATTTCATGCTCGAATATACACAGAAACATTTCCCCATAATCTTATAAATATTGATAGAGGGAAAAAAAGGGAGACTGCTGGGAGAAGTGAGATCTAAAGATGAAGCGTGTCTGTGGAGGGAGCAGTTTGTTTCTTGATGGTCTCACACCAACAGGAGAGACTTTCCTGCAACAGCAGAGGTGATAGTGGTTGGGCATCCTGCACTTCATGGTAAAACTACTCTTGCAGTAATCTCGCTTTCCATTCCCTCTGGGGCTGCAGTAGGAAGTTCCCACCCCTAACTCTGGGCAATGCAAAGGAACAGTTTTGCTGATAAGGCCCCACCACAGCCTCAGTGGACACAGACTTCTGAAACGCCGAACCTAAACCCTCATCTGCTGAGCTTCTTCCTTTCCAAATCTCAGTTGGACATGAAAACTAGCAAGTTGATAAACATTGTGCTCGAAGTTTCCAAACCACATTAAAGCGTAAGGAATCAGCAACTGTCCTGAAAATCTGGACAATTTCCTTTTGTCCTACACACCCACACAGTGTAGAGGGCTACTGTTTTCAGTCTTTGAAGCATCTGACAAAAAATGCCAGTGACAAACTAGCTCAGCTAGTTTGTTATTGTTCACATGTAAAAAAAAAACCAACAGAACCAAAAAAAAATCCTCAGATCTCTCCAATGGCAATTCTTCAGTGTTTCAAATGTATTGGTTGCTTCTGGATATGAAGAACTTTACTAGGGCACAAGTCAAATCCTGGGTTTCCTCCAGCATAAACCCTAAATCTAGCAGATGCTAGCCCAGCCCAAAAGAATTGCTCCAGATTTACACCAGCTATAAGAGAATGAAATCTAGCTTTGTGTAGAGCATATGAGCAAAACACCTGTCTCATAAAACATCAGTAAGTGATGGAGATCCAGAAGGTTTTCCTGGACTCCATTAAGATCTCCAGGCCAATCTGAAATGGGATCCCTCTAACTGTGTGTGTACAGCTGTTCCAGTGAGTACTCAGATCAAATGAAACCTTAACGTATGAACTTCCATCTGGAGAGCACTTCCAGAGAAGTCAGGTTAGTTATTGCAAGAAATTAACCACAATGCTGATTAGATTTGACCTGAAATTTCATTTTTTCCATCTGACCATGAAATTGAAAAGTCGATCGTTCACTGGGGATTTTGAAGATCTAGTTCTGAATGGAATAACTGAGATTCATAGAGCACTCTTCACAGGTAAGACTGTAATAGAGTCTGTTTACATTCTAGCTGCTAATTGTGAGGTATTGCTTCTATGTGGAAAGATGGAAATACAGCCAAATTATCAGTTTGTGTTTCTGGAAATGGGGCCAAATAATCCTTGATCCAGGCTGCAGAACATGATCACTGCAGGGTTTAAACCCAATCCTTCACATTCCCAAATGCTATCAAAATGATTGTTGTACAAAGTCCAGGATTGGGAGATTGAACTTAATACAGCAACATTTTCATGTTGACCACTCCGTGTACAGTCTTTAGCATAAGTGTATACAATACCATTTGTGGAATATATACAATGTATAAACAGGAACATGTGGGTACCATGCAAAAATACTGTTCTTTCCTACATTAGCCAAAATAGGCAGAAATACAAGGGAGTTGAAGGGCCCAATGCTTACATGTCAAAGAAACATCATTTCCTCTATCTCATTTTTTAAACGGAGACTCTCACACCTTGTAGCTGGCATGGTGCTCTGGGGAAATTTAAATTATTAAATAGACATATTGAAGCTAAAAGTTTATCCTTCTGTCATTTCCCTATGAAGCTCTCTTTAGTAAGTCCTGACTAATTCTGTGAATCTCCTCTAGAATCTGCCAGTGACACCAATGGAGAGTGAATTATAAGAGTGGCCATCGGCAGCAATGAATCGAGTTACGTCGAGAACAAATGAAACAGAAAGTGCTGGATGGCCTCAGTAAGAGTTTTAGGTAAATAGGCAGTGAAGGAAGGTGAAACAGGAAGAAAAGCATAGAGATGCATGGTATAAAACATCCCAACACTTCACCGAAGCACTCTGTACAAGTATGGAGGGTTTTACCACTGACCCAGAAGCAGCATGATCAACCAGTCTGGGATGTGCAAACGAAGATGTGCAAGGATGATTTTCCTTAAAAAAAGTCTGCTTTCTGATTTGAATCACAATCTGTCTGGTATACTTTAGAGGAGGATACAAATTTCCAGCAAAGCTGTTGTAAAAGCACTCAGCCAAACTATAGAGAAGCACCTTTCCTGGTGCCTACTGCACCTGAGCTGACCCCGGGCACTGAGAGCAGCAAACAAGCTCAGTTTTTCCTATTGGAACTGGTCTAGGGTGTGCATGTTCCTGAATGTCCCTGAAACAGGAAGGTGAACCACGGTCTATAACAGCCCCTGGCTCACAGGGTCCACCTTCTGCCCGGACAGTGATTTTGCCATGATTTGCACAATGGAAAACCTTTCCGACAGGAAAGAGGAAGCCAGTCCTCCTCACTGCAGGAGCCCATGTGGGAGTGGGATGCTGAAGTTCAAGCTCAAGCTGTGAAGGAAGCCTGGCAAGGATCTGCACCCACATTTCCTGTATCCAGGGTGGGTGTCCCATGCCTATGCCTATTTCATCCTGGGCATAAGAACCTCCTTGGCAGAGACAATTAAATAATGTGGGGAAATTAGCACTTTCCTGGGGAAAAGAAAGGGAAAAAAGAATGTCTATATATCTGTATCAAAGTTGATGAATCAGCACTTCCCGAGCAGGAAAACGTCTCGTCGGAGCAGCCCCGCCAGCTCTCCTCCCAGGCA
>VWZY01005815.1:254088-273697 GCA_013399075.1 Chloroceryle aenea
TTCCATTAAATAAGCAATAAAGGCTGAAACGACTTTATTCTGACTCTAGAAGGATCACGTCAGTTCAAAAGAGGGTGTTTGGATCTTTGGATACACAGGTTCATTCAATGCTGTTGATGTTATCCATTGTTAAATAATAAAAGAGTTAATCTTTCCTTAAAAGAGCTTGTAAAAAGCCAATTCTTATTCTTAAAATAGTTCTTATGAACTTTCTTATTAGCTCTTACTAAAGGCAAGTTCCTGCCTTTCTTAATGGGATACAAAACCCATTTCCAAGGGAAGTCTCCGTCCAGCAAGAGCAGCAGGGTCAGGCTCTTGCTTTGACTGGTTTCTGGCAGCTGTCTGTCTGCAGGATGGAATCGCTTTGGCCGACTAATGGGCTCATTATGAGAAAATGCAAATAATTTTCTTTAAATGGCCCTGCTTGCCATCAGAAAGAAAACCTAATGTTCCTCTTCACACATGCAGATGGACTCATTTAAAAGGATTTCAGAGCAAGAGGGTATGGAGAACCTTCAAGAATGATTATGAATCTTTTCTATATAAAAATAGAATGGAATTTCCCATGTCCAAGAGCAGGGTTCTTTCGAAAAATCCTAAATCTTGCCCAATTTTTCTGTCTCCTTTGTGATGAAAACAAACAAACAAACGAACAAACCAAAACTAGAAAACACAGAACAAAAATCCCAAAGTAAAACAGGTCATCCACATTTCCAGCAAGGTGCTTGCTGCTGAATACAGATGTTTGTGAATGACAGTGAATATCATTCATGGCCTTCCAACCCTACAGCTGTACTCATACACACTTTCCTGTATCTACTGAGGCTCAGGTTTGGGTCTGCAGTTTCTAGCACCATGCCTAACTCTGGTCCATGGTCCTTAGCTCCCATCTAATCTCAGATACAGCTGTTTTTAACGTCACCAGCATGCCAGCTCTTCAGGCTCTTTCCAGGCTTTCTATGGAGGCCAGACATGCTGCAGGCAGGAAAAGCTGTGCTCTTTCTGCCTGTGATACTGCCTACCCTCCCCCCAGCCCTTAGATGTGGGCAATTCAAGTTTATCTCCCACAGACTCTGCCACAGACTTCTGTTATCTGGAATAAGCCTCAGAGGCACAAATCCTTAAAGTCATTGAAGTGCCTAACTCCCATCAGAATGAGGGATGTAGTTGTCTAAACACCGCTGATAATCTACAAAGTTGCTCACGATTTGTGTAGCAGAGATCACGTAAGTACCTACACTCTGACACAGGCAAAGCACTAGGTAAAGTTTCCTTTATTATTACTGCTGCTGTTGCTACTGCTATTATTCAACATCTGTGCTGGGTGTACTCACAAGTCCATGTCAGGATTTAGAAGTCCACTGGGAGAAGGAGCACAAAGAGAAAAAGTTCTGCTTACAAGGTTGCACAGCTGAAGAATATGCTGAAAAGGAGCAAGTACGGCTGACACAGAAGTGGTACCAACAGGAAGATTGTCCTGTGCTGTCCGAGCACAGAAGTGCATTTAGCACACCAGCCACCCTCTGCTTTCAAGGGTTTTTCAGGGCTCACAACAGAAGTATATTTTGTAATGTTGTGAGTGTGCTTCTCCTGCCCCTCTGATGATGGCTGGTATCAGACAAAGCTTGCTGGAACATCTGCCATCAAGCCATGGAAAAACAAGTTAGCCCAGTTTCTTGGGCCTCTGTTGGGAACGGGTTGGAAATGGAAGGGATCCTTTCCTTGTGGCCACCTATGTATATATCTGACCTCTTGGCAAAATACAAAGTGCCCTTGCCAATTTAGAACCTTTGGAAGCAGCTAGTCATCTGCTGCTTTACACTGGATTCATCCAGCAGTGGAGGTAAGATGTCCATCATTTTGGTGAGATGGATGAGGCTTATTAAGAGAGGAAATAGGCACAGCCCTAAGGGATAGGACATACCAAATGAGCACCTAAAAATAAACTTTGTTTTTCCTGTTCTATTGTTGAAGTTGCCACAGAAATATTTCATAATTGTGAAACAAGAAAAAAAACCAAACACCCAAGAGGTAATGTCTCCTTTACTTGTAATGTGTCAGAACAGTGCAAACTTTGTATAAATGTCACTGTGTTTGAAATAATCAATACATCCAGATGGGGCAAATTTGTAAGTGTTCATCATTAATAGAACTCAAAAAAAATCCACAAACCCAGGTCTGTTTGTTAGTAACAGATCTAATTCAAACTGAAGGTGTCATTTTGTCTTTGAGGGGTAAATCTGCACAGATGTTAGAAACCTAGAGGTGATGTAAAGATGAAATGATGTGACCAGTTTTGCACAGCACAAGTGATAGGGTCAGAAAGTGAATTATCTCAGCCAGGTTATCAAAACCAGTCCTGCAAACAGACACATTTTTCAACCTCTTCCAGTATGGATGAGGCTCCAGTGTCAGAAACGTAATGCTGTGACCACAGGAACTCTGGAAACCTGTCTTCCTGCGTAGCTTGAGGTTTCTGTGTCGGAGAAAGTGTGAGCTCTGCTCCATGTTTTTCCCGTGTCTGAGCATTCATAAGGCATTTAAATGCCCTAGTGAGCCCAGGGACAGGCCTGTGACTAAGCAGGTATGAGTTCACACTAAAACCTTTCCCTCAGTTGGTCCTCACAAGGGTTCTCTGTACTCTACCTAGTCCCTATTTTCATGAAAACTGTAAGTATAATTACCTTTAACCCATTCCTTTATATCTGCTTTAATTAAAACTGGCCCACAGATTCCAAATGGAGTAAGAGCCTCTTTGGTGAGGTAGGAACGGTGTAGGTACAAACAGGTAGCTCATACAACTCTCATTTCTTTAGTAAACGATGCTAATTGTTCAGATTTTTTTTTCCCATCCCATTTTTTTCTAAAGAAAAGCTGCAGCAGAACTTTATTCCCCTACTTCAGAGAATTTCTTCCTATTTCCAGCCTAAGTGAATTCCCAACAATTTTACATTTTTCTGGTTTTATGCTGGCTTTGTCTTTTGATTTTAAATACCATCTATTTAGAGGTATTATGTCAGATGTGGAATCAACTTCATTTATCTCGTAATTGCCTTGTCTCAGAGGGCAGGAATGCCCTAGCAGACGTTCCCTACACCTATCCCAGTCTTAACTCTGTTTTTCTCAAACATGCAAAACTACAATGCCTTTTCATGGCAGTTTCAGACTGATGAGTCACGATTGTTTTGAGATACTGAATACGTACTTTTCTTTTTTCATTTTTTCTTTTTCCTCTGTCATTGCCAATGTGTGATTGCCACACTTACAGCAGATATTTTAGAGGAATTTACTCAGAACAGAAATCATTGAACCATTCTGGTTCCTGGTCTCATGAAGTTGTGAGAATAGCCTGAGTCACAGATGTTTGTAAGTTATTTTAAGCATTATGTACAAAATTATTCCATTTTGAAAGTTGGTTTTATAGGGGATTTTCTGCTCTGTCATACATATGGACACAGAAATTTATAATGTGACCTTTGCAACTATAGGGAACAAAAACTAGTTTTCATTCACCTTGCCGAGGAAAGAGATGAGTGCTGTCTGCAGAAAAGAAGAATGCAATGAACAAAACCCAGTGCTATTCCAGGAAATAAACCTTTAAAAATGTAGATGAAAGAGTTTTCAACCACCAAAACTGCATACTGTTACAGAAGACAGATGCACAACCAAAGTAAAAAGCAAGGTGCTTGCAAAAATCCAGTCTATTCAAAAACATCAACCTGAAAGTGAATGCCTAGGCTTGTGCTTCATGGGAAATGTACCTGTCTGCATTTCTGTCACTCCTCACAGGATCCTGAAGCCATTTTAAAAAAAATCAACCGATGAACATTTACAACATTTTAGAAATGAGAAACATCCTCTTTCCTGAACCAGCCTACTTCTCTGGGACCACTGAGTGCATGAAAAGGTTTCACCAGTCCTGTATGTCCAGGATGGAGTGCTCCTTGAAGGCCTGTGATGTGAAATATTTCTCCCTCCTGAGGAGAGGAATCTCTTAGATACTTCTTCATGTTCCTTCAGCAACCCCACCATTTTGGATGACACACGGGGCTCAATCTGGTTGCCAAACATAGGGGCCTATTCCCCCCTGTAACAGCCTGGGGCATGTGAGCAGAGATGGCATGGGTCCAGCATGCCCAGGGCTCTCAGGAGCAGTGGCCAGAGTCCAGGAGGGGTTCTCTGGAGCCTGTGTGATGATTGGATGCCAGTGTTTGGACAACTGAATTGTCCCTCAGGCTTCCTTCTTAACATGTCTCGGAAATGTCCATCTTCTAGCTAAGAGACTGTGAATTCTTTTGAAAAGTGTTATAATTTAATACCACTTAATACCTGGTATCTTCTAAGGAATTTATTTTCAAAGGCATTTAGGCCCAGATTTAGACTAAGGCCTTGTAATTGATGTTTTCTATTGTCTACATATTTCTGAAGGCCTAGAGTGAGCCAATAGGAAACACAAGCCACGAGGAGCAAAGTGAGCACACAAGCACACCCAGTGAATGCAGACAGACCTCAACTCATCCTGGTAGTATCGTTAACCTTTGAACTGGAAACACTAAGGAGCTGAATGAGCTGGGTTGACTGAACAGAGCCAGCCTGGATCTGGAAACATAGAGTCATGTTTGTTTGAAGCTGATTTTGTTGAAGACACCCAACCACAAACCACTCCATGGACTTGGCCTGGTCTTCACAAGGAAGTTGTTCAGCTACCTTACACACTCTTCAGTTTTGTAGAGACATACTTTGATTTTTTTACCTGTATTTTCTCCTAAGTAAAGGTGGCACAATGATTAAGCTGGAAGGTCTTTAGGTTGCCTATTTCAGCAACCAAGTTGAAGATAGTGAATGCAGTTACTTCACTGTCAACTAGAAATATACTTCCTGGAAGGCATGAAAATTGAATCTTTTCCTAAACCTGTTTCCTTTCTGAAAGAATGAGTCTCAAAACCCTGGTATTGGTTTGCCTGTCTTTTTTTTCAGTGCTGAAAACCTTCTTGTGTCAGTTTATTACACTATGTTTCCAGAACAATCAAGGGTTTCTAGAAATGCTCAATCTAGACCCATCTACGCTTTTTCTCCCAGTGAAGTCAGCCACAATTCAAACCAGAAGTGTTAAGTAACTGATGGCAATTTCTACACTTGCTGAAATCCAAATCAGATGCAACTTCTACTTCCTTACACAAATCCTTGGTGAAGTTCCTTGTTACAATGGCATACCCTAACACCTAAGATATTCTCAAAGATATTGGGAAGGTGCTTGCCTAAATGCTGTCTTTCCACCTATAAAATGAATGAGGAACATCTTCAGTTTTCTTTTCTCCATTTAACACTCTCTTTCAGTGTTTGTCAATCTTTTGCTTATGCAAAGAATACCCAGACTTTTAGATAAAAAGAAAATCTAAAGACGGTTGCTATTGGGGTTGTTACAAAGCCTTCTACTTAATTCAGTGGAAAGTTGCTTAAACTGCTTTTTTTTTTGGTTTATTTTCTCCCGATTCATTTGGCTTGCCTGCCTGAGTGGAGAATGCATGCATGTGTGCTCTTCTGGCAGAGATATGGAAATTAAATTTTTTCTGTAGTTCACTGTTTCCAGGATCAAAATTAACCCCCAGGCAGTAGCCTGAGGAATTGTGGCTGAAGAACTGATCTTCCTTTTTGAAATCCAATCTGTGCTTCCCTTATTTGTCAGCAGTTGTTTCCTTTATTCTGCTTTGGATAATACTATAGAAGGCTTGTCTGCCTCTGAACAGGGTATAGCACACACTCAGATGCCACAGACACTGGTCACCTTTCTTTGTCATTGTGTTTACAACTTCCTTTCATTTCAGAGAACAGAGACTTAATGATATTTCCTCATCATGACCATCAAGACCTTTAAGTGTTTCTCCATAAGTTAATCCTCACCTGCACCTTTCTAGCATTTTTTTTTGGCATCTTTCACTGCTATTGTGCTGGGAAATGTGACAGTGTCTAGTACAGTGTTTCATTTTCAGTTGGCACTCTTTAGAGTGTTTTGCCTATAGCTGCTCTATGTTGCTTGTTTGCTTGCTTGGTTTGTTTAGTGTGTTTTTGTGTGGGGGTGGTGGTTTTTTTTTTACATTTCCATGGACTCATCTTGTTTGGGGTGAATTTGCAAGTTGGAAAGCTGCTGATCTGAAAGACAGATCACTTCTCTCTCTTTCACAAGTGACTGTAGTTTCTTTAGTGACATTTTCCATATATTTCTTCTTCTTTCTTCTTATAGTGCTTTGGTTTTTATTTAATAAAGGCTTTTAACTGCTTCTTCATCTGAAGGAGCATTGCTTCCTTTCATTCATTCTCCTTCTTTCACATTGTTCTTATTTATCTAGCCTTAAGTTATACTTGCTGGGAAATCAAGGATGATTATTGAATGTTCAAAGCTATTAGTGTCAGCTGAAAGGGACATGACATCCTCCCATCTTTTTTGGAAAGAAATAGAAGGACAAGAAAATTAAATTACTTGTCCATACAATTAAAAAAAAAAATCTGTCATAGAACAGGAAATAGAGCTCATACCATCTGGTTAAAGTATCATAACCACACAGTTATATTTTTCTCAATCTCTCTTTCTAGCTGCTGTAATTACAAAAAAACTATGCCCAGGTCATAAATCACCATTTTAACTGTTGATGTTTTAAATATTTAAGCCTTTTAAAATGTTTTTAATATCTTTATAGAGTAGTTCCTCAAAGCTATGTCATAGCCATTGCTCCAGAACACAGCAATACATCATTTTATGCTTTTCTACTAGGTGTTTCCAGCTACTAATTAAAAAAGAAAACATTAAATATGCTGCCAGACAACACTGGCCCTGAGCACAAAGGCATGAAAACAATAGTAACATGATTGCTATAGGAATTGAAGTAGTCATTAACTAATCACAGGGAAAAAAATTAGACAAGATTAGCACCAGAATCAAAGAACATGAGAGAAACTAATGCTGTAGAAGCAGGAAAGATTTAACAAATAATCCCACAAAAATGAACTGATCTCTCTTTTGCTCAGATAACTGGAATTGCTAGAGACATCTATGCCAGAAGTCATATTTTCCTTTTCCAAATCCCAGCATTCTGTTTAGCCCACAGCAGTTAATAACACAGCCCTGAGCACTGAGAGCAAAACCTGCAGAACACGTATTACTAACAAAGGACAATAGAAGCTTTGGAAAAAAATATAAAAATGGAAGTAAACGTTGTTTGTTTAAATACCTGACTACCTGCAATCATTTATATACATTTTTTTTTTTTTTTAAGGGCCAAGAACACAAGCTATTTACCCCTTTCCAGCCAAGACAGACTGAAGACACCCACAGCCCCATGTGGCTGTTGAATCACCTTTCCTAACCTACCCTGACTCTCTTATTCAACATGGGTTTATTCATCTGGCCAGAATTAAAGCTGTTCCTGAAGAACAAAACACAATCCCTGTGCCTTATGACTAAAACAAGTTATTGCAAGCCCCCATTTCAGCAACTACAGAAATTGGTAACAAATAATTCTGAACTTACTCACCCCTACTGTTCTGCTGGCAGCATATCTCAGCTGAAGGACATGTATTATCATAGAATCATAGAATCATAGAATAGATTGGGTTGGAAAAGACCTCCAAGATCATCGAGTCCAACCCCTGATCCAACTCCAATTACTATAGCNCCCAGGTCCCTTTCCACCCGGCTGCTCTCCAGCCACTCCGTGCCCAGCTTGTAGCGCTGCATGGGGTTGTTGTGGCCAAAGTGCAGGACTTGGACTTGTTGGCACTTGGACTTGTTGAACTTCCTTCCATTGGAGTCAGCCCAACTCTCCAGTCTATCCAGATCCCTCTGCAGAGCCCTCCTGCCCTCCGGTAGGTCGACACTCCCTCCCAGCTTGGTGTCATCAGCAAATTTGCTGATGGTGGACTCAATCCCCTCATCCAGATCATTGATAAAGATGTTAAACAGGACTGGGCCCAGCACTGATCCCTGGGCGACACCACTAGTGACCGGCCGCCAGCTCTCATCACCTGCCTGACTGATGTTTTATAGGTTTGTTGGGTCTGTTTGGTTTTGGTGTTGTTTGTTTGGGTTTTGGTTTTTCTTTTTTGAATTTATCTAGATTTTCTCATCCTTCTCTATTGCAATGAATCAAAGGCTGACTAAATTAATGGATCGCCAGTGGATTTTCCTCTGGGTCCATGGACTTCAGCGGGGTTACTGAGAGAATGTCCACAGAGCATGAGAAGGGGCTGTATAGAGAAGAAATCAGTCATTACATGATGGGCTTCTCTTCCCTTGCAGGATCTTGGCAACGATCAAGCTGTTCTACACCAAATGCTTATTCAGGAAAGGAACAAGTATACTAAAACCTGATACAAATACAAGGAATGTTAGTGTGATGGATCCGAAAGCACCTCATCAATGTCATTATTAAGTTCTGTATTATACAAAAGTAAAGAAAACAGGTTGGATTCAAATCTTGACAGGGTGTCTCTTGCACAAGAGACAGAAAACATCACTGATGCAGTGATAATGCTCAGTATCATGATCATACTTGGACCATGAGACAAGTAAGATCCAAAATGTAACCCTCAGTCTGGACACAGTGAGAGTGTCACTTTGCTATAGAGTGCTAATGTGGTGAGGGAATGGATGCGCCCACGGCAGCCAATATTTCCATCAGTGAAGCAGTGGTGTTGGACACTCCTAATTAGAAATGGCCAATTAGAAGTAGATTAAGTGGATCTGATTTTCAGAAACTAGCAGGGTCTGAAATTCAAGACTTTCAGAGACTGGAATGTAAGCTGCCCACAAAATTAGGCAACAAAATCATCTCTGACAATGGGTAAATGTAGTACTTACTTCCTCACTTTTGAGAAGCAGAGGCAGGGAAGAGAGAGATGACAGTAATGTCAGGAGATAAGGCTGCAATAGTAAAGACTGTAAACCGTAGAGACACTGGTGACAGCAGGGAAACTGTTAAGCTAATGAGGAAGTAACTTGAGGAGAAGTGTAAAAACTCCTCCATCCCAGCCCACGCAGTGACTACAGAATCACCCTTTCCATTCCTGCTGCTAAAGTCAGTAATTTCTTCATCATAGACTTTCAGACCATTAACAAAATAAATCAAACCAACATAACATCAGAGTGAAAACGGAGTGCACAAACTTATCAAGGGACCTTAGGGGTTTTTGTTTCCCCAGCTAACTGTTGGATAAACTGTGCCTCACTGCACTCAGCCACCGACCCTGCAGACTTCAGTCCTGTCCAGTGTCAGTGTGAGACATGCTCCAGCCTGCTGACTGCACAAGGTTCTTGCACCAAGCTCCACCTGCAGCTATCCCCCAGGACAGATGAGATGTGGTCTCTCCTGTAACACAGCTGAAAAAGCACAACGTTTCTCTAACCCTCCTGAAACGCTTTTAATTTTGATTACTATTTTCTCCTTTGCTGCTGATCTAAAGGGAGAGCAGAAACATTTCCACCAGATGTAGGAAGTATGTTTGTGAGAGAGTTTGGGGAGAATATTCTTAAAGAGTCGCAGTTGCCATTGAGCATTTTTGCTGTCAGATTGACTATATTATTTACTATTCCATATGACTTCAGTCCCTATTCCCCTTCACTCTAGGTAATGTAACTTACAGTTCAGGGTTTATCTGCCTAAGACAGTTTTGCCTTTCTAAGTGCTCTGTAATATATGTAAAATATATGACATCTCTGTGAACACTTTGGGCAAGTCTCTCTTTGCATTCCTTTTCCCACTGAAACCAGTCCATCCAAAGCCTTTCAGAGCAGCAGTGCAGCTGGTAGGTTGTAATGTACCATTATTTAGAACACAAGTTTACTATTAAAATGGGGGGGGGGGGTGTCTGAATAGAAGACAAAGTCACAATCTACTCTGCAGCCTGATAATATAGAGTATATGTTTTTTTTTTTCTGCCTGATCTATAAGAGTCACATAGGTTAAAAGGTTCATACAGAGGTTCTTGTCTTAGCATGAAAACACATTTCCTTAATTCTAAAGGTGCTAAGAATTGACATTGTTAATTTAAGCTAATGGAAGGTACAAATGTTCTGCCTCCTATGGAGTAACAGGACACGGTTGCCACTTGGGTGTCCAGTTTTAGATAATTACAGTTGAAGCAGTTTTAAACAGTGTATCTTACAGGGTCAGAATGTAAAGAAGGTAAGCCAAAAGGAAGTGGCAACTGAAGTAAGAGGTAGGATATAGCCTCAGAATAAAAGGGATCAGCACAGCATATTTTTAGATGCTTGGGAATGGAGCCCAAAAAGAATAAAACTGTGCAATCAAGGACACTGCTTCCCCTTCCAATCACACACACACACTCTATATTGTATCTAATCACTCACAGTTATGGAGTCATTTCCTTAGGAGTTCTAAGGGAATCACGTTTGGATTCCAAAATGTGTAAGCAAGGCATTAATCTGATACTATAGAAACTTGCCTTGAAAGTCCTTGACCCAAATATTTATCACTATGAGTACAGTATCATTCTTCCAGTCCCTTCAAGCTTCCACCTGGTACAATTTTCCAAGGATGCATATTGGCTTAGAAAACAAAGAGAGCAGATATTAAATTTGCCCTAAACTAATAATGAATCCTTGCATGACATAACCATCACTTTAAGGAATATATTTCAAGACAAATAATAGGAATCTTGACTAATTGTATTGTTTCTGAGAAAAGGCCTGTAGAAGGAAGAGTGGGTAGCTGAGTAAGATGCCACAAAACATTCAGCATTTATGACATAAAAGCAAATGTGTTGACAAGTGAAGTGAAAACTGTGTGCTATCACTGAGTCACACACTGAGAAGCACATCTGTTGACACAGAACATAGAAAATATCAAAAGAATATAGTATAATGCCAAGCAAGCCCTTACAGATGCAGCAGAATGTTAAAAGTCTTTAAAATCATTACATATAAAGAGTAAAATCAGGTAACACCCACACAATCTGGCACTCATGGTGTCATTAGGTCAGGGAGAACCAAACGCGAAGTAAAGCCATTTAAAAGCAGGCACCTGTGGACTGAGATAAAACAACCAGTTATCTTTGTATTTCACGTAGGATTAATATCTGAAACTCCACCTTGTTTGAAAAATCAGTAGAATTTTGAATGGGTGCCATCTGACTGACTGACATTGCCAGCTAGACACACGTTACAATACAGGCACTGGAGCAATATATACATACAAGGAGGCACGGTGATTGTTATTTCACTTTTTAAAGTCACTATACCCTAGGGCACAATTAACAGGCAATAAATTCCTCCATGCTACCGAAGCTTAGAGATTAGTGTTTGCCTGTCAAAGCATGGAAACACATTTACACCTAATAAAACAAGGCTAATTAGCTGTCTAAATAATAGGAAATGTCAGTTAGGGGCCCCAAAGGCTAGGAACAATAACTAAACCCACCACCAAAAAATTAATATATGTGTTTAAAGAAAAGTCAAATATTAAGCATTAAAATAGCCTGAAATGTTTGCTAAGTGATCCAAAAGAGAAAGAACTTTAGTTCAATGATGTAAACAATAGTTAGTGGTAGAAACTTACTGGAGTGCATTAGGGCATGTGCCACTCCAGTCTGCGCACTTCTCCTCAGACTGACTGAGGAAAATCTTAGGCACACTGGACAGGAATTCAGTGAGAGTTTGGAGCACAGTACATTTTATTAGGACATGTTTTGGCCCTGTCTGGTTGTAGGATTGCAGGTAATATCAAGTACCAAGTCTGAGTCATGGGGCAGATGTTCTTGGCAGAGTGCCCTGCACTTCCCACCTTCCATCTCTCTACTCCTGCTGAAATATGCAGTCTTGCCACTGCCCATCGCCCTGCCCCTCCTCCCTAGGGAATCAAGGACACAGCAGGAGGATAAGATGTCTATCTAGTCTTGCTCTAACATGAAGTCATGGTATGTCTATACATACGCTCAGACCCCAAAACTGGAAAAGCCCCAGGCCCTTGTTTAAATACATTGAAAGTCAGGCAACATGAGGAAGGAAGAGGTGGCCAATAGCACTAGTATGATATGCCACTCAGGTGGACCAGAGACTTCTCTGTGCTGTGACCTGAGCCATTGCTGCTTCCTGAGAAGACAAGGATGAAGGCAGAGGCAGGTTTTCCATACATTGATACAGGCCAGGTAGCTCTGGTTTGTAGTGGTCAAGGATCAAAAACTAGATCCTAACTACTGCTAATGTTGGAATTTGCCCACCCAGATATCTGAATAGTTTTTAAAAAAATATTATAAATACTATTCCATTTGTCTTAATAGCTTCTAGTGTTCTCCTTCTGTTTTCTTCTTTTTCTCTCTAGCTTTGAATTTCAGAGATGTTGGAGCAATCATTCCCCAGCACTTATCTAAAGAGACTAATAGCATTGCTTCGGATTGATTTCATGGTTTGGTCTTCTATTCAGCTCTGAGCAACATGGTGTAATTTCAAAGCTGACCCCATTTTGAGCCGGGGAGTGGGTTTAGACCAGATGAGGGCCTAAGATCCCTTCTGAGCTAAACTATGATTTACAGTACCACAACAGGAACACAATGTGGGAAAACACCTAAACTGCATGATGAAATCCAGTTTAGTTTCAGTGTCAATTAAGCATTTGTTTGTCTGATTCCTGAAATAGAACTAAGAAATAAATACAGCTGCATGACGTAGAGACATACCGTGACTATATATAGCTTCAAAAATTCTTGAAGAGAGGAAGGACGTCTAGTCTAGCCTGACAGATTGGAACCAAGGACTGTCATTTCCAACATTTTTTTAGTCTCTTTTGTGATCTGGGGCAAATAACAATCTCATTATAAATCCATTGCTGACTTACTTATTAAGTAACAGGATAAACCCATTAACACGTAGATATTTGCAAGTCCCTCAAATAATACTAACATCATGTTCACAAGTGGGTTCCAACAGAGCAAAGGAGAAGATGCATCTCCCTAAGTTCTGAATCATCTGTCTTGCTGTAAGATGAACTGTGGCATCAGAGTGTCACTGACAGCACATCTAGGAGGTTTAGCTCCAGGGTGGATATCTGTCATGTAGACATCTGCATTCTGTTAGAAGAATCTCACCCAGGAAGCTGTGATGCAGAACTGTTTCCTCATGTCAGAAGCCTTCAGATGCAGCATTAATCAGAACAGAAGTAAGACAAATGTTTCTTTTCTTCAGTCTCTTGATAATTGCATTTGGTAAGGGGTTGTTGTTGTTTTTTTTGGCACTGTTGCCAATAATACATCGCCAAAAACACACTGAAATCTCTATATTCAAAAAAACCCAGGTTATTACAGTCAAAAAGCTGCCCCAGTGACTTCCAAGAAGTAAACATCTTGATGAAAAACAAATATTTCACATTAAACTTTGGTTTAATATGAAAGAGAATTGGGAAAAATATCTTTGGAATTGTCTTAGGACAAGCACATTGACTGCTTTACATAGACAGAGATCTTTATACACAGACATCTTTGCTAGTTCTTTAAACAGCATGAATCCCTTGTACTGTTCAATGTGCACTACGCTCCTTGAATACCAAGACCACCATAAAAACGAGACATGACTTCTTCCACTCATGTAGATACACTTCTGTGTTTACACCTGGTGGTCTGTCTGCCTGCGCTTTCCACACATCCCAGTGTGATTATTGCTTCTCCAAGTGTGAAGAAGCAATATACAGGCAAAGCAAAAGAGAACCTCTACTACAAGGCTGCATTTTGTAAAGGAAAAAAATCCATCCTAGAGCAAACCTCTTCTCTAACTACTTTATCATTGATATAAAGGTATGGAGTTATCCAAGAAGCAAATGCATTTACTAACCTAGTATTCAATGCCATGCCTGTTTTCCTAACCATGCTTCTAGAAAGTCCCATCTCAATCCTCTCTTCTGATGTCTTCCACTCTGACATTCTTCCTGGAATTACAGCTAGCCTGACTTGATTTAATTCACAGAATGATAATGTACATATGTTCTACCACAGTATTCGATACAGTCTTCTAAGTATGTGTCTGTATCCCCAAGGGCATCTTAGTCTATGTCTAGGGCATTTTAAATCCACATCACTTACTCAGCTATGACACAAAAAGATTAAAGGTTGTAGGTCTGGGCTACAAATTTCACCTCTAGACTTTTCTTAAGAAATGATCTTTTCCTTCTCTCTGTGTACACCAACTAGCACAACACGACCCTTGTCCAACATCAGGGTGACTGCCTATTTTAGGCTAATGTAAATAACTAATATCAACGAGGAAAATAGTTGTTTGTTTGTTTGTTTGTAACAGAGAAAACCAGAACGGGATGGAAATTACTCCTAGTTTAAGAAATTGGCAAAATCTACACATTCAAGGATAAGTAAAATCCAGGAGAAAAAAAATAATCAAAATCCATTTTCATTACTGGCAGATCAGGATGTAATTAAAAATGCTTAAGCCCCATATTGACTGGTTCTTTGGAAAATCATAAGGTAGATTCAAGCAGGTAAGAACAGAAAGTGTATCACTTCAGCTTTTCCTCAGATTCTGGGCTGCTGCAAGGTCTTGGACAATCTCACTGAAGCAGCGTGTGTGAAGCGCGTGGGCTTCCTTATGCCACTGCCTGGCTTCCTCCTCTCCGAGAACAATGCAATGAATGGGACTGGGAAGGCAGGAGAGCCTGGAGGACAGCTATTCATGCTGCTCCAGCCAGAGGCCTGTCAGCATTTCCACTCTTTCACACGCGTCCCAGCTTCAGACAGGGATTACATCATTTTAACCACTTTTCTCACATTTAAAAAAGTCAAAATTAGTCAAAACAAAAACAGCAACCATGTGTGCTCAGGGATGTGAGCGGAGAAATCAGGATAAACAAATCTGCTGTCTTGCATATCCTACCAGCAGTTTGTCTCAGCATGATCCTTAAAAGCAGCAGGGTGCCTAGCCTCAGCTTTTATCAAATAACATTTATAGGACACCCCACATTCCCTACCAGCGGACCACAAAGAATCAACAGGGAACTAATAGGCTGTCCTTTATTTCTGAAATGTTAGGGCCCAGCTTACTCAAAAAGTACTATGATGTGTTTTGTTTTGTTTTGTTTTGTCTTGTTTTATAGCATGGGAAAGAATGAATGAGAAGTGACCCATACAGGCTTACTTATGAAAAATTATGGTTCATATTACAGGCAAGTTTATGAAAACAACTCTGTGTTAGGACAAATACCCTTCCAAATTTCTGCACAGTTCTGCATCTGCATGGACACAATACTTTTCCTCTAAAGTCTGTTCTAAAGGAACGTCATTTTTTTTCTGTATAGGAAGAGGGAAGGCAGGCTCTAGTATGTCTAGACAGATGTGTTCAGGGTGCTGTCCCTAGACAGCAGAGGATATATGGCCTTTAAAGCACACAAAGATTGGCTTTGCTATAAAAGAACAAGCCACTTCCCGGAGAGGAAGATGCACTGATTTTTTAGGAAAATGCAGACACATTGTGAGCTGCAAGGAACGGTGATCTGGAGAGGAAGGAAGAGGCTGCAGTGTAAGGACTAAACATTAGCTACCTATAAACTTTGCAGTTAAGGCTCATAGCCTGTTATAAATGAGTCTTTGTACAATCTTCACCTAGATGACAAGAAGCAAATGCTGTATTTTATGTCTTTATTGTTTTCCTCTTCTGCTTCTCTCCTGCTTGAAGAAAATAACCCCTGTAAATACACCTGTGACACAGATTTCACTGCTAATAGGGAGGAAAGCCAATGCACAATATGTGTTGCAAGAGAAGCAAAAGGCTCTGCACCCAGGAAAGGACAAAGAAAGAGACTTAGAGATAACCTGATAATGCAGATGGATTTCCCAATGAGGTGCCCGTGACTCCATGCTTAGACACTAACTCCCTGGACTCTCAAAGTTTCCAGGAAAAGCCAGAACTGTTATGTTCACAGAACTCATACAGAAAATAGTATTTGTTTCCCCAAATTTTAATAACATATTTTGCAAAGTCAGCAGGTTAGATTTTGCTACATGAAAATTCAGAAAAGCAAGAAAAATGTGTGAGTAGGAGACAATGGAAAATTGGGTTTTAGCTTTCGTATTCCAGTGAGTAAGTACATAACATCCTTCCTTTGGCTATAAGGCAGCTATATTCTCTAATATTTTATTGTGAATAAGCACAGGTAGAGGGGTCAAGGAGTCCTCTTCCATGATTCACACTGTGGCTTTTAACTTGCCAGTGAATTCATTGAGTTGAGTCTCTTTCTCTATTATTTTTCCAAGTGATGAAATTATTTTAACTATACTACGAAAATTAACATATTGATGTTTTCCTTATCACGACTCAGTAGCTTGTGGTTTTGACATGCTAGGAAAGGAAGTGGGAGGATAGGACAGATGCAAAGTCCTTTGAACAGAGAAATAATCCTGAAATCTACTCTGCTCTGTCTTATCACCTAACATTCACCTCTTATTATGTTCAAATATGCCAGGCAGCGGTTAATAATAGATAAGTGTATCTAGAATGAAGGCCAAACGCATCATTTCATGCTCCTTATCTCTGTAATCTTCATTCAGAGGAATTCTCCTCTTCTTCTGGAATCTGAGGCAACTTTTCTGGAAACTGCAGCGATAGCAAACTCAGTAAGTTATCAGTCCCCACAACATGTGTGAGTTGTGGCTGGAAGCAGAGCAGATGAAGATATCAACTAACAGCAGATTTTTTTCCATAATATCTGTCATTAGACTAAAGAAAGAGCTCATGGCACACTGGGTACAAAATGATGCCTAACTTCACAAGGCTTTAAGGAAAACTGCCAGAAAAAGCGTGGGGAAATGTGGCACTGAAACAGAAAAGTGGAGGAATGCATTAGCCTCTCGCTGTCAGATTCCTAAGAAGATAGCTTAGATTATTAATTAATGAATTGATGGTCTCCAGTTGGTAGACTTTGGGGAACATATCTCAAAGACAGAGTGAATTTTTTAGTCTGTCTTTGAAAATCATGCAGGAAAGTGCAGAAGCACGTTGTTTTAGGATGGATCTGAGCACTGCCTCTAGGAATAAATGAAATATGTTGGCAGGCAGAGCTAATAGAGGTAATGTAAAATGCCAAAGCACACCTAATGTCTAGAATCTTTTCTTTATTTAAAGAGTGGGAAAATGGTGATTTGTGGAGCTTTAGAAACACACTGGATAGGTTTTGTTCTGAGAATCCGGTGACCAACTCTGGCCAGCGTAGTTATTGCCTCTCTAAGGTAGCTCCATGTGAAGCCTGGTGCTTTAATCTTGTGTTCATAAAAATGAGAAATTAGAAAGAATATGCACATATTCAGCAATATCTTCCCTTCCGAGGGGCAGAATAACTGAAACATTTTATCATCCAATCCCAATGCTACTTCTCAGCATATAATGAAAATTAAATTAGCTTCTCTTAGGTGCAGAGCAGATCCTCATGTTACCTCTCAAGGATAAAAAGAAAATTGTCATCTCTCCCAGCTAAATCTTATGGACTAAGAAGCTACAATACAGCACACCTTTTAGGGCATGATCCTTATTTACACTCTTTAGACAGAAATATCCCAGAGGAGAAGGCTCCAGACATTCTTCCTTCCTCTCTTTTTCAAAGGATTTTAAAAATCTTTTCAGGATGGTCAGCATGCTGTTCTCAAACAGAAGCCAAAAGCTATAGCTTTTACTATAATTGTATTTAGTGGTAATCAGGGGGAAAATAAAATTTGAAAGAAAATAATATTAATGGTTTTAATGTAGATATCTTTGTTTATGAAATCTGGTGTAGATCAAACTTCCAGTCAGAGCAGAATCCACAAAAATATGACTATTCTGGCTCAGTTTGCAAGCAGAATGAGAAGGTACAACATGGTAGGAAGGTTTAATGGTAATTCTGAAGAAATCTGCAGAACTGGAAATCATAGAATCATAGATGTCTAATGTCAAAATGTCTACTTCCAAGGTAGTAGAAAAAGCTGCATGGCCTACATTTAATCATCCAGGTAATTTTCATCCTCCAATACTTAAAAACCCAGCACATCAGCCACAAACGTCACAATCAGGTTCTTCAATAAATCTTACCAATTTGCGTGGGTTTTCTTGGCTAGCATTACACCTAGGAGCTATATTTAAGAAAGAGAATTGTAAATAACAGTAGGGTCAATAATCTGCTGATAACAATATGCATCATTTTAGAATAAACTTTGAAAGAGTGGGTAATTAGGCATTGGGTAATTGGAAAATAACATAGACTGAAAAATTCCTAAGAGGAGGCTGGGTTAAAACAATATAATATCCTTCCTTGACTGTGTAAAGGAGATTTTGAAAGTAGTAAAATACAGTTCTCTTCTAGCATTTGAGTTTAGTATTTGATACAATGTCACAAGGAAAATACTGTTGGAGAAGGGAGTTAATGGTAGAGAGAAGATTATAATGAAGTGCCTTGAATTGGGGTGACCCAGGATATATAGGACTTCCTCAGGGACTGTGTTTAGGATCAGTCTTATTTAACACTTCCATAATTAGTGGTCCCACAAGTGGAAATACACTAATTAAAGTTACTGGTAGCCTGGGAAGTTGGGAGGACTAAAAGAAGAGGCACATCAGACTAATCATAGGCGGATTACTTCAGAATAAGAGAAACGTAACAGAATAAAACAAAGCAATTGACCAGAAATTAAGAACAAGACTTTCCACAGCAAACTAGGATCTTGACAATTCAACCGATTGCTGTGCTGAAGAGAAAGCCTCAAGAGTAGCCTGCGAAGCATCAGTGTGATGCAACTGTAAAAGCAAATGTGATCCTAAACTTGATGAGTATTTTATTACTGTAGCTGTTGGTCGCTGATGTGATCTCATGTGAAGCACTTCACAAAAATCTGTTTGAGAAATGTAAGCTTGGAGCATGTTCTGTGAAGGGTTACTGGGATTATCAGAGGAACAGATGTCCTGGAGTCCTCATGTCCTCTTCACAGAGGAAGAACCATATGAGCTAAAAGCCACCAAAACAAATAGATTTCTGCCCAGACATGAAGTTTACATGACCACAGCAGTGAGGTTCCAGCACAACCTCCCAGAATAAGAACAGTCAGGGAAGAATGAAAAGGAATAGGATCAAGTTAACTTAATATGCAAGTTTATTAAGATGTTAGGAAAATAATTATATAGCACGGACCTTTGTAACAGCAGTGGACAGAACTCAGTGAGGCAAGAGGAGCCCTTGGATCCCAATGTGATCCTATGCCGACCCCCCTTTCCCCTCCTCGTCTCCCTTGAGCCCATATATTACTTTGATCTGCCCACTCTGATCCTCCACCACAAAGGTATTCACACAAATTTACTCTCAGAGGAGGATATGACAGTGCCTCTTGAAATGTCCACTGTATATATTTCCCAAACCCTTCCAGGACTGTTTGCTCCTTTGAATAAATGGCTTGGGGGTTGTTTTTCCGGTAACCTTTTACAACTTAAAAAAGTCCTTCTGAAGAAGAAACCACACAAGTTTTCACAGTTAATTTGCATCTTCTTTGTTCCAGCCTAAATCTAATTCTTTAAAATATTTCTTTTGAAATTCTTTTCTCTTTTCTTTTCTTTTCTTTTCTTTTCTTTTCTTTTCTTTTCTTT
>VWZY01005815.1:287797-303681 GCA_013399075.1 Chloroceryle aenea
CTAGACTGGACTCAGCTTGACAGGGTGCTGGGCTATCTCATTAAAAATAAATAAATACAATCTTAAAAGGCTGGACTAGATGATCCTTGAGTTCCCTTCCAAAGGGATAGCTACATGATAATTTTATGGTTGTAAAACATGTTCATGGTAGGATTGAAGTATCACTACTACTAGTGAATGTAATTTTAACTACAGATCTGCCATTCTTGGCATATTTAGGATCTGAATGATGTATTTTAGTACTATGGGTGCAGGGTACAGAAAAGTGTTGATAGTTAGGTGGGAGTGGACTTGAATCTCAGGAATTAATGGAGATCAGAGAAATGATCAGTTAGATGAATTGCAAGGAGGATTATGTTTAGATGTGAAAATCAATATAGCTCTTTCACTTAGGTTCCTGACTCCTGTCAGAGGAAACCTAGAGCATGGTTTCCAAATGCTGTTGCAATGTATGTCAACTGCCCAGTACGACTTTGGGGTATAAGGGTGTTTGTTGCAGTGAGCCTCCCCAGCTTTGTGAGAACAGAGAAGGGAAAAAGCCAAACCAAAAAACCCAAAACAATCAAAACCCAAACAAGTCAAACCAAAAGAAAACTACCAAAAAACCAAAGCAACAACAAAAAAAGGGGGGCAACCCCCCCATCATACCAACAAACTCAAACAAATAAAAACCCCACAAAACCCAAAATGTCCTTTTTTTTTAAACTACACTATTTGCTGTAGTAGCTGCAGTGATAGCTACAAATCTAGTGAAAGGCTGCTTCAAAACCAAGAAATAAACAATAGAAGATGGTGGTGTTACATAAGTTTTCCTCCTTTCCCCATCCTTTTTTTTTCTGAAGGAAGTTGTTACTTTGCTAATTGCTTTTCTCAGTCACCTTAGTCTGAAAAATCCAAATAGAAACCCCCTCAATTTCCAATTTGCAGGAACTTGAACTCATGTCTTTTTACAGGTCCAGCGTCTCCCGTTTCTTCACAGCTCAAACATAGCCCTGGACACTCTGAGGGGAAATGATGAATGCATCGGGTTTGAGGATATCCTTAATGGTAAATACCTGCTGTTTTGAGTGGAATGGAAACATTTCAAGGTAGAATTTGAGAACTGTGAAGTTCTTTGCCTCTATGGAATAAGAGAATTAAACACAAAATAGAAATAAAGAAATTCCTAAAGGCAAAGAAGCACTGGGAGAAGGAGAAATTAATGTGGTTCAGCTGATGGTTGTGTAGAAATTACTCCACAATACTGAGTAAGCCAGGACTTGCCTGTAGGCTATGTTTCTTAAGGAATAGAATATGTACTTATGTTGTAAGCCTGTTTCCCCAGATGCTTTTGAACTATTTGTGCCTATTTTGGCAGGTGAAGGTTACCAAGTTACTAAGTTTGTACATGGCCTGTAATTAAAAAGAAAGGCTAGAGGAGAGATGCTGAACTAATGAACCAGAGATGTGGCAGGGAGAAGGCTCCCCCATTAACAGTCTACAGTTGTGTGGTGGGCTACTGACTGTTAGTATGTGTGGAATAGAATAAACAGGATTTCTTTTCTAGCTGGTAGTTCAGGAGGGAGGCAGAGTGTATTTTGAGGTGGGATTGGAGAATGGGAAGAGCCAAGGAGATGGGAAACTGGAAATGATGAAGGGGTAAATTGGAGTCTAGAGGCATGAGGTAAATCTGGGAGTGCTGAGGAATGAGTGGGTTAAAAGTGTGTTTTGGTAATGTAATGTCAACTGCATTTCACAGAACAGAAGAAATCTCAGAGATATTTAAGGGGGCAGAATTTCTGAGAAAGTAGGCAGGTAGGTGGGCAGGAGAAACCACAGGCATGTCCCAGCTAACAGAAGGAAGGAGTGTGACCTATTGTGCAGAGGAGTTGCACTGGAAAGAGATGAGGCACCCGTGAATGGAATGAAAATAAAATGGTCATCTTGATACTTACTGTTGGTCTTTGTAACTTGGTAAAAGCCTCATGCTGTTGACTTGCTTTGTGGTTTTGTTTTGTTTTTCCAGATCCTTCCCAGAGTGAGGTTATGGGAGAACCACACATGATGGTGGAATACAAGCTTGGTTTATTGTAACAAAATGTACTCCATAAACATGTTTTGTGCGTGTCTTTATACTGCAGATCTAAATACATGAGAGGTTGATACTTACAGTGTTAAGCAGTCTCACAGTTACCATTTGCCTTCCTTGATGAAAAGGCACATTAAATGTTTAAAGTCTATAAATTGCTCTGTGCTTGTTGTCAATTATAGAAATGTTCTGTAACCAGGTAGCTAAAAAAATGTCTCTTCATACACTGCTCAGGACAATAGCTTCTTAACTATGGAAGTGCTATATATGTATACAAGAAATCCAAAAATATGCATACATTTTGAAAACAGTTACTGTAGGTACATGCATTTAATGGATGTTCTTGCAGAACAGCTTTTTAAGGGGGAAAAGAAGGTATTTCCCAGTCAGTAACTCATTGTTCCTGAAAATTTCCATAGGCTTTTTAAACTATTGAATAAAAGTTTCCTATAAATGCAATATCTTTAAAGATCTTTTAACTTCTGTGCTGCTAATGGAATCCTGATACATAGAATTTTATCCCCCTCTGATGACAGCTATTCATGAGTGAGCCATCAGGCTTTTGTATAGAGTTGGAAGTATTGCTGTAAGAAGGGAGTTAAAAGTCTGGGGTTTTGTGTCCCTGAGAGGATATTCTGGCTTCTGAAAGTTTCACTTTAAAGAGATGCTTTTAAATGCATTTGGGAACATAATCCAAAAGAGCACTCCTAGATTTAGGTATTTTGGTATTCAGAGATTAAGAAAGAATGTGGTGCCCAGTTACATTTTTTTATGGCTTTGCCAAAATCAGGTCTTAAGGGAGAAGGCTCCTTTTAAGGGAGCAGGCCACTGAAAGGACTTTGTATTCTGTAAGTAGAGGAGGTGTATTACTAAATTCAGGGTTGCAGCAACTGTTTTCTGATGTCATACACATGCATGTGTCATAAAGGCAGCTGATGCTGCAAGGCAGCTAATAAGATGTTTCATATTAGGAGGGGGAAAAAAAATGGTCTGTGGCTCAAAGATGTCATCTCTACTCATATGTGGGGAGCTTGAAACAGTATTTCCAAGACCAGAATTGTCTTCGTTCAGGTTTTAATGACCTCATTAAACTAAGTGCACTGTTCTCTGTTCTGTTGTAGGTAATTTTAGCAGAACTGTTGCTATAAACCTCTTTTCGCAATCCCACACATCTCTTGTGCTTTTTCATTGTGCTTAAAGCTGCCACAAATTCCCTACTAATGTGGGTGAAAGCCTTGAGCTTTCCTCCTCTAAACTTTACAGTGCTTTTAATTATCACCATTAATTTGCACATGCAACCATAGATCTACTCATTACTTTGTTTTACAGTTACACAGTTACTGGTACCTTAGAGCTCCCTGCCTCTGTATCTTGGTAGCTGGCCTTTCCTTGTGTTGGTTGAAAGATGGATGCTATTGTATCTAAGCAAAACTACATGAAGATAAGTAATGTAGCACAGCAAAGAGTGGATGCAGATGAGAAGTCTGGATGCAATTTCTAGGTGGTTTTCTTCAATCATTAGTATATTATAACCTTGGGTGATACCAAGCTGTGTTTGGAGCAAGGAAGTCGTATTGTTTATTATGTCTGTAAGGCTAATTTTTAGGAGTTACCCATGCTGGAAAGCAAATGGAATCTGTCAGAGGCCCGTGCAAGAATTTAGGCAAAGAGCTCTTGAGATTAAAAGGGCTGTTTATGCTTGCAGTGTTGCAGCATCTTGAGAATCTTCTTTCTCCCTGTTTCTGCAAGCCTCATTCTGTAAAGCAGGTGCTGCAGGTACCAGCCCCTGGAGGTGGGGTGTGCTGGCGAGTGGAGCTGGGACAGAGCGAGTCTTGGTCCACGTGGAGCCAGCCTGGGCAGAGGCAGGAGAGTGCCTGCTGATCCACTGGCCCGAGGGGTGCAACATGAAGCCCTGTGCTGACATCTTCCCAAGAGCTGTGCTTTCCTGCTCGGCAAATTCCCTGCCTTCCCGTGGTGAGATCTGGGCAGAACCTTTCCTCTCCATAAGCACACTTCTTCCTGCACTGCTGGTTGTTTGTTACAACCACAAAAAAAACAGATGATACCCTAGTGCTGATGCTTCTCTTTACATAAATGACATTCTACCAGTCATCCCGTTGGCCCTTTGTTTTTGACAAAGCAAGAAATACAAACACAACATAAGAGTTTAAAAAAACCAAACTTCTTTATTCATTTTTGTGAAAATAATTTGCATTTATATCCAAATACACAGGAACTATTATCAGCTTGGAAGATTTTGATGTAATAATCTGAAGCACATTAGTACGCGGCTTCCTCAGCTTGCATGGTGATAGGCACTTTAAAAACCCAGTTCCAGCCTTACATAACTGCATCATGAAAAGGCAAGGAAGACAATGTAATCTTTGTGCTGGAATCCTTTACATCAGTGTTTTCTTAATCTCCCTACAAGTACCCATTATGTTTTGGACCCACTGAGGATTGTAAAACTCTGCTCACTTCTCCAACAGTTTGGCAGCAACTTTGGCACCTCGAGGGAATAGTTAAGCAGTTTTGCTTCCTGGCTACTGTTTTAAGCAGCCAGGAATTCTAATGATCTTTAATTAGCAACATCAGACTTGGTAATTCAGGATGGAAGCATAAGGGCTGGCTAGAGGTGTTAGCTGTGTATGGCATAACTCCCCCTGTCATGGATAAACAGCACTGTGTCCACCAGTAGGTAGTGGTCTCCTGGACAGTGTAAACTCTCCTTTACCCAATTTCTCTCTGATTGTGGTGCAGAGCTGGGGAACAATGCAGTTGTTCAAACACAAAGGATCTACAATAGTATCATCATCAAGTGGTGCTAATATATTTTGGTAGAAGAGCACAGAGAAAGAAGTTCTGCGGAAGTGCTCTGTCTGTGTGCTGGACAGGGATGGCTGTAAGCAGATCACTGATTATACAGCAGATGCTAGATCAGTTTTCCAGTTTTACCCTATGCTGTGCGCATGTGAAGTCAGTTCCTGCATCACAGCTGCTTTCCTAGAAGTTTCCTTCTGTAAATGTTAACCACTTTAGGCAGAGAAATCAAAATAATAAAATCTGGTTTGGAAGAAAAGAGTCGTGTACATCCTCCCTCTACTTTCAGGGGTTAGAACAATGTTGTCTGTCAAACTCTGAAAAACACACATGGGAGCTGTCCTTCACATGGTGTTACATTCACACTTCTGCTGGCTGCTCCAGAAGTTAATACTTTGGGTAATTTCTGCTTAAAAGATCTCGCCCAAGAAGGTGAAGAGTTAATGCACAAACTGATCCCAAGGTCTCAGTCTCACCAGTTTGCATGGTGGCCCTGGGCAAGTCACTTGGCCTCTCTGTTAATTTCTCTCTTTCTGCAACAGGAAGGATAATATCTGTCATGGAAGGAGGTTCTTAATAGACTTTGTAAAGTGCTTTGAAGATGAGAAATACTGTTCAAGTGGCTTGTCAATTATGCTGCATCCATTGCAAGATGATTAGATCTATGATTCAGATTTGGGCACCTCATTTCAGGGTTGTTAAAAAATAAAGATCTACCAAAAGGAAATGCTATTGCAGCCTTTCACTAGAAGAAACATTTAAGCTAAGTACAGCCAACTTAACTAGAAAACAAGAAAGATTATGGCATAAAAACCAGAGGTGTCTGAATGCTGTCTCTAATAGATGGAAAATGATAAAAATATATGTGCAATGTATTTTTAACTACACATTCTGCAAGCTGGAAACTTCCTAAGTTCTGTGTGAAAATCCCTTTTAAGAACTAAGTCACAGGCAAGGTCCACACATCATATATTAAGCTTCCACAAGCACTCTGCTAACTGCAGAGCAGTCAGTCTGCTTCCAGTAGGTGCAAGTGCTGCCTCCAGTTTGGTCGCTTTCTGCAAAAACCACCTTTAGTTCAGTAACTTCAGACAGGTTTGGGGGCTTCATCATTAAGAGAGGCCTTCTAAGATGTCCAGAGTGGACCACTGCTAGCATGAGCTCCGCTGGCTTCAGCAGAATTGCCAGCACCCTCTGAGTTGATAAGCTTATCTCTGTCACTCCACTTAGAATGATACAAGGTGTATCACAACCCACAAACAGGAGAAAGGGTGAGTGGAGAGAGAACACACTTCTACCTTATTTTTTAGTGCATGCTGAAAGCAGCATTAAAATCTCCATTGCTGGCCTATTTGCATAGTTAAGAGCTAGCTTTATTCAATGCTAAGAAGAGACTGAATAAAGAGTGCCACCAATTTAGTGCTTCTTGCAGCAGGGCCAGTTTGAGATGGCAGCTGCCACTATGGTTATCTCTAGGGTGTCTCTGTGACGTAATGGTCTCTGCCACTGCCTGTCAGGTTAGAAAACCCACGTGAGTGAATCCTTTGTTCAACTATCACCACTCTCTATGCTGGATACTTCTTCAGGTGCAAGCAGAGCCAAGTCCTCCCCACTCCAGCTTGTGCACAGAAGCCAGCTGTAAAACACAGATAAGACAGACTATCTTTAGCTGCTATAGCTAAGTATAGCATGCTGACTCAGCACCAACAGACATCCAATAGCTCTGTGACAACCATCTTCTGGGGCACAAAGCTGTTGACATATCATAGTAAACAAAAGCAATGACAGTACTGCCCTTATTACACCAGTTAGACAATATTACTGCTGCTGTCTTTGATAGGTACTAACTACTGTGCCTGATATCAGAGTGATCAGTGACTCTGATATCAGTCACTAATGACAGGAGGAAAAGAAAAATGACTTGTAACATTTTATGGTGATGATGGACTACAGTCCTGATTGCAGGATGGACTAAATACCTGTTACCTTTTGCACAGAAGACAGGGTTTTCTTAACATAAACTTTCTCTGCCATACAGCACTGAGCTAAACTAAAAGTAGTATTTAATAAAACAAGTATTTACTGGGCCTTTGCTAATATAATTGAACTCCACACATAAATACAACCCCTTCCCTTCAATTCCTTCAGGTCTGAGACCCATCCCTACCTTAGTCTTAAGTTACCATTGCTGCAGCTTTTCTGAATAGATTGTATAAAACACAGTGGAGAGGCAGGCACAGACTTAAAAATGATGTAAAATATACTAAATCTACAGAGTTACTGCTGCCTATTTAAAACTTAACATGCAGCTAATGGAGAGATAAAAGGTGACTGAGGTCTAAGCATTAGGAAAAAAAGGCAAGTCTCCAATAAGAGTACCACCCCCTTCAGAAAAAAAACAGCTTTTTCCTCCCTATATAAAAATCTTATCTAATGAAAAATGATCCTTCTGTGATCTAGATCTATGTTCTAGCATCCTAAAAAGACATCATTTATACTGGAAATAACTACTGCATTAAACCATTCTGCTTCAGCTCCAGTCAAAACTGAAACTACTGCTGAAAGCAGTCAGAAGCAGCCTCCTGATCTGTACTTACCAGAGGACAGCCAGTGGAATTAGACAAAGGCCTGCTGACAGGAGGAAGCTAAAGCCTGAAAACCATGCAACAGTAGCTGCATAGAGAATATTAAAAACTGAAATTGAAGTAGTTCCAGTCACGACTTCTAAACAGGCAATACAAGCAAACACAGCACCTGCCAAAAACAAATGCATGAATTACAAACAAACAAAAATAAACCCAAAACTCCTTCAAAGTACCGAAGTCTTTAAACTGATTTTGAAAGATCGATTTATTTATCCCTCAAGTATCATGTGTATTGCTATGGAAGTCTCTTCTGTGGGGAAAAAAAAGTCCTACCAAAAAATAGGTTTTTAAATGAAAAAAAATTACAAACAAACAAACAAAAAACACACAAAAAAACCCCACACCAAAAAACCAAACCAACACCCCTCAAAAAAACCCCAACGTTTGACTGATGGAAATTCTATTTCTTTGCTACTACTCTATCACTGTATCTACTTTCTTGAATCTGCTATTCACGTGAAGTTCAAACTGTCCATCCTCACTAACCATGTTCTACACATCTGCATTCTTTACCCCTTCCAATTGTCTTCATTCTTGGCTCTTCCCTTGTTGTTTGTTCCTTCTCTAATCTCTACTCTTATATGTGGAAAACACTGATCCAAGAAAGAACGCTGGTTCAGAACATGACAATCACCTCAGTTGTGAAAGTAAATGAAGAGCATTTTTTGCACTGAGCTACCCATTGGGGTGACAGTCTACACCACCAGTATCTTGTTGAAACATTTTCCCAAGCCAGAGTCATATTCATGGGACCATAACCAAAATCACAATAGGTGAGCAGAAAAGGATGACAAGACACAACCTGATTCCTGCATCAAACTGCTCAAGTAGCAAAAGCCCTGAAGAATGGCAAGAAACTGCACAAAGAGGTGTCTGTTAGCTTAGTTAGGTACAAAGAGATCTTTGTTCTAGTGTATAAAGATAGGTCTTTTTAAAAATAAAGCCAAACTACTCAGGAGAATGCTTCTAGAATGTGTATGGTCTTCAAAAGCAAAACATAGGATACTAGAGCCACATTTTGAGGCCTGGCATGCTTCTTTCTGTATTCCAAAGGGAAAGGACTTGAAGAACTTACATGTTACAACTTCTGGGGACATGTCTAAGTAGGCACAGGCACCCATGAAGCCAGCTACATAACTCGGGATCCAAGTCTAATTGTTTTCAAGTGCTTTGAGGGTTGACCACCTGCTGCTTACCTTTAATTCTAAATTATTGACATTAACTAAATAACAGAAATAGATCTTGCTCTGCATGTCAAAAACTCGTGAATATAGAAGCACTTGTAAAATCACATGTGTATAAATCTTGAGCATTCCTCTGCTTCAAGTTCCCCATGGTCTTTATTTTGAAACAGTATCTCCTTTGAAGGTTGGAACTTGCAGTAGCTTTAAAACACAATCAATTCAGAATCCAAAGCCATCAGTATCATGACACAGGGTCATATTATATGGAACCCAAAAGAAAAACAGTCTTAAAATCCCAATACGTATCTCTTTGCTTAAAGGTAATCTTGGTGTATCTCTGTTCTGAAATACCCTATTACTGTATGGTTCAAAAGCAAATTCTACTCACCCTGTTCACCAGTGAGAACCACTTTTGACAGCATGGATCGGAGAACAGGAATAGGCATAAAGCAGAGCAAAGATGGCACTCTGACTGTAAAGCAATGAATCAGTCCTGAGACACTGAAGTAGTGAAAATCCAGGATTTTACAAATACACTGCAGTTGGTTAGTCACTTACTTTTCAATGGTCAGTTCCCCAAATAGTAAAAGGCAATAGAAAAGTCAGACTAGAAGTGCACTTAGACACAATTATCCAAACACAGATAAATCAAATATATGGCACTAAAACCAAATCATAAGCAAGTAATTCCATTCTCTCTCCACACACTTCAACTAAATCCTAAGTCTGGCTGACCAGTCTTGTATTTTTTATGTTTGTAAGACTGTTTCAAGTTGGTACATCCAATATTTACCCACTGCACACACTACAGATAACAGCAGTATTTATATAGATATTGTTAACCATGGAACAAGTGATTCTGAACTCACCTAAAAACATGAGCAGGGTAGTTTTGGCAAAGGCAGCCATGACCATTCCTCCAATGTAAGAGAATATTCCAATAAATACAATATAAATGTCTTTGAGACATTTAGAAAACAAGTAAACTCCTAAAAAGCTGGTCAGAGAAACAGAAGTGAATGCAGCTGCTCCATATCCAATATATACTTCATTCCAGCAGAGTGGCTCATCCAGTTCATACAGTGTAAAAAGCGAACTCCCACCAACCATAGTAAACAAATAAGTCATAAATATAAAAAGCAACACAATTATTAAAATTCTCTTTTTATATGGGGCAGTTTTAAAAAGCATGTATACTCCAGAAAATGTTTCCCTAAGAAGTTCTTTGCAGGATACTGGTGCCTCGTGCTGCAATTCAGATTCGCCCACTGTATCTTCCAGAAAAAAAATAATATAGGTAATGTTAATGAGATGAAGTAGAGATGCTGTCACAAATGTCCACGTAAAACCTATTCCTCTTAGGATGTAGCCAGAGGACAGTCCTGCCAGTCCAGATACAACTCCAAAAATCAAATCCACCACGGCTATTCGTGTTGTTTTCTGCTTCTCATCGTGACACACGTCTGCTATAAAGGCAAAGCCTCCTCCAAGGAAAGTTGCCATACTCCCAAACAGTCCAGTAATAAACGCAACCGCAAATAGGATAGAGAGTGACAGGGAAAAATAGGATATTACAGTGAGGCAAATATTAGCAATCAAAGCTCCCATTGATGGTAAAACTAAAGACCTTTTACGGCCCTGGCGATCCCCGTTAGCTACAATGACAAAGGCAACTACAAGGCTGGGCACTGACCCAGTTAAGTCCAACTGCATGGTAAAAACAGAAGCTTTTTCTTGAACTTCCTGCAAGGAGAAAACAAAAATAATTGTAACTACTATAAAACATTGTAAAAAAAATAATTACACTTACACAATAATTGTCTTGCTACATAATGTATAGCACAGCACATGTTTATAAATTGCATTATTGTAAAGCAAAATACAACATCTTTTCATAATATTATGACATGATCTATGGTGCTATAATAAAATACAGTACATTGCATTTGTAAGAATGCATTCTATTACAGTAATCATTAATATAAAGGAATTGCATATTCAGAGATGCCCACTTTTGTAATTTTACCTTCAATATTCTTCAAACATCTCTTGTTACATTCTAGACAGAACATATTTCTTAAGATACAGTCTTACTCTAAAAGACAAGGAAACATACCCCATGCAAATGCATTTACAAGAGCTTGTGCTTGCACTGCAAGTATCTCCTTCAGTACAGGGGATGTCAAAAGGACACTGGGCCTATTTTAGCCTCTCTGAAATAAGTAGTGAAATAGTCTTTGAGAAACATACCCCATGCTTTCTACTCACAGAAGATCATTTTTCCTCCCAAGTAATCCTCCTGAGAGTGAAAGAATTCACTGACTAGCACCTTGTGCACGTCAACAGATCAGGATTTACTCTGACACACCAGTGTACAATGCTAATAATAACAGCAACAGCAAATGTGAAATAGCATTAAAAATTACACCAACTCGCAGACATGGGGAGCGACTGATTTTTAAAACATTGGAAAGCCTGGGGATCAGAAACTGTCTAAATCAGTGATGTGCCTGTAGAAATGCTACAACAGGTATTCACTTTAGGAACAGCAGCTACCACTGTTAGCAATAAACCATGAATGCCCATTACAGGAAAAATTTCAGAGGTATAAAAATCATATGTAGCTGAAGAGCAGCCAGCTAACAGAACACGAATGGCTGCAGAAAAAAAAGAACTAAATAAAAGTTAATTAAAAGAAAAAATAAAATTATCCTGTTATGAAGCCAGCTGCTAAATGACTCTCAGTAAGGTAATTCAGATCTTGCTTTTAATGCACCGATGCAGGGTAGAGAGACAGCAGCCACAACAGCCCTTTCAACCACCTGATCACCCACAAGAGCAGCAGAGGGAAAAAGGAAGTAACTTCATTTGCACAAACGTTTTGTAAAATAAGCTTTCAGATGCAGATGATTAAGTCAAACTGAAAGTTCTGTTGAAGTTTTCTGAGGTATCACACTGACTTGGGCAAGGGTTGCACTCTTCAGTCGGTAGCAAATGCAGCCAGGTCAATCTTCCCAAGCCATTCTCAGCCATATCTCCAGGCCATGTTTCAGGTGTTTCCCCTGTAGCTAACATAACTGAGTAGCATCCAAAATAGGAACAAAACCCGAGAACTTCCAGGAATGTACTTTGGACAGTTTTAAAAGCTGTTGAATGCTTTATAAATTCATATTTGTATTTCCAGGCAAAAACCATGAGTTTCTAGTTCAATCTCTTCCTTTGTTTACAAGATAGCAGGTTTTACTGCCCAGCACTCTAGAGTATTTTACTCTCTCCCCTTACAGTGTCACTACATTAGAATTCATGTCCTCTCCACTGACCACCACTGTTGTCACCCAGGAAGGATCAAAACCATGAAGACTGAACTATCAAGATGAAAAATTATATGGGTTTCATTGTTTGGGAAGTAGTTGCAGAGCGTAAGGAATGTGGCTACACACCCAGATACCATAAATGACCATAGCCTTGCTGATAAATGACATCTTCTCTACTGACATGAAGACTTAAAGTACAGGAAAACTCCATTTAGAGTGTTAAGGCCACTCAACTGCCTACTTTGGGTATTTATAAAGTCAGTGGAAAGGAATATAGAAAATGACACATGAAACCCTCAGCTGCTTTGAAATCATGTAACTCTATTAAATAATCAATGGAACTACACAGATTTGAAGAGAAAGGTCTAGTTTTTTAATCTGCAAATTCACTCTGCTCTGAGGAAATAGTCATGGTGGACAGAAACAGTTCTTAAAATCACTGATTTAAAATTAAAAGAATGAAAATGAAGAAGCAATTCACTTATATAAGGATTAAATTTAGAGACAAATGTAGCACCCCAGGCTGAACAATGTACAGGACATGACAAACTGATAGGCTCATAAAATTAAACAATATTATTTGAGTAGCTAAGGAAAATGCATAGATTGCATAATAAAAAAAAAGGATGATAAATAATGTCTAATGATTAATAATATATCTCTTTCTGAGCTAAAAATAGGATTATCTAAAGTGATTGGTATGCTTCAGCTTGTATTCAATTTACCTTTGAATTAAACAAACACTACATATCTTGAACTATCTTCTACTATTTTGCAGGCTCCAAGCAATTTTTGTCTTCAATTTCCTTTTACATTTTGCTTTTAAATAGGTGAGATTAGTACAAAGCTCCTCCATGCTCAGAACAGAAGGTCTTACACTAAATTAACTATTAAGGGAAATGTTCTTCTAAAAGTCAATGCCAAACAGGGCCTGTTGGGAACTCTCCTGACAGCAAAATTTACATCAGTAAACTTAAGTCAGTTAGGATAGTCTTGGAAAATCCAGAATACTTCCTTCACATATCCTCAGGAAAGGGCTTGGGACTGAGTTACTTGATCTACTCTTTGGCCCCTACACAGGATTATTACTCAGCACAGGGACTGGGTTGCACCGAAATTAATGGATGTTTTGCATTATTATACTATGGTAGCAAGTGTGGCATCAAAATGCAGACAAGACATCCAGACAAGAGCATAATTGTTCAGTCTCATGTCCTGCTGGCAATCGTTGAAGTGGAGGGAATGGAAGTTTGGCAGGGAAGGGAAACAAAGAGGTTCTGTTGTCATATTATTCACCCACTGTCTTAAAAGATTCATGTGCTCAAATATCAAGTAAATTATACTTTGTAACCTTTCTGCCAAAGAAAACTGTAACGTGTGAATTTACAGCCTCATCAATCAGAAATGCTACCTAAACTTCAGCTGAAATTAAGCATTCTGCTTCACTGGTTTGCAAAAAGAAATATGAACTCTTATATCCTGAACCATAGGTGAACGACGGCTGAAAATCAGGCTGAGTTGGGGGATTTCTAGGAAATGTGAAGTCCAGAGATGTTTGTGAAAGGTAGGTTTTTTGATGGGCTTTTGCAACTAGAACTGTGTGCACCACATACGTTTTTCTGACGAGTTGCTCCTGTATGACAAAATGCCCCCACACAGCACCAAACAGGGAACTAATACTAATGAAAAAAGCTTTGGGGAAGTGACATGCAAGCACTGCTCAGACAATAATTGACTATTATCTCCAAATCAATCGCAGTGACTGGCATACCTTACCTTCCTCAGCTAATGGGTCAACCCAGGAGGGTCTACTGGCTCTTTTACTTTTCACATTCTTACTAAGACTGGCTGTGACATGAGGAAGAAGCTACTGTAGACTAAAAAACCTGAATTACTTCTTTGATCATCTTCAACAGAACCACACACATCAAAATTTTTCTTTTATATGTGACAAATGAGGCAGATAAGCTCAGGTGTTCAGTCTGTGCATACACAGCACATCAGAGATTCAAAACTGGGATGTGAGTTAACCATTTTCAACTGCTACCTTTTCAGCAGCATAGGGAATTGCCAGCTGACTCTGTTTGTAACTCAATCTTCTGTGTAAATTACAGCCCAAGTCATCTACTTTTCTGACCCTACAGGTTTCATGTTCCACTTAATTGAATCTAACTGCCAGTTATTGTTGCCAAGGATGGTTCTGTTGAAACTCTTCTGGAAATGTAGTTCCCTCTGCCATCCCCATGTTAGATACAGCTATCATGTGCCCAGAGAGTGTGTCACACTGCTTCTGAGTGTGGGCACTGCTTCTGAAAAAAACAACTCTCAAAAAGCAACAAACTCAAAAATAAAAGAAAAAGGGATGAGCTTTCTGTTTAATCAGTGCCCAAATCAAATCCAAACTATAACCTGCAACTGCAGCACTGTGAGATAGAACACATGAGGGGAGTAATGGGGGGAAAAGGAAAATGGATTATGATAATCTTTTTTTGCTGGCAGACCATAGTTAGCTCTGTAAGTGTAGTATTAAAAGCGCAACAGAAGAGATTCCAATCAACAGGAAGCTATCCAGCATGCTAAACTATGAGGAAGGGCTAAAAATGTCATTGTCCATGGGATGCTGTCAGCCTCACCAAGGCAGACTAGCACCATTAATGGTAAACCATCAGTTACATTTGGTTGTGCAAAAAATGGGTTAAAATTTTGTTCACATTTGAAAATTACAGTTGTTTAAATTTTAACACCACCCCCCCCATTCTTCTAATTCCTCTGAAATAATGTATTCTAAACTAGACCTTACTCTGGGAAAGTACAGGACAGTTGCTAAACTTTACATTGTTACAAAGAGCACTAGAAGTAAGAGAGACAACTGATGGCTCATAAAGATGTGCACAACCATTACTGGGAGGAGGAGCCTTCGGTGGTACCCGTTGTAATGTCAGCCCAACACCAGTTTGGGCCAAATCCTCTCTGATTATTTTCAGCTCCCGCTAAAATGTGAATTGCATCCTCCCGGAGACAAACGTTTATCTTTAAAGCACTGCAACCACCTACAGCACATCACAACGTGACAGCCAAGTGACAGCAGGTTACAAAACCACTGCTTTTCCACATATAAAAGGTTAAGTAATGTTATGTAAAAAAGGAGGTTATGCTGAGACAGCACCTCCTGGACGCAAGTTTATTTACAATTGTTATTTATTTCCACTCTCTTACCTTCTGCTTGATATAAGTCGGGCTACTTTTATTCTGCTCACAGAAAGAGGCATTGCTATCGCTTATGAAAGTGGAGTTGTACTCTTCCTCCCACAGCCGCCGGTAGATGAACTGCTGCACCAGCGGGCTCGTCAAGGAAGAGGCAAACATGTAGATGAAAATGACGGGCTCCACGCACAAAACCTTCCTCATTTCGGGGCTTGCCGGGGAATCCTGTGTATCAGAAACCAAAACGCTCTTACTCGGGACGTGAAGGGAATACGCCCGACCTGCTGGCAGGCTGCGGCGCCCACAGCCGCCGGTAGATGAACTGCTGCACCAGCGGGCTCGTCAAGGAAGAGGCAAACATGTAGATGAAAATGACGGGCTCCACGCACAAAACCTTCCTCATTTCGGGGCTTGCCGGGGAATCCTGTGTATCAGAAACCAAAACGCTCTTACTCGGGACGTGAAGGGAATACGCCCGACCTGCCGGCAGGCTGCGGACAGCCCCTACCTGCCCGGCAGACCCCAGCAACCAGACCCCGGCCCCGACAGCACCTACCCCGCTGCCACTGCCTCCTTCCCCCGGGCTCTGCCCCGCGGAGGGTGCCCCCGCCCGCCGCCCACTCCCCGCACCGACCCCCGGTCGAGGTCA
>VWZY01005815.1:303799-325228 GCA_013399075.1 Chloroceryle aenea
AAGCAACACTCTTTAGCCGCCGGCTGATCTCTGGTTGTTGCATCTCGTTCTCTTTGAGTCTGACATAGCCGGTGTCCCGTACCGGGGCGAGGTGCGGTGGCCTGGGCCTCTGTTGGAACAGGCGCTGTGGCACAGGCTTTGGCTCTGGAAGAAAGGTCGTGTCAGTGCAGATCCAGGGTTGTGCTGGGCAGGTAGGACCCCTCCGCACCCTGATGCACACACACAACGGAGCGCAGCCTGGCTTCGGAGATGTAACATTTCAGGGTGTGCTTCGTTGTGCAAACTAAAGCCTTGTCTGCTTGCTGATGATGGCTGCGCGTTGGGTTACGGATACAAGTTTCTCTCTGCTTTGAGGTAGGGTGTCTTGGGATGGACACTACAGTATCCCTGCTCTTTTTGGTGCACTGTCATGACACTGAGTAATGATACTGGATACTGACTCCTTGTTGGTGTCATACAAGGAGAGGTGACACAGCTGGGGAGTCCCAGAGGACCTCATTTCATTCTTAAATACTGCTTTTCAATTACATATGTTGCAAAAGGTAATATTTGCTAAAGCTTATAAAAACTTAAGTTCCCTGAGGTAATTTTTTCTCTTAAAAGAAGTGCAGTTTAATAATTTTGTGAATATTCAGTTCCTTCATAAACTGATTTAAAGCCACATTAACAGTAACATGTTACATTAACTCGAGGTATATGATCTTAAATAAAGTTTTAATTTGTTTCACTGGCATATGACATCTTACTCCGTCTCAAATTTACTGTCATGTTTCTCTTAGCATAGGATCAGCCCAGGGTACAAACTCGGTGGCCTTGATCCTTTACTTCAGATGACGAGCTCATTTGGTCTGGCATATGGACCTCCTCAGAGAGATACAGACACACAGCCAGTGATTCAAAAAAAGTGTGACTTTGGCCTGAGATCAACTGCAGAGAGTACTGTCCTTGTCCACAACCTATCCAGGTACAAAGTCTGATTCATCCTGTGACAGTATTTTGTTTGTCACAAGGTAAAGCAAAAACAATCATGTGAGAGTTGCACTCAAAGGGGCTGCTAGATGACAGAGGCTGTTTTGTCAGTCCAGAATATCTGAAACAGTGTGACTGAGTTGATCTGGTGTGGAGAAAGGTGCTTGAAAAGTACGGGCAAGGACATCCCACTGACCTGGTATCAATGAGAATGGGGTGTTGTTCTGAACCCTTCTGTCACAGCACAAGCGATACTTTAGCCTCCATGCCACATGGTACCTATTACAATTCCTAAGTGCTGTGCTGCAGATTTGTGCTTGTTTGATTCATCAGACACATGTAAGGCATCAGAATATGTTTATTTTCTCTGAATTGGATAATCTTAACAGACCCAGCATTCTTGGTGGCCACTCGTCACATGTAACCATGTGACAGCATGTAACAGCAGCCATTTCCAAATGTCCTGATCTATTCAGTATTACTACTTTGCAGTCCTTTCCCTCTCATGATCATGTATTTTCAAGTCCACTCAGAGGAGAATTTTCCAACTTCTTTCATGATGGGTTCAGGTATAGCTTATGTGGACAGCCTGTTGTGGTATTATCCAGTCCAAAACAAAGGTACAAGGAGCAACTAGACCTGACATTTGCAATGTATTTTGTGCAGCTACTTTGTTCTGTCTGTGGATTTTAAAAAAAGTATCTCTACTTTTTCTTCCTGTTCTGCCTTCAATTACATTTTTTATGTTCTAGGCATAGGATAGTTCTTCACTGTAGACTGGTCATGTAAGTTGTGCAAGTCTTGACTGCATTGCATAAAACACAGAACTTCTACTGATATGTTTTAGAGCTCCTATTTAGCACCTTAGTCTTACTCTGAAAAACAAGTAATAGTAATGGTGTCAAGCCTGCCACTCTCTGCCCTCTCCCTGAAAAGCTGTTTTTGGGGTGGGGAAGATCAGCACCGGGATGGGGATATTCCTCCTTACTGTGACTCAGCAAAGTGCTTCCCTCTTTGGGCTGTATTCCACTTCACCAGTTTGCAGAAGTGGACAAAAGCATCTTTCTGCATAGAAGAATCTTTTAATCTGAAGCAGCAGGTTTCTCTTTTTTTTAGAATTATTATTTAATGTAAACAATTCCTTAAAATGAAGAACTGAAAGTGCCCAGATGAGGCAGGGCTGGAGTTTCTGCATCTGAGTCACATGCTGTTCTGTTGCAGGAAACATATTTTATCTGCTCTTTAAAATTTGCTAAGGCAAAGTTCTTTTCCAGTTTGCTAAAGGAGGGTGCTTTTCACTCCTGGTGAATTGCTGGGACTGGCCATCTGTGTTCCTTTTTCAGAGATAAGGACTTACCATCTGCCATCACCTTCAAGAGAAGCAGCAGCATTTGGGGGATTTTCACCCAGACCAGTATGCAAAATGCAGTGTATTTAGGATTCAAGTACTTAAGAAGACTTCCTAGTGGTGACAGTTGATGCTTGTCTTTCAAAGCCAATGGGACTTTTGCTGCTGTCCTTCTAGAGGACCACACATCAGGCTTGAGGCTGAGTAGCCCAGTGCGGACTCAAGACCAGTCCATCACTTGGAGGAGTTTTGAGTTAGGGTCAGTGAGACTGTGTCCATACCCCAGACAGGACATAGCTGATCTCATTTGGTGATCGCATGTGCTCTTTCCAGGTTTAGACTGTCAGGGGAAAAATACAACTGGTCTCACAGGGCGTGCCTGTCAAAGGTTTCAGTGGAAGCAGGACTCACCCCTGCCTTGCTTTGATTTGGCCTCTAAAGGCATTTTTTCTCACCAGTTGAACATCAAACCTGTTCTTGACATTCAGAGCAGCAAGTGACACAATTATCAGTCCTTATTCGTATACATCAGAAAATACCCAAATAAAACATTTACCTCATTTTCCAAAGATCTGTCCAGATCTGTTCATAAAGATCTGCAAAGTGGTGTTCACTGAAATATCTCCTTCCTCAACATGAGTCCACTATTGTGGGGACAGTAGGTTTCCTGATGGCCTTCTAGGTATCACAGAAACAGCAACAGTAAATTCCTGGGGTTCTTCAAATAATCACAGTGCCTAAAGCAGATTCGTCATATGCTGTTCTCTGACGAGTTCCTTGCAAGATTTCTTATACAGGCAGATGGGGTAATATTGCTGAAAATAACAGGGCACATGGATCCACTTTTAGGCATCATAATATGTGGGTTTCTTCTAGAGTAGTACTGAATGCTATTTACTGCTCCCACAGGGAAAAAAAATAAAAAAGTAGCTCCATTCTTTGGGAAACTGGGCCACTTATAAAGGGGAGGTATTTGCTTTATCCAATTTAATCATAAGTGTGAAGCCTCAGTTTAAGTACCTTAAACAGGTCCTTTAGGGACCTATTAAAGCCATCAATCTAACCATAACAGATCAAGTTCCTGGTTCAAAAAGTTCCTGAACTGCCAATTCCTGGAAGCAGGGAAGGTATCCTGAGTACAGTCAGCACATTTGCTTGTTCTTTATCCTTTTTCCTGAGCACCTGTTATTTGCCACTGTCAGAAAGGGCAATCTGAGCTAGATGAGCTTTTGTCTGTGCACTGTGCCCATACTTATTTTAGTGGGATTTCAGTGCTGGGAGAATAATAGAGGTGGCATTTCGAGAAGATTTCATAAAAACTGGGAGCATGTACAAGGTATATGCTGTATGAATTAATGGGCAAGACACTCAATTAATGGAGAACACACACAGATAAAGTTGCATGAAGATGCACACTTTGGATTATAACATGGACAGCTACTTAGAAGTGGTCTTGCTCTGAGTTGCTGACCTGTATAGTAATGCATAAAATCCTGGAGAAACTTTTAGTTCTCCACATGGGCCTGGGTGTGTTGTTTTTTTGGTTTGTTTTGATGAGAAGGTACAAGTATTTTCCAGACAGCTTTGCAAGTGACTTTCTGAACCTGATCAGAACTTGCTGAGCGTTAAGCTTGCCTCAATGGGGGCAGCAAGCTTTACCTTCTGTCTATTTTTAAAATGAGGTTTGCTGTGGGGAAACTGAAACCCAGTTATCAAGCTGTTTTTGCAAAACAGAGTTGATGGTGACACTGTGCTTTACAGACACCAAACCTCCTGTTCATAACTGTACTGTCTGCTCTCCCTGACTGTGTTTGTATGGCGTGCCCATGGCTGCTCAAACTGCTTAATGTGAAAAAGAATTGCTGTTAAAGCACTTAGGGGCTTGATGGCAAAATGAGTTTGGCAGACAGGAAAAAATATTGTCTGACTCTTAAAGGTCTTTTTTCTTTTTCTCTCCTACCCAGCTGGCTGTTCTCTGCTGCTGATACTCATTCCTGTTGACTATGTCATGATGGTTTCCCTCCTAGCCACTGCAAGCTCTCTGTTGCTTTGTGCCCTCCTTTGGTTTATCTTCTGCCCAGCTTCCTGCATCCCTCTACTCTGACCACTTCTCTTTGGCTGAGGTCTTGTGGTGCCCTCGGGACCTCCTCTCCCCCTGGCATGTCTGTGTCCTGTGACTACCCACTTGTTTTTCTGTCTTAGTCCCCAGCACTGACACCTTGGAGAAGCAGCTGAGTTCCATTCCATAATTTCTTTCCAGCTGTTCGCAGATGTATCAAGCGAATGAAGCCTGGAAGCACAAAAAGGAGCTAGAAACCAGAAAGCTGAGCTGTCACCAGCAGCTCTAGCTGCTCTCCATTAAACCACCCGGTGTCACTAGCTTCACTTTGGGTTTTCACTGGTCTCACTTTCTGCCTGTCCTGCTCCACCCACAGATATTTCAACACTGGCAATCCAGTCTCTCTGCTGACGTGGTTATACCTTCCTATGCCTTTTCTTTTCAAACTTGAATAAACTTTATTGTAAATTCATAAAAACTCCTTCGCAAGACTGACATTTGGAACCCGAACTTGGATGCTCTCTCCAGGACAGCCCAGGAAAAGTTTCTCTTTCAAAACTGAACATTCCTGTTATTTTTAAAACAGAGAGACATTAATGAAGACAGTATTAAATGTCTTCAGCAATTCAAAGAGAATCATGAAATCAATTTCCAATCTCACTGTCGTGGTTAATGTATTCAAGTGTAAATAATATTCACCTCAGAAAAAGCCAGACGTGAGTCAATGAGTACTTGAAATGTCCTCTTTTCCCCCCTTCTTTTGTTTCAAACTCTTTGAGGATTGGACTATCACATCACTAGACACAGCACTGTTGTTTTAGAGAAAACCCCTGAAAATGCTTTAAGTGATAAACAGAAACACACTCATTCAGAAATATCACAGCTTGAAGTTTGTCTTTTCTATTGTGTATTTTCTTGCATAAGAACTGCCAGGGAGAAGCCCTTTTTGTGTCCAGCTCTGCATTTCTTGAGGGCCTGGCACTTCTCTTGGAGGGTTCTACCTGAACAGGAGGTATCAACCTTGCTCATGTCTACAACCCCCATGTAAGATTGGGTTAGTGTGAGTTGTGTTTTGTTGGCCTGGATTTTTGTCATGTTCAGAAGATAGCAAAATTTATTAAATTTGTTTAAAAGATCTTTACTGATTTACTGTGTAAATTAGTTTATGGTATCTCATCTCCACACTCAGCTATTTCTTTCAAATCTCTGATGGGGAGTAACACTTCTGACTGGAGCTGTTATTGTCCTCAGGCCTTGGGTTATTAAACCAGGAAATCCAATTTTAGCATGCCTCATCCCGGATCCAAATCACTAATGCTACTTTACACTGATAAGATTTATCACAGATCAGACTGTGGCTGACCAAACCACTCCTATGCTTTGCCTACATGACAGCCACAGGCTATCTTCCTTTGCCATGTAAAGCCAGTATGAAAATGTGAATCCAAGAAAACCTTATTTTGACTTGACTTAAGCGTGACTATAATGCCTACAGCTAATCTGGATCAAGTTTGTCCTGTGACAAGATCTGGCAGTCTGTAACTCAGGGACTAGCAGTGGCAGAGCCATGAAGCTGGGCTGAAGGCAACCCAGTGCAGATGTGCTGCCTCCCCTCTTCAGGATGCCTGGAGCCGGGATCCAGCCAACAGCAATGAGCTGTTGCTATCACAATTCCCTCTCCACACCTCGTGAGGAACCAAAAGGGCTATTGGCTGCCCACAGAGGGGTAACTCTACTGCTTTTCTGTGTGAATTAGACCCACAGCTTTTTGGTGGCTGCACTCAGCTGAACCAGGTCTCATTGCTCTTTGGCTGGTTGCTTCTGCCATCACCTGTCCTCTACAGTTGTTTTTCAGACCACGCAGTAAACTGAAGTAAGAATTCAGCTTAGTTAAATACTATTTTTTTGATGATGTGACAGCAACAGTTTTGTGGTTAAAGATACTGAAACTGTTCATCAGGTTGTACCTTTGGGGGCTGTTACACCTTGATCCTCTCTTTACATTGTTCCTTATTGCTGTGAGAAAATTCAACTCCTTTACATGAGTAATTGTTCTTGCAATGTCATTTGTTCCTGTCATTTCTTTAGGTCCTGAGCGAAGCACGTGTAATACACCGCATGCTGTTTCTTGACTCCTTGTCAAAACTGGATGAAGAGAGGTGAAAGTGGTGGAGGTAAGGCTGAATTGTTTTCTGGAGGTTCCCATTTCTCTTCTTTCTGTACTGTTACCTGGGTGTGTGCTGTAGACTAGATACCTCACTTCAGGACAGGTAAGGTGAGCTGAGATGGACTTCATCCTCATACCTGGTCTGCAAGAAAAGCTCTGGGGAGAAAACAGTACACACTTGTTTATAGTGATTACAATGAAGATCCAACCTGATATCTTTGAAATGTTTTTATTTACTGTGAGAAATAGAATATTCTGTTGCCATATCACAACCTCACAAAAGTCAGAGGGACACAAAGACTGGCCAGAAGAGGCAGCTGACAAATGTTAGCTGTTCCACAGCAGGCAGATAAGTGCACCATAGGGAAAATGAGACATTTGGACCTGGTAGGTATAAATCACATTTGTTAATGCATGCCCATTAGGATGACACTATTAATTGCAGCTGTAATCAGCATGAATATTCTGTGTTTTCTGAAAAAAAAATAAAAAATTGGTACCAGTATTTTATCTAATTTGCACTACATTTGATTCTTCATTCTCAGTAGGATTGGTATTATTTACCTGTCTTTGAAAAGCTGCTAAAATGAATGTAGCCCCAAGCCTACTTTAATTGAGAGGAGCAAAATACATTTTTTTTTTATATGTAAGCATACTTAAATTACTGATTAAAGACTGATTTAATTTTCCATCCTAGTGCAATTCTTCAGCCTAAGTCCAATACAATTTCACAGTTCATTCATGCTTAGCTCAGCATAAAATATTTTATACTTTTTTGTGAAATCACCTCCAACTCTTACAAGCCCATTATACTAATTACCTTTTAAATGAGCACAACTGAAGGAAATGGGTGTACTTACAGGGTCCAGGGAACACTGTATGAAAGAGAAATACTACTCTCAGCATTTCAAGAGTAGATTTTGTTTCTAAGCCGGTAGAAAATTCACCTCGATTTCAGAATCATGTAGTGTGAAATTCCATAGTAAATGGTGGAAATTTATACCACAAATTGAAGAGTTACACTCTCTACCATACAGAAAAGCAAATTTCAAAAGCCTCTTGTTTGTTTACATCCATTTCAGTGGCCAGATTTCTCAAAAGAAGCAGGTTTTAGAAGGGTGCAGGGACAGTCAGAACACTAATGACAGCTCCATCACAGTGAAGGGCAAACCTCGGAGATAGAGCTTCCTCTGCAGTTGTTGCTTTCAAGCTCTATGCTTTAAGTTACTGCTGAAGTATTCCAGGGGACATAAAGCAAAGAGCAGATCCATTTTGTTCATTTTTGTTTGTCTGAAAGGCTGCAATGGGCTCTAACTACGGTGAAGAGCTGTTCTTTCTCTGGGAAAAACAGAAGGAAGGCACAGCCCCAGTGTCACTGCTTGCCACCCTCAGGAGCTAGACTAATGGAACCCCACAGTCTCAGGGAAACCTGCCTTCCTGCCATCTATCCTCAACTGCATGGTAAGAACTGATCCTATTTGCTTGTGTAGCTGAGTCCTGCCTGGCAGGGATCTAGAAAAGGAAATCCGATTTCGGTAAGAAGCAGCTCACCAGTAAAGTGTGGCCCTGAGCCAGGGAATAAACTGGGGCAAAAGAGGAGAGGGCAGGGTAGTGCAGCAGGTGACCTGCTTCTCTGCTATGGCTCTGTAACATGAAGCAAGCTGAATTCAGATAGAAAATGCTACATGAAAATAAACAAATGAATGCACACATGAATAAGACCCCAGAGTAGATGCACATGGATGGGGACAAGCAATGGGGTATCTTGAAAATGGAACTTGTGAAGTGTCTCTAATACATTTCTTCTCTTAAGGATGAACAGTCCTACAGTCCTTAACAGAGAAGGTAGAGGCTGGGAGGAGAGGTAGAGCTAGCTGCCAGATCATGCTTGGAAGGGAAGCAGGGTTAAAATTCTCCTCTCTCCTCTCCTCTCCTCTCCTCTCCCATTATAGAAATGCTATAAAATAATTCTTAAAATTGTAATTCTTCACCTTTTTTATGGACATTAAAGAGTCACTCTGCTGAAAAACATTGGCTGTAAACTGCCTCACCTAAATATTTTGTGAAGATTTATTGCATAAAAAAAAGAAGAGAAATGTTGTAAGATATATTTTGCCTAATTTTCAAGTCTCATGTCATATTTGTAATTAGGAGCACATATATGTCACTTACTAACAGTTTGGGGAAGAAAGGGAGATAAAAGTCACTTGCTGTAGAAGTAAAATTCTTCTCTCCCCACTTAAAGCAGATGTAAGTACAGTAAAACAAAGAAGGCCATGTAGAAACCAGAGCATTTCACACCATGACCCCACTCATCTTGCTAACGCAGGCAGAAGGTGTCAGTAACTGAGCTGGGGTTACTACTCCTTCTCCTGCAGCACCTACAACCCAGGTCCCCCCAACCATCTCCAGGCAGCAAAAGAAAAACTCACACCAATCCTCTACTGAATGATGAAAAATTGCCAGGCTGATGAATAGTAATACTGGTTTTGAGCAATACAGGGGAAAAATTCATTAAAATGCGTTGAAAATTCTCTTCAAAAATGAATTTGCAATGGAGAAAATGTGAGCAAGGTGGGTTTTGTAGTTCTACTGGCCAAAACTAAAGACTTTCTGATACTTCCCAGCTGTTATCAATAATACCTGTGCAACAACCCTGTTGTTGATGCACATAACAGAAGGAATGCAGTGGATGCAGATTACAACATGAGTATAGCTAATATAATATGTTAATGTGCTCTGTAGTGATAAAGGAGTTTAGGAAGACAAAGCAAATGGCTCTTTGCTTGCTGATGATATATTGTGCATTCCCCTTCTCTGATGGACGTGCTGTAGAAACATCTCAGCAAGATTATGAGGTGGCAGACAGAAAACACTTGCAGCTACTTCAGAAAGGTGAAAAGTAATGGATGCAATAACATCCCTCAGGAGCACATCCAGTGGATGCTGCTGCAGCATCGTTGTATCAATGGCTTCTGTTTCGTCCTTGCTGTCTCTTGTGAGATGGTATCAGCTAGACAGTCCTCTGTATGTTAAGGAGTCATGAGAAAATAAGCTGTCATCCTGAGAGTATTGTGACACTGCTGGCATTATCACAGCAAGCCTGTCTCCTTTGATGAGTCCCACCAGCTAGACAACAAAACTGAAATCAAGGTAAAAATTACTCCCCAAAGCAAACAATTCCTTTAGGCAGCAAAACCTGACAATCTTTGTTTTCCAATTGTACTTTGAATTTCTCCTTTTCCAAAATACTGACTATTGATTTTTTTCCTCTGCTGATGAAAATGTGTACAGAATCAAATTGCTCCAACTTGGATAAAAGCAATAACAACGCACAGCTTTCAGCCGTGGCTATGTTGTACATTTCTGCACAATAAATCTTCCTCCCTCCTACCCTGTTTTTCATGCTGATGAACTTTCCTGAATGTGATGCAACATCACACAACCTGTAAAATGGCTACTAGGGAGCAGTGATTATCACTTCAGCCATGCCTTGTGTGGGACTGGGATGATGAGAGCTGGCAATATTTGATTTTGCAGCTGTCATAATATCCTATCTTATCTCCTTGAGGCTGTTATTATTGTCTGCAGTCATTTGCAGGCAGCCTGACACTGCTTGGAAGCAGACAGCTCTGAGAATTTTCTGCTTTTTCATGCTTTGAAGATTTGATTAAGAAAGTTCTACTTTTATCCATTTATTTTTTTTTTTTTTAACTTAAAGCTGTTGTCAGCTATCATTTGTGGTTTTCTGGTTTGAAGGGAAAGTGCAAAGTAACTCTCCAGCCTTATCTTCCTGATGCTCAACTGCAGTCCTAACAAGCTGGAAGTGATATGTTCCCATTAGCATCTTATTGTATCCTCTTCCTTCTGGTTTTCCTGATGCTTAGCCACCAAGGCAGTGGTACTGTGCAGGACTCCTCACAGGACTCTGCCTCTGCTCTGACCTTCAGCACTTCTTCTGTGGTAAATGCTGCAAAGTCATGCCCAGCTGCTGAGCACCTTAAACAGGGTGAGTTGGGTTGTCTCAAAATGTCCATGTGCAGAAAGAAGAGTTTCTTCACCTCCTGATCCACACATTTGTAGCTTCTGTGCATCTTCTGGATCCAGCTGCAGCCACTGCACTTGGGATGGATGATATAAAGGTGAGGAATCTCCAGACTAGGTCATGCAGGGTGCACAGAACAGGGCACAAGGCCCTGATAATCGTGGTCCTATCAGCACCTAGTCACTGATTATTAGTTGGCTGTCCCTGCCCTACGTCTCCCTGTCGTTTATGGGAGCCCCTGGCCTGTGTTCTTCTGTTGTAGGTGTACCAAGGGATGTATTCAGCAGCTGGCTGAGTGCAGCAATACATACTGCCTATTAATGTCCCCAACTATTTGCTTCCCTAAAATATCCCTGTCTGCTTTCAGAAGGAAAAATCTAGGTACAAAAAAATCAGAGCTGTCATCACCGGATCATCTGAGATGTGCTGTCAGCTTTGCCAATCGTTCACTGGGGCCAAATGCTGTTTTAGGCTAAGAACATAAAACTGCCACCAGTAAACCATGGAGAATCATGCAAGGGGAGAATACCTTTAATTCTTGTGAATTGCCAGGAGATGTTTTTTTGTCAAGTCATAAGGAACAAAATATAGTCTCATTTCCTCTATAATTGATAAAGAATCATTTTTCCTGCTTTAATGTATCTGCTTACCAGGTCAGTTACTGTGGGATTTATCATCCTGTACGGTATGGATTGCAGCCACAGTCTAAAAGTTTCCTTTTAAAGGAAACTATAATGTCCCAATCTGCTTTTTTGGCTCTATATCATTTATAGACAAAATGAACAGGATCAAACTACAGCTTGAAGAATCATGGCATTTTTAGCTAAGGAAATGTTCTTGATGAAAACCCAGATTTTATTAGTGATACTACAATTAAATAAGCCATTATCAACTTCCTACAGATCTTCTAAGAGTAACTCTCTTTCATTCTGGAGCCCAAATTACGGAAGTAATCTTCATAAAGGCCACTTCCCCAGCTATAGCGCCTGCTGTGATATGATTCATGCCTTTTGTCTTCTGCTTGGAATTTGGGGATGTTTATGAAGGACTGTTATAAATACTGCATCTAATTCCTCTTTTCACAAGATGCTTTATTCACAAGGAAAAAAAAAAAAAGAAAAAGAAAATTGCATCACATATGTACGTCATATCATTTCCATTCCCATTGCCATCTGGCACTATTCTTGTTGCCTCCTTCATATACGTATTGAAAGGATGTGAGACCAGTGTCTGGAGCACACGTTCCAGTACTACAGCTGGTAATTTAATGGTGCACAGGCACATTTGTTACAACAGATCTGTGGAAATGTGCATTTGAAGGCTGTAGCTGGAATAATACATGCTCAGGAGCAAAAGATGAAGCAATGAATAAGAATCCCACTTTCCACGCTGTGCATTCCTAGTGATTTTACACAAAAGTTACGGAAGTGAACAGTGTAAATATCTCAGCACTTTTTGTACTGTTAGAACTTTCATTTTCAGGGGAAAACGATGGTATCACCTGTGCTTGGAAAGTACCTGGCTGTTGCTTTACCCTCAACTGTTGCCTAAAATCATGGGTCAGATCTTTTTAGCATGGCAGCTTCTGGACAGTAACCACCGTGGTCTTTCCGTACACTGCTAATTACAGCAGGATCCTTTCTCAAACCAAAAGAGAATTTGCAAAGGCTGAGAAAAAGTTGTGGATGATCACTGCGGAGCCATTGCATTCATATCACGCCTGCTTCAGGTGAAGGGTGACAACAATGGTTACATTCATAATAAGTGACAGAATTACTGGTTATGAAACTCGGGTGAGATTCTGAGTTACAAAGAAACTGTGGTCAAGTCACAATGGGAAAGGATGAATTTAAGAGTTGGGGATTTCCTATCTGTGCAAAACACTTACTTGAAAAGCTAGAGAAACAATCTTGCCACAGATTCAAACACAAAGATGACCCTTTTGTAAGGTATACCCAGTTGTGTCTCTTCCACTATCTTCTCTCTGTCCATCCTACAGTCAATGCTGCCCTGACTTCTAGTAGCTGTGACAGAGGTGGACGTGCAAATATGTTTGTCAGCAAACAGTCATTCACAGTCTGTCTTTGCTACCTTGGCTTTTGCCTCCTGCAATGGGCCTGGGGCAGTCTTAGGGGCAGCATTGACTTAAAAAGGCAATTCAGCCACACCAGGCAGCTATATCCTAACAGAACCAAGGAGCACACATGTGTGGCCAGATCCCGGAAGGAGGTGTTTTGGAGACCAAATAACTATTTCAGCATTGCTGAGCTAAGCCCAGCTCAGAACTGCTGTGGAATTATGACACTGGCTTTTGACGCAGTCTGCCATAACATCCTCACAGATAAGGGAGGTTCTTCTCCCCCTCTACTCTGTACTGGTGAGGCCACATCTGGAGTACTGTGCCCAGTTTGGGACTCCCCAGTTCAAAAAGGACAAGGAAATACTGGAGAGAGTTCAGCAGATGGCTACAAAGATGATTAGGGAACATCTCTCTCATAAGAGGAAAGGCCCCGAGTCTATTTAGCCTGGAGAAGGCTGAGAGGGGATCTTACCAATGTTTATCTGAAGGGCAGGTATCAAGAGGATGGGGTCAGTCTCATTTCTGTTGTACCCAGTGTCAGGACAAAGGGCAATGGACGCAAACTGGAACAGAGGAAGTTTCATCTAGACTTCTATACTGTGAAGGTGACAGAGCACTGGAACAGGCTGCCCAGAGAGGTTGGGGAGTCTCCTTCCCTGTGAAGATGTTGAAAATCCACCTGGAAGTGTTCCTCTGCAACCTGCTCTAGGTGACACTGCTTTAGCAGGGGAGTTGGACTCAATGATCTCCAGAGGTACATTCCAACCCCTACCATTCTGTAATTCTGTGCTTCTGTGAATGCTCGCTGGCTGGAAGAGCAGCATTTGCCTGCTCTCAAGGAGTCAGTCTTGTTTAAGCAAGTAAGTTGAAACTGTAGCTCTAGAGCTTGCGGGTGAGTGAGCCCCAGCAAAGTGTGCTACAGATGGAGCATGAAATCAAAGCATTTTGCTGTTGATTTCAGTTGGTTGGTTGGTTTTGATTGGTTGGTTTTTTTGTGTGTGTGTGTTTTTGTTTGTTTTTTTGTTTGGTTTTGTTTGTTTGTTTTGTTTTGGTTGGTTGGTTGGTTTGGTTTTGGGTTGGGTTTGGTTTTGGGTTTTTTTGTGATTTTTTTTTTCTCTCCTCCAGCTCAGTATAGGGTTAGATGGATTATTGCACATCCTATTTTGTAGTCTGGCATTTATCTTTGCAAAGAGTGATTTTTAATCAGCTGAGTAAAAATGAATCAAACGTAACAATAACTTGTGAATTATTAATATTTAATGAATCAAAAGTTGGATTCTCATCATCGTAGCTCCATTTAAAGGAACACAAAGTGCAAGCACACCCAGCTGTGGTTCTGGGGTTCCTCTATCTGACGTGTTAGTCCTGATACACAGGACAGATAATGCAAGAGAAACAAAGGCTGACTAATTCCAGGAAAACAAAATATAGCAAATGTGTCACAGTGAGCAGCATGACCCTCATGTTCTTAAAGCAGCATTTGGGATTAGCAGCTACAGATGAGAAATCAGTGGAATTAGTCAAACTTCAGGAAGTGCTTCTGAAGAGTTCACCAAGTTCAGCTCCTTCAGCTGCAGAAACTCCCTAGATGAACAATGTCAGATTTTGAGTGCCACTCTGACAACAGCAGTGTGGGCATCCCAGGACAGGGACTGCTACCATGGTGAGTGCAGCTCTGTCTGACAGTGGCCAGTGTTCAACACTGATCATCAAGGGAATGCTGGTGACTGATTTATAGCAGAGTCCTGTTTCTACAGGGCTGGAGTTGCATTAATTGGTTTCCCAACTGTAAAAAAAATTTTATGTTCATCAACATGGATGTGATGAGGAGCAGGAGCAATAACATCTGTCTAATCCAGAGCAAAGACATTTCCATCCCTGAATCTGCTTGGTGGTAAAAGTTCACCATGAAGCAAGTAACAAAATCTCTATACAAAGACCAACCCCTAACCTCTCTTTCTTCTGCAGGAATTATGAAGCTTGATTTGCACATTCTCTTTTTCAAAATGACTTGAAAGCATTAAGACACATCATTTCAAATAGGGTAGGAAAACTGAAAGCTCCCGCTGGTAAAATAAAGAGAGTTGAATATAGTCTCTTGCTCTGAATCACTTTCATGAGCAAGGCTTTCCCTTGATTTATGAAGGGAAAACTGAGTGGCTTTCAAGGCAGGTGGTGCAACACTGCCTCCCACTGCTCCATTCTGCTCCTCTGGTGCCTCAGCCACCTTCTGCCTGCACAACCCCACTGGTGCTTCAGTGGGAAGGGAAACAGGAGATGAATGTTGGGACCTTTCGCATTTATTTCCACGCTATTGATTCTACATATTCACACAGGTATACTTAGGTCCTTGTGCTGATAAGGCACATAGGTCTAAACGCTGCTGGACATCTTCAGAGCACAAACTTAGAATACCATCTCCCTTCCTGGAGGGGAGATTTCAGGAAGAGAAGACATCCAAATTAAAAATCCACCAGGGAGAGTACAGGATGGTGTTTCTTATTTCTTTTCTAGTGAAAGGACCACTCCATCTCTTGGAAGAACACATGCATGGACCTGCCTCCACACTGCTGACAAACACATACAAACAAAAAACTACTAGGCCACAGATAAAATACTTGTTTTTCACCACCAGTAGTCAATATTTTATATTCTTCCATGCATAAGAATGCATATATACATTTAAAAATGGATCTTTGCCACCATTTCACCGACCAAAGCCTGAGGCTGAGAAGAAACCAGAAGCTTAGAGGAAGGACCCTCCAGTACCAGCAGATTGCTGGAAGGGCCTTCCATGCCCTGTAGCAGCACAGGGGCCTACTGAAGGTGGCTTGCTTTTCTAATCTGGGACTCCTCTCAGCCTATTGCTGGCTGCCTAACTTGCTGTGGCAGATACTCTTCTCAACTCACCCAGCCCATGATCAGCTGGCAGGAAGACGACAGGCCTTACAAAACCTGACCCTGGATTCCCTATTTCTTAATCACTCAAATGGCTTTAACTTGTTTTGTAAGATAAAGTTTATTTATTTATTTTCTTTTAAAAAAAAGAAGCACCTAGAGTTACTGTAACTGTTTCCTACCTTTCCTATGACAAAAATCAGCATTCTTTAGTCCAGCAGCTGCATATCAGCTGGCAGCCTTTTCTAGCTGAAAATTGCCACGCTTTTACATGGTTTGGGTTGGAGTCAAATATGTCATTCCTGGAAGACCATAAAATTTGAGCATATGCCCCCTGACATCTCTGGCTTTCTTTGATTTCGTAGGTGGGTTTCCAGTGACATGCAAGCTGTAATCCCTTCTGTCTGGTCTTTCTTTGATGAGGCTGCCCGTTCCTTTGATCCGGTGGGATGCTATGTTTTTGCTAGCAGACAACAATGTACCACTCATGAATCAGTTTAGAAACTATCTGGTGTCATCTCAGAGAGACATTTCGATAACCAAACAGTTGGGAAAAGAAATAAAAAATAAAACTGCAGCTTGTACTGTTTTCTCCCAGCCTCGTCAGAACTCATCTATAGAATTTCCACCTTGTTCTGCCTTCTCTTCTCCCACTGTAAGGGACAGCAAAACAAAACACGAAGTGGATTTATATTTCTCACAGAGCTCAGAGGTGCAGAGCTCGGAGGTGCAGAGCTCTAAGTCAGCGCTTTCTTTTGGAGCTGAGGTAGATTGCCTCCAGGAAGCCGAGAAACTCGCTGGTATCTTGCAGTTGTGGGCTTGCCATTTGTCCTTGGGCTGCGTGCAAGTGCAGCGGGGAAGCAAGCAGAGGAAATCCTTCCTCCGGTCTCCTCGTACGTGTGGAGCAGCGCACAGCCGGGGGCCCCGCCGGCCTGCCCGCAGACACGGCCCCGCTCGGCAGGGAGGGTCGCGGGCATCCCCGCTGCGCCGCGGGTCCCCCACAGGCTGCTTCTTATCTGCAAGAAGAATAGGCACCTTCCGTCTGTGGAAGAGAGGCTTTCGTTTCCTCCGGGCCGTCCAGGGGCCAAAGCCTTGCGTCCGTGTTCGGCAGCACGGTTCTTGCTCTGGAGAAACGTGTGAGTCCCCGCCTGGCTCTGCAGGCTACGTGTCCTGGCAGCGCATTCGTGCAACCATGGATGCGGGTAGGTTGGAAAAGACTTTTAAGATCACTGAGTCCAACTGTTAACCGAACGCCGCCAAGTACACCGCTGAACCATGCACCACATCTACACGTAATTCACATGCAGGCCAACATTATTCCTGGCTAATAATAATAATAATAATACTAGCTGGTAATACTTATCTAAGAAAGCAACCTGTAGATTATCTACCCACCTGCAGCAACAGGTATCCCTCTTACTAAAGTGCAAAAAAATGGCATCACTTTGCAGCAGACTGCTGTGCTTTGGGATGTAGAGGGATGCAGCAAACCCAAAGGCTGCCACAGGGTTTACATAAATGCTGGCAGCCAGAGTGAGCAGATAGGTAACAATCAAAGCTACAGATTCCACATTTGTGCTTTCTCCTGTTCCAAACATGGAAAAGTCTGTTTGAGGATCCTTAGTGGTTGACTGTGCTTCATAAGAGAAGGAGAAAAATGCAATGAGTGATTGTTTGGTCAGATACCATAGGAAAAAAGAAAACTGGGTCATAAAGACCAGAAGGGGGAACAGTAGTTTCCTCTGGTGTTCTAGATGCTGAAAGTACTTCCAAGCCCTGACCATGGAGCAGCATGCTGCTAAATCAGAAAGCCCATTATTTTTTAACAGCAAAAATCAAACTCAATTCCATAGCAACCGCAGTGTGTTTGATATGCTGGAAAGGCAGAAATTATGATGAGAAAAGAAAGCCATGTGTGGCATGGAAATGTGAAAGTGCACTCTGACTGTGGGAATGAGTTTGGAAAAGAAGCCTTTAGAAAAAGATGTAGGATCATGCGGGATGCTGTATCGTGGAATAGGGAAGAAGAGGATAATTTTAAAGGTTTTTCCCCTCTAGGATGGAGAATAAAGAAAGAACGATTTTTGTAATCCTCTGATTTTCATTAATTTAATTTCACTGGAAAACAGGCCAAAAACTAGAGTGGCTGTTCAAACACCATGTATGGGCTCTGTGGAACTCCTTGCCATGGGAGGAGTAGGGTGGTAAAGGTGTTCATGAGTTTAAAGAGTCATCAGAGAAGTCAGTGAATGGCTGGTGAACACAAACACAGCCTACATGGTCCAAGCAGTCCCTGCCTTGCTGGTTTTCACTGCCTGGCAGGATGTTCTGGGCAATTTCTCTACAGGCATTTCCTTGCCTTAAATGTTTCTCTAGGTATCTACTTCTGGTCATTGTCAGAAGAGCATAAACGGCATTTGATCCAAGCTGATATGGTTTTCATATTCCCAGAGGCTTGGCATACAGGCAGTGACTGTTTTATTAAAAAGGCCACAAATCTCCAGTGGATACCTCTGTTCTGCCACATGTCCTGTCTGTTGTTTCTGCCTGGGTTGAATCTCTGATGAGCATCCTCACTGCCTACATGTCTGCTCTCACCTGAACCCCAGTCTGACACAAAGTCCACCCTCCGCAGGGTAAAACCCAGGTGCAGAGTGGGAGTAGGCCCCTCCATACCACTTGTCCCTCAGATGCCAGGGTACCACATAGGTGTAAGGCATATTGAGCTAAATTATGCACCCCTAGGATCTGGTTCAGTATTTGTACCGTTGCCATTAAGAGTGAAAATTGCTATCTTACAACTTTCTTTTCAATGCCACACCAGAATTCCCATTTGTTTAGTTCTTCAGTTTAGACTCTGCCCTGGTTTTGTGCACTGAACTCACATTTAAAATGCATGGGGGCAGCTCACAGGTTTTTCCCATGTAGTCAGCTGCTACATGGTTATGACATAGAAGTTCTGAGTTGCTCTACTGCGACCTTGACAACTGTGTTTGCTTTACCTATTTTGTGTTCTTTCATGTGCTTATCGACTGTATTTGGAGAAAAAAGGGCTTAATTATGTAAAAATGTTTCATCCTTAGCTACAGTAGATTGAAGCCTGATCCTGCTCACATTAGCAGAGAGAGGTGGGGGTTTTGTTACACATCTGTTTGTGAAAAGCCTGCGAAGCTTTTCTGAGGTTTTTGTGCCTGTGTTGCCCTCTGCTGACTGGTGACAGTTTAGAAGATCCCGAAGGTCCCTGGAAAGCAGCTCAGGTGCCTGCAGGCGTCTCGCAGCTCATACAGGGTTGTATTTTGACCTGTGATGTCAACTGTGCTCTGCTTCTATCTACGGTTAGCTGTGTAGCTAAGAAAGTTAAGAAATCCCCCATAATTCAACAGATAGAAGGATATTCCCCTGCATTAATATTTGCAGCTTAGCTGACATTTTATTAAAGTTTTTATTCTAATTGGCAAGTAAAATTAAATTGGCCAAGCTTTAAACCAGGCTGTTTGTCACCTGTGAACAGTGCCTAATGCCCCTCATCAGCTGGTTTAAGAAAAGCACAATACGACTGACATTAGTTCACACAAGAGCTAGTTTTCAAGGGCAGGAAAAGGAAATGGCAATTATTTGAAAACAGATGCAAGCCTGTGCAAAGAGAGAAAACCATCAGGAAATGTGAAGCCAGAGATGATTATGTACTCAAGGCATGAACCACTCCAGACTCATCTTCAGAGTTGAAAGGAAACTCTATTACTTGGTAAAAAGGTGCTCTCTCCTGCACGCCCTAAAAAAGCAGTTGTCCTGGACCCTGATCCTTCCCAGGAGGTGACTCGGGAGTGACATTTATTAAAATGTTAACGGAGAGATTTGTGTCAGGCGCAGAAAGAGAAGCTTGCTCTTTGACATGGCAGATTCCTATCTGAAACACAGTCTCTCACATAAAAATTGCTTTGAATCGCTCTACTAAGGTTTCCACAAACTGTTGTTAATAATGCTTACCTCCTATTTGTTGTCAGCTTTGAGACCTGCAATTGAAAAAGCAGAGCCTAAGCTGGAGGCAGTATTTAATCTACACCAACTGAATGTGGAAAGCAAAGCGAGATTGAACGATGCTGGTAGACAATGCCACAGCCAGTAACAATCCCGCAGGCACAGATGCCCTAGATCAGACTTGCAATTTCATCCTGGGTTATAGTTCTTTTAAAATCATCCAAGCTCAGGACAGGCTGAGCTGAGTCTGTAAAACCAGTTTAGCTAGAGTGCTGAAGTCTCAGACACAGTAAAATCCCCATGTCCCTGCAGAAACAGCTATTAGCTCACATAGCTCTATTTGCTCTTCCAGTTTAATAAAGCTGTGCAGGTAAGTCCTGCATTTACAGATTTAAGGCACTGGGTTTGCACTCTCATTTGGTTCTGAGATTTTTTGTTTGCTAATAACCACTATATTTTGAAAACTAAGAGCCACACAGGCATTTGGTAGCAGAGTGGCCCCTTTTTATGTAGGCTATAAAATCCCATCTTACCAGCATTATTTTTCCTTATGTGACTTCATCTTTTCTTATGTAATTTTATCTTTGATTCTGAAATGGAGAAAAGGCTAAATAGGCTAAATGTATGTTGGGTTGGAAACTGAATGGGATATCATACTCTGACGGGCAACAGTGGATTAATGCAGGGAAAGACTTGTATCTGTCCCTGCTTATATGAGGTTCAGCAGTGCAACAGCTTTTTAAAGCATGAGTTCTTTCCCCGTGAGCATCCAAAACATGTGGGCGAGCTCACATATAATGATACCTGCAAGCCTGCAAAAAAATCAAACTTGATTCAGTTCTGCAGCTTTTAATAGGGAAAGAAAGCCTCAGAGAATTGATTTAACTTGTCAGGATGGAGGAAGAGATGTACTTTTGTAAATACAAACTAACTTCTGTGTCAGTTTAATTAGGGAAACTCATTTAAATACGATGCAAAGGTTCGTGCTCTCCAGATGAATATTAACTCTTGGGGTAGATTTACTTCTGATTTGAAATCTGGTTATCACTAATTGCCTGCACATACTGGAAAGACTTCTGATTGTGTTGATAATGTCAATAGTGTTTTGGGGAAAAGTTATTATCAGTTGTCACTCTTTAAGGACAAAGCAGATGTCACTGTAATTGAGAGCTATACATACTGCTCATTTTTCAGAACAGCAAGATGCTCAGGTTTGTTTGTTTACTTCAAATCTTATTTCTAGCTTGGAGACCACTTATGGCATAAGAATCACTGCCAGGTGTCCTCTCATCTCTCTCCTTACTGGAAATGAAATGAATGGTATTTGTCCCAGCAAGTGGTGAATCCTTGGGAAGGAATTACTGAACGATACGTACAGCTTTTTTACTGGCACTGTGGTCTCTAACTGAATAATGCAAGGAGGTTGCAAGTACATTTGTATGAGATTAATACTGAATTTATTTTACTTCATCCTACGCTTTCCTCATAGCTTCTGGATTTTTCCGTTACTTGGTTATTCCCAGATTTCCTTCCTTCCTTCCTTCCTTCCTTCCTTCCTTCCTTCCTTCCTTCCTTCCTTCCTTCCTTCCACAGTGTCTGTGAAGTCTAGGATAACACTTCTAGCCACACTTTTGTGTGTAAATAATGAAGCAGGACTCAGTGTGGCAAAGAGTCGTGCCCACGGGGTGAGAAGGGGTGAAGGAAACACAGGAAACTTGAGCGGAGCTTTACTTACATTTTCAGATAGAAGCTAATAGAATTTTTTAATCTCTTGGATTCCTCATTCCTTTTGGCCAGTTTCAGTCAAGTTTATAAAATGAAAAAAGGAAATCTCAAATATCTCAAGTACCTACCTGTATCATAAAGGCAGAAGCCAAGCACCCTG
>VWZY01005815.1:325392-335563 GCA_013399075.1 Chloroceryle aenea
GGTGTCCTCTCATCTCTCTCCTTACTGGAAATTAAATGAATGGTATTTGTCCCAGCAAGTGGTGAATCCTTGGGAAGGAATTACTGAACGATAATTACAGCTTTTTTACTGGCACTGCGGTCTCTGAATAATGCAAGGAGGTTGCAAGTAAATTTGTATGAGATTAATACTGAATTTATTTTACTTCATCCTACGCTTTCCTCATAGCTTCTGGATTTTTCCGTTACTTGGTTATTCCCAGATTTCCTTCCTTCCTTCCTTCCNAAAATGAAAAAAGGAAATCTCAAATATCTCAAGTACCTACCTGTATCATAAAGGCAGAAGCCAAGCACCCTGTGTGCCCCTGCCAGAAGCACAGGTAGGGAAGCTGACTTGCATTATTAGACATCACAGAAGCCACGTGGGTTCAGGGTGCTCTCAGCAGCCTGTCTGGACCCCATGCAGCCCACATAGGAGTCTCTCATACAGCTCCCTGATTGCAGGAGAAGCTTTCATCAGGCACTTCACCTTATCACAGGTAATCCAAGGAAGCAGTGCCAAGCCTGGGGAAACCAGGCTCCAGCAGCTCTGCAGCTGGAGGCTTGTGCTCTTCACTAAAAGTCTTAGAAGGGTGCACCATAGGAAAACCAAAGGGCTTTCTCTGTATGTGGGCTGTGAGATATCCCAGCTGGATGGCAGTCATGTCATTGCTTCCCTTTGAGGGATGACACCTCTGGTGTGAGGAGCACCTCTTGGTGACCCCAGCTTAGCCTGCGGCTCAGCTGCAAGGATAAGGGCTGTGTGGGCACAGCCTCACTGGGGCAGAGGGGCAGAGGACATAAGAGCAAAAGGGATGGTGTTTGGACTGCAGTGGTACAGATTTACTCCCAGTTTGTCTCATATGTTTGATAAAGATCTGCATCTGTCTCAGCATTTGCAGGGGGCAGGAGCTGGTAATTCCCTGCCTGACAGGGTAATCCTTTTTTCTTAAATACAAACCCTGCAAGCCGTGAAGCTGACATTTCCTACAGTATTTTCACAAAATTGATAGAGAGATACTAATCCCCTTATTCTGAGGGGTTTAGAGATGAGTTTGTTTAAATACAATATCCAGGTCAAGTGTCTAAAATGACAATGTGTCCATCTCTGAGGACAATGTGGGAAAGGTCTGTGACATGAGTATGTGCTAAGGAGGAAAGAAGGTAAAGAAACAAGAGGGGGAGAAACCCCCATTTCAGACCCCTGACCCTGCCTGTAGGACAGTTACGAGTGCTCTTCACAGAAGAGCAATTGCATCGCAGGCTTTTTTTTTCAAATGGGATTTTTTTTTCAATTGCTTCAGAGTTCACATAGCCTCATTACAAAGCAAAGTCAAATGTGAAAGGCAGTATCCGAAGGGAAATGTTCACAGGGGAGGAGACTGCCAGGTGGGCTGTCTGGGAGGAGGCTGTGTAACAGATGCTTGCAGGGAGCCTCGGGGCAACCTTTTCCTTATCTGTTGGGGAAGCCAGAAGAGGGTCCTTACTCGTGGCTTTCTCTCTTCTCTACTGCATACAAACCCTATAGAGACTAATGATGCCCAGAACTGTGATAATCTCTGGGAAACCATAAACCTTACACGGGCAGATGGGCTGGGGACTCAGCTACTTGTTTTTAAACTGAAGTTCCCATTGGCAATGAGTTACCTCCAGTGGCTGCAGTGAAATCTCAAACCTGTGATGTAGCTGAACTCAGGCTCACGGGTGCCTGGTGTAACGGCAGAAAGCAAAGGGGGAAAGGACCTCAAGCACTCCCCAAAGCCCACAGGACCATTGGCTGCAGGCTCTGGTCCCAGTCACTGCATCCTGTCTTATCAGAAAGTGTGAGAATCAAAAGTTTGACAGTAAAACACAAAAATGTTACAGGATGGTACCACAAAGCCAGAAAAGCTTGACAGATAAGAATGATAAGAACAGGATGGCACATAAGATGACAAAGGTTTTCAGACAAGCACTGAGTAAATAATGGTTCTTCTAAGATTTTCAGTTGTCTGCAGTATGCAGAAATCTCTAACAGGGCTGAGCCCTGTTCTCACCACTCTGGCTCTCTGGGGCTGCTGGGCTGAGCTGCTCTCTGGAGAGAAGCTGCAGCCAGTGTGTCACTGCTGCTCGCCAGCCTGATGAAGCATTTGCTGAAGCGTTCTCCTGCCCCCGAGCCTGTCAGAGTCACTGTTGAAATTTTCCCTTCTTCCACTTCATTTGCAGTATCATTTTCTGGAGGAGAGTCCCTGCCATTCAGGGCTGCTGATGAGACCCACTGTCAATCACATCTCCAGAGACCTCATTATTCTGCATCCACATGAGTGTCAGTTCCCTTTGCTTTCCTGGCTGTGACTGTATGGCTGTTGTTTTTCCCCCAGATCTCATTTGTGGTTTTCCCCCCTCACATACTTACATGGAATGAGTTTTCCCTGAAAACTACGTGCTGCAGCTCTTCCAGCAGTTGAATGCCACAGGTAACAGCAGCTCCACTGTAAAACAGCTTCTGTTTTCTTTAGTGCTGTTATCTAAATGTGCTCTGAGGAAATCTAGCTGAAACCATGATAAAGCTGAGCCAGTAGTGTTTGCAATTTATTATTCATTTTGATGGTTTCCAGCTCTCCCAGGAGGAGATGCAGAGAAAGATCCATGCCTATGGATCCACCATTGCTCCATCGATGCTGGCTTGACTTAGCCAGGACTTGACCATGCAGCGTATTCCCTGGTCACCTTTTACAATGCACCCTGAGCTGTGAGACTTCAAAAGAAGTAACCCTAACAGAAGCTGACTTTCTGTTAAGAAACTGCTGTATTTTTCTCGTCTGTTTATCACAGCTCCAAGCAGTGATAGCTGAAGGGAGTGAGGTGTAGTTTTCTACTGCTGAATTGCAAAGCCCTGGTGAAGCAGGCAGCTGAGGAGGCTGTTTTTGGGTATGGTTTTACAACAGCCTGCTCTGATCATTGCATTGCTAGCAACATGTACAATGGGAATACCCAGCAGGTCTGACAGGGTCCATAACCCTCTGTACAAACACCTCACTGCAATGCCATCTCTTAGCCAATCTGTCTTAAGTCCCCAGAACAGGCCTGACTCCTCAACAGTGTTAATACCATAAAACAGAATCATAGAATGTTAGGGGTTGGAAAGGACCTCTAAAGATCGAGTCCAATCCCCCTGCCAAAGCAGGGTCACCCAGGGAAGGGTCACCTAGGGCAGGAACACATCCAGGCGGGTTTTGAAAGTTTTCAGAGAAGGAGACTCTACAACCTCTCTGGGCAGCCTGTTCCAATTCTCTGCCACCCTCACAGGCCAGAATTTTCTCCTCATGTTGAGGTGGAACCTTCTATGCTCAAATTTATACCTGTTCTTCCTTGTCCTATTACTGGGCACTACAGAAAAGAGATTGGTTCCTTCCATTTGACACCCACCCCTCAGATATTTATAGACATTAATAATATCCCCTCTCAATCTTCTCCTCTCAAGAATAACAACACGGCCATACCTCCTCTGCCCACTGAGTTCTTGGAAAGCCTGAGTGTTAGCCATGCAGTGGATATTGAAGCAGTATTTTCCATCAGAATTAATGAGCACATCACTGCTTGAAATTATCTTGGCTGCTTTGTCTAAGAGACTGAGCACTCGAGCATTATCCTTCATTTCTGTCCTTCACGCTGGATTGACTTGACTGATCTTGATTCATCTGAGGAAGATGATGCTGAATGTGGCTATTCAGAAAGAGGCGTGGAAAATGCTCACAGGAAGAGATGTGTGCTGGGTGTTCATTCTCATGGATAAACCAGTCACAACAGTGGACTGCCTATGCCCTCCTGCCATGTGATGATCTGGACAATCCTGCTCCTGCCTCTTCACCTTCTACATCATTTTACACTATTCTTGTGTATGCAAGCTTTATTTCTTAAGTCCCTGGCACATCCTCCTCTATTTCATTAATTCTAAGGGAAAAACTGCTTCATTATCCACTGAGTTCAGTCACTTTACCAGCAAGGCTGAATGCTTGACATAAAATTTCTGAGAGCATTCTTGCTGCTGCTTTTTAATAGTCACATCTTCCTCCTCCTATCTCCTCCTCATGAGATGAATCAAGAGTCGATCATGGAGAATGCAGTAGTGAGGATGGTTGGTGGAGCAGGGGCTTGAATAATCAGTGGTAATCTCCAAAGTGATGGATAGTGACATGACAGACCTCCCATCAGCAGTGCTGCTGGGCTGCCAGAGGGGAGCTGGGTGCATGAATAGCCCAAAGTTAGGTCCAGGTCCTTTTTCCTACCTGTGGTTTCTGAACAGGGGTGTATCTCTGCTTCCTGCACAGGTAGCTCCCTTCTCCCTCCACTGATCATACAGGACAGCTCTGCTACACATGCCCATCCTTTCTGTCCTTTATTTCTGTGTGTTCCTGAGCACCAGCAGTGGCAATGAGGCTGGTGTGAAATGCAACGTTAAGCAAGGGCCATTGCACCCCACAGTCTGCATCCCCTTCTGCTGCTTCTGTTCCCTTATTTGTGGAAGTCCCAGCATTTGTTACATTGCACAGGGACCATTTTTCTAAAACAACTTTCTTGGCATTTTAGAAATGGCATCTCAGTTCCCTAGGCCAGCCTGCAGCATGGACTATGAGTTTTAACACTCAGGCTGTGGTTTCACAACTGATGGTAGGTGGATCAGGGGCTCCCACTGTCTGTCCTTCCTCCCATCTGCTCCTTCCCACCCTGTTCCTCATGCAACCCTCCAGCCATGCACACAGAGGAGAAGGGGACCTGGCCTGGCCACAAGTGGGGAAGGTTTTCTTGGAGACCAGGTGCCTTTTACCAAGCAGAACAACATGATACTGATGAGCAAATCTAAACAGCTCTGCCAAAAGTTGAAGTCATTCTCTTTGCTCCATGACCTTCTTTCCTTCTTTTCCTCTTTTGCTTTTCCCACCCCATGTACCAATGCTGGCACTCATGGAGCCCCTTCCTAGGGCAGTTCAGACCTGGCAGAAAATTACTCATTCGTCCAAAAAAACTGGCTGTGATGCCAAGGCATCCCCCAGCCCACTCAGCTGCTAGGTGGGATGAGGAGGTCTGATTCCCCGGGCTTTTCCCCACCCGTGGCCAGCAAGGTGCAACTTGGGCACAGTGCATCATTCACCTGATGGCAGCAGCCCAATCTGTGCAAGCAGCCACCAAAGTGCACTCCAGGTTTAGCATCGGAGCTTCTTGGTTTTCTGTTCCGAGCTATGCCAGTCTCTAAATCCCACCTCTTGGCAGAGGAGTTGGAGGGAGGTGGTTGTCCTGTGGCGTGACCATCTTGTTGTCTTAGACACCTCTATTTGAATAGGAATTGTCTGAATCTAAGGACTCTGTGGCTTAAAAGGTACTAGATGCAGGCCTGCAAACAGACTGCTGGCTACATATTCTGCAGCTGCATATAAATATATGCACACATATGTGTACACAACTGCATAAATCTGTGAGAATTCATAAAATGCAGTCACACTGCTCACAGTGGCTGAGTTTTCCTCAACTGTAATGTTCCCTCAATACAAATGGGAAAAAAAAAAAACAAACCAAAACCTGTATATATGTTATTTAAATTGTGCAATCCTTTCACACGAGGATTGGAAATTATGCACATGACAAGTCCTCTTTGTCCAAGCAAATGTGCTCAATTATATCTATTCAGATAGGAAGTTGATGTGTTGAGCAAGCTGCCATTTTTATCTGACTGCAATTACTCTTCTTCATGGTTGGGATTCCTCCGGCCTCATGGGACAGTTTTCTACCATGGTGTCATTCACAAGAGCTCACATCAAACTGCTTTATCATCTGTCTGCAGTGTTTCACTGCTGTTATCAAGCAGTAACACAGCTCAGAGAGGCAACTATTGTGATCCCAGAAGACTTTGAATTGACGGCTTAAAATAATCCAAACCATTTGAGAAGACTATTTGAAGTCGTCCTCACCACTTGGTTGTAGTCTACTCAAAAAAACCCCCAGTTTATTGCTGTTAGCCTGTCTAATGCAATATGTTTTTGCAGGATTTTCAGTCACTAGCAATTTGAGTGTACATGATAGTCCTCATAATCTGAATGAAAGAACAATCAACTTCATCGATCAAGTTTATGTTTTTCTGGCAAGACTGTTTGCTTTCTGTGATAAATTTGCCTTGGCTACAACCCTTTATTTCTCATTAAATTAGACAGACAATGTCCACAAACGAGAGAATAAATTTAGCTGCAATTTTTATAGAGCTCCACTAAATCTTCATCATACAGGTTTATCTGTGAGGTGGTGACAAGCGATGAGGAGAGCAGCAGCCACAGTCAAAGCCAGTTCCTCAGTATTTATTGACACTTAGGAGTTGTCTCATGTTAATTACACTGATAACAGTTTAAGTGACACAGTCACCCCCCGTGTTGATGCAATAGAAGAGAGTTTATGTTGTTACAGCTATTCAAGACCAGAAGATACCTAAGTCAGTATCAGACAGCCTCATTCTGTATGACAGCACTTGAGTTTTAGCTGGTGTAACTGAAGTTTAAGATGGTGCTTAAATAAAAATAGCTGATAGGACTACGGTAATTATTTAATTTGAAAACCAAACAAAACCTACAAATCAAAACAAACAAAAAATCCACAAACAAAACAGCAAAAAAATCATACTGCCAACTTCCCACCACAATCATTTCGCTGATAAAATGTAAGGGGGAGCCAGACCTGGAAGGCTAAGGAAAATTTCCCTTTGGAGACAGTATCTTAAGCATTTGAGCCATCCAGAGCTGGGCACTGGACTGCAGGCAGGCTGTCAGCTCCAGGCATCTGCATGTCTGTGCCTGCAGGCAGCAGCTCCAAGTCCCTCTCCCTGCCTGCAGCACTCTCGGCCTGTCATCCACCCACTGATTTACCAGGGGCAGCAGGGCAGCCTTTAGCTTTTCCATGTGTGCTCAGCAGCTTCATTCTCCCTGGTACAAAACCTGTTAAAAATCTCCTGGAGCTAATAGCCCTAATAAAATATTGCAGCTTTATCTGAGCGAGGGGTGGGGTGGTGGTCGGGTATTTTTTTTCCTGACTTTCATTGTTTCCAGGTAATCTGCAAAGCTGAACACTGATTATACCTCTTGCTTATTTCTGCAGAGAAATAAACCTTGTGCAGCCTGCTGGCATCACCAGCTTTGTATTTATCACTAAATAAACACAGCCAGGAACTGCTCTCTGATCTTGAGGCCAAGTGACACAGACTGGCTATATCCATGCTGCATAGTGCTTGATTCTTGTCTCCCATCTGGTGCCCCTGTGGACCTAAGACATTGGTATTAATGTGCAGATTTTTCCCTTCTTATTTTTTTTGTTTGTTTGATTTTATTTTTACATTTGTGAATAGCTGTGCTGCAGCCCACAGAAATGATGTGTTTGTTTGCATGAAACAGGGTTTGTATCGCATGAATTGAGGTGGGGCAGGAGGGAAGTTTGTGGCTGCAAAGCCTCCCGAGACAGAGCTGGAAAACTGCATAGGGTGATGGAAATGGGAAGCAGAGCAGTGCCACCCCTGCTTTTTGCTGGGGGATGGTCCCTCCTGTGTGTCACCCCCGAGGCTGTGCCCAGGCGCTATCTTGCCATGCCAGCCTATGTGGCATTGGCCAAGTCTGTGCCCTGGAGCACACTAATAATTAAGCTGTGTAGTTGATCAGCAATTCAGCTTGGTCCCTGGTCCCCCCAAGTCCATCAATGCAAATACAGCCATTGAGATCTCCTAGTGCTTGTTTAAGCACAAGGGATGAAGCCTGGATGCACAGCAAAAGATGCCTTCACTGTGCCAACCATCCATGCCTTTATGACAGGGAGTGAAGACTTGGGGGGCTTGCTGGGTCAGCCATGGCCAAGGCATGCGGGTGCTGTGTTCCCCAGTTCCATCAGGTCTGCTCACAGGCAGGCTGCCTCTGCTCCAGGCCAGGGGTTCCTCACTGCCTTCTATTTCCAGGTCTATGTGTGAGGCTATTCTGCCACCTCTCTGTAGCTACAGCAGCTTGTTCCTAAACACATAAACAAAGTGGTTTCAGCTTGAAACTGTTCTGCTTATATTCATAAAAGCCATCCAGTGTTTCAGTTTCTCATCATTTTCTTTTAACTCTTCACAGTGTAAGCAACAATTTGTTGCTATCCCTTGTGTTTTCTGGAGTCACAAATAAATCTTTCATTGTACATTTGTATGGGCTACAGATCTATCCTCCAAATGATGAAGAAAACCAAGTTTATGTGAATTATCTACAGCAGATAATTTCACTTCTTCACAGAATCTAAAAATAAAGTGAAGCCCGCATTCTACAGCTAAGTAGCTTTTAATTAGGTGTGATAATAGCATGAATTATCTTTTAGAGTGCAATAGCTCTGCGATCAGAAGTCAAGTGCTGGGAGTGATAATTGTTTGCAAAAATGTTCTGCTGAGGGAAGAAATTCAATGCTGACGTGCATTTGTTTCTTTTTATATAATAGGTCTTGGCAGGCCCATTAACATTTTGCATGAATTTGGACTTCCTCAGTTATTGTCCCTGGTTTAACAGCACCAGCAGGTCCTTTCAGGTACTAATGTAAAAAGAGGGCAGTGATAGCCTGTAAGTCCCCATCATCAGTGGTTACGTGGTGATGCCTTTGGACAAGACAAATGGCATTGCTACGTTCTGAAAATTAATGACTGGGGTGCTGCATGTTTTTATTCACTTCCTTAGGATCCCCTCTGCTTATTCTAACCACAGATAAGCTCGGGGTTTGCACATAAATAATATTCTGACTCGTGAACCAATACACAGCCACATTTTCTGTCCTTCTGGCTCTGCTGGATGCTGGAAAGCTCTGGCAGAGCTGGCAAAGGGTGGTTCATGCCTTAAACCACCCCAGCTAAAACTGCCAGTGCCCATCTTGTCACGGTCCTCCTTTGTGCCAGCTGAAGGGATGCTCTCGATGACTTTACCAGCTGTGGTACTTTATCTTCATTGTCTTCGTAACTCAAGCGTAGCATTTAGTCTGGCGTGGTGGGGGCTGGGGTGGGGAACGCAGCTTTGTTCAGCAGGGAAGAAAAACCTTAAAGAAAGGTCCTTTAAGGATAGGAGACTCACGGTGCCACAGGGATGGCACTTGGCACTTCAGACTGCCGACAGATGCAAGCACAGTGGGCCTGAGCACGGGCAGAAATGAGGAAGTTACTGCGTGGCTGGGAAATAAGGATATATCCTGTGGCAGTGACTGTCCTGCAGTGTGAGGCTGCAACATCAGCCTGATCAGACAGGCACTGGGTAATGGAAGTCTTTCCACAATGGTATACTGGATCCCAGCTGCCAATGGGCCAAACTGGAGCTGGGATGCAGACCACAGACATTTCTGTCCAGGTCTCCTCAGACTCCTGGGCACTTGCTGTCTTGCGCTCCTGGCTCTTTTCCCTGTGCTTCCAGGCATTGTGTCGGGGGCTCCCAGGCAGGAGGATGCTGTGTAGCATCTGGCCAGCCTCCTGAACTGGGAACCCCTTCACTGTCCCTTCCTGAACAGACCTTCATGCATTTGCCCAGAGGACTTCGTAAAAATTAATTGAGTTGCCCAGCATTAGACACAGATCATAAAACTCCCATCTGATCTCCTGCCTGCTGCTCATTTTAACAGCCGATTGAAACAATGAGCACTGGCTCGTCGGGAATATAACAATACACACAGAGATGGCTGTGGCACGGGCTGGGTGTGTAGATGAGGCTTTGTATGTGCAATAAAGAGCCTCTGCCTGTATCACAAAGCTTGCTTCCCTAACAGGAGTAAAACCCCTGAGCAGGAGTTTAAGGATAGCAGGAGTGATGGAGATTACCACTTGAGTTACAAGTTTTGCTGAAAAGCAAATTTGTGCATCTGCCCTTTCATTTAGTTTCTTGCTTTTTTATAAAGTGAAATTAATTCAGAGGAAATTGGAGAGTGGCCAGGCGAGGAACAGAAAGCCTTGCCACGAGCAGGTCGCGTTTCTGTCTGTTGTCATTTGGGGCACCATTATGNAGCGCGGGTTCCGCTGCCCTCCGCGGGGTGGTGGGGGTGCCCCCTCACTGGCCTGCATCACCTCCTCAGTGCCGCTTCTCCGGTGGGGGGGGAGGCGATTGCCTCAGGGACCGGTTGTCCCGGTGGGGGTGGCTCTCCCACGCACC
>VWZY01005815.1:336598-422670 GCA_013399075.1 Chloroceryle aenea
GCTGCTCCCCATCGCTACCCGTGGCGGGGGCACACGTTTGGGTGGTGCGGTAACGGGGCGAGCCCAGCTTGTTAGGGTATTATCAAAGGTGTTATGCGTTATCAAATCCAGTCAGTCAAAAGTTTTGAGGCTGCTAAGAAATGGACGGCTTCAGATGACCATTGCTCTCTGTGCAGCACCTGGGCACTGGTGGAAATCGCCTGGTTTACGCCGGCGTTCCGTGGCGGTGCCGCGGGGAGCAGGGTCCCGGTGCGGGCTGGGGGCAGCCGGCCGGGGTTGGGGCCGGGTCCGAGCCCTCGGTGTGAGCGAGTGCAGAGCTCAGGGCAAGCGCTGAGTTGCAGCCGCCGGCCGGCTCATGGGGCTAAAGCTGCAGTTACTCTCGGGCTCTTCCATGCAGTTAAACGCATCTCATTATTTTAAGAATGATGAAAGATAAAGCAGCTGGTGTTTTAGTATGAGGGGAAGAGAGCAGATCTGTGGAATATAGGGCAGTGGGTCCAGGTGTCGCTACTCAGCTAAAACAGCTGCTGGAAGAGCTGTTCATCTAGGTCAGTTGTTTCCTGATTTGTTTAGGTGAGTTCAGCTGGGCATCTTTTCCTCCTCCTGGCTTCATCTTACTTGCTACCTTTGCCTCTCCCCTCTTTCTCCCTGGTTCCTGTTACTGTGTCCTGAAGGTGATGGCGGTGACAGGGGGACTTGTGCCTTGTGCCTCAGCCCTCACACCAGCCTGTGCTCCCTACGGGAAGCTCTGTTAGGGAGCCAGTGATCCTTGGTCACCCTAAACACAAAGAGAGCAAGCCAGCGGGAGCCTCGACATTCATCATTGCCCCAAAACCTCAAAGATCAAAAAATTAATAAGTGTTTCTCAGCAGGTCAAGCATTAGAATTATTCACTGATAAAGACATTGATAGCAAAATAATTAAATGTCAAGTGTCTGCATACAGGTTAACTTTGCAATGGATGACTGCATTAAGGAGGCACTTGGCAGCAATTGAGCTGGATATAAATGCCTTGTTTTGTGTGATTTCATACAGGAATTGTTTTATGCTCTCTACTTCCAGTGTAATGTTTGTGGGTTTTGTTTCCCATTGCCAGTTTCAAGCAGGGATGTGGGCTTTTCTGTATCTTCTGCTGCATAAACTCTTTACTAATCTGCCTTTTTCCAATGCAATTAAATATACCCAGCTACTTTTCTATCTCTGCAATCTGTTGTGGAGATCAGTACAGCCTGTGCTACAGGAGAATGGTAGCAGTGAGCTACATCTATGCCAATGGACTTAACTTCTCATTCTACTTTATCATCACCTTAATTTCTGTAGAATACAGTCTTATTTTAAGGTACAAAAGGAAGGTTTCTTTAAGTGTGAGCATTCCTCAAACAATGCACTTCGAGTTTGGAAATCACTGCCTGAGATATTGGGGTCTGCTGGTGGGAGTGTGTGTCGAGAAAAATCTTTGCAAGGTTATGTGTCCATAGTTTATTTGAAGTAGCTTTTGATATAGGAACGTGCCTTTCCTTATGCTCATCTCTTTAAGGACAGAGGCAGATATTTTTCTACTGAGCTAAGAAATGCCAGGTGTCAGTTTGAGTCAGAAGTAGATTCTAATTTCTTTACAGGAAAGCTTTTTCTATGGTAAAATTTTCTAGGGTGTTCTCTATTTTGTTAGTGACATTGACTGTAACAAACAAGAAAGCACCTTAAAACTCTTGGCTTTAATTTCTGGAGTGTGTATTTCTATGCAAAATACATCTATGGTACAGTAAGCAATGCTAGATATTTAGGAAGATATTGGGGAGAGGAGAGCTTGCAGCACATCTATTGCAGAAAAGCAATTCTTCATATCCATAATGCATAACAGCACATCAGAGGTTGCACAGGGAACCCCGTAACCAGTGAGAAATAGTTCTCCCTCCTAATAAGCTAGGGAACTTTCAGCTTCCAGGGTGCATTCTCTATTTCCTAAGTTCACGTTTTAAGGAGCTCTGTTTTATTTTTCACAGAGAATTGCAGCCAGAATTGCTGGCTCCAGTGAAATGTGCATTCTCCAGGGTCATACAATGGTAGATGAAGTGAAGCACAGTAGGGTAGAGACTCATACACAGTGGTTGGTTTAATATTTGATTGAATGCTCTGGAGGAGAATAGATCTAGGCATAATAATGGACATCTCAGTAAAGATTTTTGCTGTGACATGAGCAACAAGAAGTGCTAGAGGATCTCTTCCCCTCCACCTCCTGCTAGATGCTGAGGTTTGCTAAAAAGACTACTGAGGCTCAGCTGATTTAGCAAATGCTTTTTCCACACAAGTATTGAGTTTTATTGTAAGATAGTTAATGAGACTGGCCTTGTTTAAATGTAACTTCTACTGAACACTGTAGGCAGGTTTTTTTCAGTAGTCCTAAGTAGCCAAAAGTGGAAAGTAAGTATCAAAGAGCAGCAAAACTTAAGTGCATGATGGTTATTTTGTACCTGAACTTGCTGTCACAAACCCAAACCCTTTGGAAAAGTCAATCTTCCGGAAAAGAGTTCTGATGGATTTTTGTCTAACATATTCTGTCACTATCCTAATATAAATAGCATCCTTATGAGCCTGGGAACACTGTCACTTTCTGTTGCTGGGTATGCATTTGATGCTTCACACTCTGAAAACCTTATTTGTTTATTCTGGCTGTTGCCATTACATGGTATTGTTTTGCTATTCTGAATTTCCAGTGAGGAAATGGGAAGAGGATAAGGTCCTACACTTCACCCAAGGTCACCAGAAAGGTGTCTAGAGTACAGCCAAGTGCTGCAACAACCCGATTGTCCCCTGTCATTGATTTAATGAGAAAAACCTCCTTAGTGAGGGTTTGTAGGGTGAGAAGCAAGAGGGGAGGTGATTAGCTGTTACAAATTGCTGTAACTTCAACTAAGTGATTTATACCAAAGTCATATCCCTTATTACTCTGTTATGATACAGATCCAGGTTAGTATTTTGCATCCAAAGGGCATAGCTGTAAAACACTTCAAAAAAATCTGAAAAACAGGTTTTCAATACAAGAAAGGGCTGTCTACAAAACTATTTAATCAGTCACCTTAGCATATTTTTTTAAGGAGCTCTGTTTTATTTTTCAAAAGACAGCTGACAGTCAGTTTAACAGGTTCAAAACTAATGGGATAGTGAATCTTCATGTTTCAGGACAGGAACTGCTTTCTGGTCAAGGAAAAGTTATTTCTGTTTTCATAGTGTGGCAGAGCATGTGGTTCTGCAGAGGAAGTGGCAGCAGTGGTGCACTGGCTGGAAGTTAAGGAGATCCAATTTATGTTCCTGAATAATTGTGGTAAAGTTGATTTAATACTGTGCCTTAGCTTCCTCAAAAAAAAATAATGGGAGGAATATGCTGGCCCACCCTGCCTTGCAGGGCATCTGGGACCTGTGGATGGAGAAGTCCACTTTCAGTAAAGACATCTACATCAAAAGTCTCTGCAAATGACCTAATCCTCAGGAGCATCGGGTGTAGCATCAGTTCCCAGGCTTTTGCTGTTGGTGACATCACTTCCAGATCAGTGATTTTATGCAATCCTCAAAACTAGCAAATGCATCAGCTGAAAACATTCCTTGGATTCTCTTCCCAGCCTGAAACTGTGACTCTTAATTGAGATGATGTAATCCAGGTTGCTGCTCATTCTATGAACCTGAGGGCTATTCTGGCCAGAGAGAAATTTAATTGAAGCAGCTGTTGCATGGGGTGCATTGCTGGAAGAAAACTCAACTTGTTCTTCTTTGCACAGCTGTGAGTTTCACTTCGTGGGCATAATCACCATAATCACTTATGGGAGAGTTCCCTTTGAAATCACAGTCAAAAAGTAAACAAGCATTTAAAGCACATGCTTGGTTAATTAGGTTCTCCAAGTTTTAGTTTTTGAATTTTAACTATTTGATAGCTTGTCCTAAATGAGTTGGCTTCCATGTTTATTATCCCCATGGGGTGCTTTAAGTTATAGCAAAATGCTAAGGCTGCCAAAAAGCCAGTCTGGCAGGCAAGGATAGCTTGAACAGAGAAGCTCCAATAGTGCTCTTGCCCCCTGGCATGTGTTGTGTGCCAAGTTTTGCATGGGGCACATAGAACAGCAACTCTTTAAGCCACCTGAGATTTTTTCAGTCCAAGACAGTGCTCATAGTCCTTTAGTTTATACTGCCATAAAAATTCAGAGGGACCAGATGACTCCCAAGTAATGTGTTTCTGCACTGCAGTGTATGTTACTGTTACTGAACAACAATTAGATGGTGGGGGGGATAAAGGTTTGTATTAAGCATTTCCAGGCTTGATGCAATTTGCTTATGCCAGAATGCTGGGAGGAATCCCAATGTGCTATGCACGGGGAAAGCTGGCATGATGCTGGGCATAGATAAGGCATTCAGAATCAAATTGCACTTGAGTGTGCTCAGCAGAGCTGTGCTCTTAGGATGAATGTATTCCTTCTGTTCTAGCAGACCATCAGGTTTCTAGGGCCTTCTCTTATTGCTATTGTGAAAGATTTAATTACTGCTGTGGTAGAACAGTGAGGCTTTAAAATGGGAAAACCAGAAAAAGAATCTCTGGAAACAATCTATATAAGCCTTTGTGAACAACAACAGAAGTGTTATGGAGATCAGGAGCGAATGCTTAGGATGGGCCACAGTCTGGACACGTTATTAGTGGTTTGATGTTTTGAGGATCAAAACAAGTATTCACTGTGGGCACTAAAATTGGGCTAACTCTCTAATGTGTTAAAAGGTTGAAAGGCTAGGAGAATAGAAAGGAAATCAGAGAGCTACATAAAGAGAGTGCTTTTAGCTCACTTGTCAGATCTAAGAAAACTTTAGAAGACCGTTTGGAAGGAATGGAAAAATTTCTTTCAACCTAGTTTGAGCTGGTGTAAATTAGCACATTTCTCAAATGAAACCAGACTGGGCAAAGTGGCAACCTTGATATGACAATAACTTGATCAAATTACCCACTAGCACTTCCTGAGATTTCTTCATCTACCCATCCTTGATATTGCCAGAGCATGCCCCAAGTGCTTGAGTTAAGTGGCTTATGACTGGGTCAAACAATGGATTTTGTTGTTAATATGCATGTTTTCTTAAATAACATGATGCGGGTGCATAGATGTGTAAAGTAAAACTGTGTGCATTACCATCAGAATTAGTCACAGTAATAATTTAAGACAAGGAACTATGGAGACACTGCCAAATGAGCCTGTATTTTCTGTTGAAAGCCCAAGTGTCAGAGAGGCTCACAGCCATCATCCAGTCTGCACAGCAAAATTTAGGGCCAGGTCCACAGCCTTCTTTCATTAGAATAATCCTTTAATGTCAGTAAAGCAAGTGAGGTACCAGTGCTGAAGAAATGGATGCCCTCAGGCTTGGTTCAGAAGATGCAAGCTTTGCCCTCCACCAAGGACTTGGTGGGAAGGTGGGCAAAGGTTCCTTTATTTCACCTTTCTGGATCTCGAGGCCTTGGGCAAAGCGAGAGCTGAGTCACTGTCCCTATAAACTACAACAGCTTTAAAGCTAAACTGATTAAAGTGGGAAACATAACACTGAGTCTGACAGACCCACAGGGTTCATTTTTAGCTGCTCAGCACTGAAAAAAAAAGCGCAAATCGCAGAAAAGCTGCCCTGTTTGATTGTTCCTATTACATAATAGCGATGTCTTTGGGATTTGAGAGAAGCCGAGAGCATTGTGTCCCTTATGTAACAAATCCAAGTTGCTCTAATCTGTGCTGCTGCTGACCCTAGGCAGCCAGGAATAGCCTGGGTGTGGTGCTGAGCTCCCTGGGCTCTCCTCTGGAGCTGGGGGGTGGCTGTGGAGCAGAGGTCCTTTGGTGTTTTCTGCCAGTTATGCTTGCTGGATTTGCAGTCTTTCTGCTAACAGAGTGCAAATAAGGGTTGAAGCAGAAATCTTGCTGCTTATGGTCAGAGCTCTTGCTCCTCCACCTTGGCTTTTTTCCTCTCTGAAACATGAGACTTTACCCCCCTATTTCCATCTGGATACAGGTCATAGCATGATCCTGATACCTTTGCTGCTTGTTTAAAATCTGGACCAACTATCCAGAGCTTTGGAGCAGGTCCTCCTGAGCCTTTCCTGTGGGATAGTGCCATGGCCTGATGTCTGGGGGGATCTGCTGGGCTTGCCAGAGTAGGTGCTTTGGGGAAAGAGCTGCAGCTGAGTATGATCCTAAATTCAGGGGCCTTCAGCTTTGGTGGGGTGTCAGGACCCTGTTCCTGCCCCGTGATTTCATGTGCTGTGTGTGGAGGTGATAGACCAGCATGGAGGCTCATGGAATGATAATGACATGGCTGTGAGAAGGCAGCTCCATGTGCTTGGAGCTTGGTGACTATGTAGAGGGTCTGACCCATTGCTTCAGCCAATTGTGCTGATGGGTTGTCTTGATTAACATGGGTAAAACAGTGTGGAAGAGCATCTTAGCCTTGACCAAGGGGTGTGTATGCCTTGCTGGCTGCAGCTCATGTCTTACCCTCTCCATGAGAGAGCACTGCTCTGCCCCAGTCACCTTGGCTGCCTTCAATATAATTAAGAGCATTTGAAGACTGATAACAAAAAAAGCACCATTGTGGGGTTGTTTGGTGGGAAGGATTGAGGTAGCTGTGCACAGAGAGACCTATCTAATTAAAAACGCAGGGGAATGGAGATGGTAGCTAATGAGGCTGAACATACAACTTAATTTACTGACTTATTTGAAAAGAAGCAACCTGCCTTGCTGGAAGGTGGGGGGGAAATAGAAAGTGCCTGGAATTTCTTGATAAAAATGCATGTTGGCTGCAAGTTACTTTGGATTTGGTTTTCACTGTGTTTGTGAAACTTATAAATGGTGACAATCAGTTGCATGTGAACAGAACTTTTTAAAAGACTAATTAATTAAATCTCTTCTGTAAAATCCCATACATATTCCATCTTATAATATTTTTCTAAGCTTTTTATCTAACTTTTCTCCTTTTTACTTGCTTGACTAATCTGCTATTCTTTCACAAAGGCATGGCCAGATGGGTAGATGAAGGGAGAACAGTGGATGTCGTACCTTGACTTCAGTAAGGCTTTTGATACTGTCTCCCATAACATCCTCATAGAAAAACTCAGGAAATGTGGCATAGACAATTGGTCTGAGGTGGATTGAAAACTGTCTTCAGAGGGTTGTGATCAGCAGTGCAGAGTCAAGTTGGAGGCCTGTGGCCAGTGGTGTTCCCCAGGGATCAGCACTGGGTCCAGTTTTGTTCAATATCCTCATCAATGACCTGGACAAGGGGTAGAGTGTACCCTCAGCAAGTCTGCTGCTGATACAAACATGGGAGGGGTGGCTGACACACCAGAAGGCTGTGCTGCTATCCAGTGAGTTCTGGACAGGCTGGAGAGCGGGGCAAAGGGCACNNNNAGAGCTGGGCAAAGGCAAACCTCATGAAGTTCAATAATGACAAGTGCAGAGTCCTGCATCTGGGGAGGAATAACACCAGGTGCCAGTACAGGTTAGGGGTCATCCTACTGGAAAGCAGCACCACAGAGAAAGACCTTCGAGTCCCAGTGGATAGTAAGTTATCCATGGGACAGCAGTTTGTCACCTCTTATCACATCTTTGCCTTGACCTGTTGCCTTTTGATATAATTCACATTCTCAGATTCACAATGCTTATTTCTTGTCTTGACTTCTGGGAGGAGCTCCTTCTGTGTATTTTCTGGGAATTTTCTGATCTTCCTCACCCTTTCTTGTTTCTTCTTTTTCCTTCCATACTTTTTCTGGGTCATGTCTTCACAAGCAAATTCCACTAAATCTCCCTGAATTAAAGTATGTCACCCTTATCTTGTCAAAACATGGCATAGGGACAAAGTGTCAGGTAGCTCGGAGTCCCTTAGAAACAATGATCTCTGTCAATACACTAAAACCTGACTCTGTTTAATTTGTTTCCTCTTCTGCTTGTGTACCTAAATTTGACTTGAACATTGATTTATCCTGGAGATACTCCAGAGGAAGAGGACCAGAAAATGTTTGTTTCACAAAGTTTTTGTATCCTCTTCCCTTTTTATACATTGCTTCATTTCACTCCTAACACCAATCAGCTTCTCTGAGCTAATGCCAAGGAACTTGTGCAGGATCATGATTGGAAGAGCAGGATGTTTAATCTTGTGCACTGTGTTGACAAAAGATTTCATGGTGTATACCCTTGTTCTGTACTCTTTTTAATTACTCTTTTCTTGGTTTTATTTCTTTTAAGATTTCCATCCTGGCACTGTCTTCTAGGGCAAACTATCATCAATGGAAGTAAAATCCATTTTTCCAGCATTCCGGGTAAGTTTGTCTCTATTATTGTCTAATTTTATATTTTAAATGCATTTGCCACCACAGAACTCTTTTGCAAGTTGTCTTTCATTTTTTTATAGTAGTGCTAGTTCATCCAACAAAAAAAAACAAAAACAACTTCTAACAACTGTAGAAACAAAGGAGATAAAGATGACCTCAAAGCAGACTGAGACATTTCTGCTATGGGAAATTATCAAACAAAAATAGACCTTTGCTTTTGTAGTGCTGTTTTCTGTCTGGTAGGTATAGTAATATTGAAAATATCAATATCCAAACAATTGTGCTATATATCTAAAATAAATCCAGTTACTTTTTTAAGATCACAATATATGAAGATAGTCTTTCATGCTTGGGAAGGCAGAACTTGATCTGCTGGGAGATGTCAGTGACATAGAGCCTAGTAAAGTGTTGTAGTGTCATGAGGTGGTGTTCAGTAGGAGTAAAACCAGTGGCTGCTGAAGCCTCTGGGAGGTCAGCAAAGGTGTTTTATGTGGGGGGGAGGTAAGTTGCAGGTCAGAAATTGCCACCTGGGTGGGGACATTGGCTCTTTGATTGGCCACCAGTAACAGTTTAAGAAGGGTCCGGAATCCTCGAATGACTCTGGCAAACAGAGATAGGACAGTGTAGGATCTGGAGAGAGGCTGACTGCGTGGGGTACTGCCAAACCCTGGAGGGACTGAGGGAGGCCACAGGCTGCCTCTTCCCAGCATAACCCCAAGCAGGCTGGCTAAGTGCATCCCTTGCTTTGGAGTAGCCAGATGTAAATAAAGCCAGACCAAACTAAACCAGAGTTCTGAGGCTGCTTTTTCTGTGATGACCAGGTCATGATGGGACAAAATCTCCTTCTGTGGTCTTGTACTATCCCCAGTTTTACGGTAGGCTCACAGTTGACTTTCCCTGTGCATTAGGGTGTGACAGCCTGCTGTGTCATGCTTACTAAGCAGCTGTAGGGGAGAACAAGACCACTGACTGTCCATGTAGCCCAGCATATGCCTCCTTGAGTGTGCACCTCCTGGGGCCAGGTCTGATCCTATCCCTCAAGTGATAAAAAGCAGCCTGACTGGAGAAGTTCTGATGACAACTTGGCATAAACATTGCTCTTTCCTTTGGGGAGACTTGGACCAGGTTAATCTGAAGCCAGAAAGGTCTGGGAAAAGCTACCAGCACTAGGAGAGAGTCAGGACCCCCTCAGAGCCTGGGGGGCATGACTTTGGTAAGCAGCATTGTATGAGGAGGCAACAAAGGCGTGATGCTTCTGTGGTAATCAGATTGAGGGCAGACAGCAGATAGGAGTATGAGAAAACAAACCCAAGTTCATTGGCAAGGACATTCCCACCATCCCAATCCTCAATTTAAGAAATCCTATATTATGTCTATCTCTTCAACCCAGGTTGTGGGGCTGATAGGGCTCAGAAAAGTCAAGCAGACATCATGGCATGATCCCTGGCTTTCAAGGGACTCTTCATACAGGCAGATGCTTTTGGGAAACTGTAACAGCAGCTTGTGGAGGAATGTCTCATTCCTTACCCCAGTCTAAAGCCATTTCTCTGGCAATGGTCTTGCTCAGTCACAGGTTGTGATGTCTTGTCTGTGAAACGGGTGATTGAGCTGGTGTGTTGGTGTCTTCTGGGTAGGGTGTGCATCCTGGTAATCTGACAGCAGTCAGGCAGCTAAACACCAAATGAGGCAAGCCCTACGTTTATGGGTTTACATGTGATGCTCCAGCAGTGTTGTTGGGAAGATACAGTGCAATGCACATCTTCTGTTTGAGGACATTTGTAGGCACTGCGCTGAGTGATGGGAAGGATGTACAAAAATGCCTTTTATGCATTTCCCACACACAAATGACTGCTGGTGTAAAAGCAGATTTAGCTGTTTCTGCCTTATCGTTACTGGGGTTGCAAGTCTTGTAGCTCAGATGGTGAGGCTAAAGCTGTATGACTTTTGTGGGTGGGGAGATGCTGTTTAAACTGTCACAGAACGTTCCTGTGGACAACTTTCCTCCTGCCATTAACTGGACAAGGCCAAAGGCCTGGTGCTGGATATGAAAGTTGGTTACATAGCTCAAGAACACAAGCTGAAGTGAAAGATGCAGATAAATCCTGTTGAATGTTCTTAAATTTCTATATATGCCTGTGGATTTCTCAGCTTGGTTGAGGAGACTCTAGTGCTTGGATGATGGTTATGAGAAGATCTATATCAATACCCCCAAAAATGGGATCATATGAAGTTTTGGTATTCTCTATTTGAATTTAAGATAAGAGCAAAAAAGCAGAGGAACTAATTTCTTAGCAGTTTTCTCAAAGTTTTCTCTTCCATTGCTATGCTATTTTCACTGTTAACAGGTATTGGGTACTTGTTTCGCTAATGTGTCCTCCTCCTTTCTGAGCTGATGTGTCAATGGTATTCAAAGCAATGCATGTGAGAAACAGCATGAGGTTTTTGACTCTTTAGAACAAGAAGGATTTGAAATAAAAGGCCATCAGCTGGAAGAGAGCTCTGGGAATCTTTGAAATGAATTTGCTCTGTGATGGGTATTAAAGATGTTCAGCTTCTGAAGGGGAAAATTGGGCCAGAAGTAGATGTTATAGAGCAGCAAACATAGGAGGTTATCTTGCAGTTTGAGTGCTTGCTGTAAACCCGGGAGAATAAAGCTTGCTGGCTTATTCCAGAGCTGTCTACAAGAATGACACTTTCACCCCCCTGTGTTTTGTTTCAGAGAGACAGGACCAAATGGCATGTGTTTGGAGAGAATGTAGCTTTCACCCTTCTTGTACTGATCTTAGAGCACTGGGTGGGAAGATGATGGGTTTATGAGAGCATAACCCTGTTTGAGAGACTTAGGTGAAGTTAGTGGTAGTCACAGCTGTACCTGACTGGAGGCTTTCTGACATGCCACAGAAATACTGTTCTGATAGCACTACTTTAAAAAAAACCCAAACATTTCCTAAGGTATAGGTCAAACTGGTCTGTGAGAAGTTCAGGGTCAAGAGTTTGATATCATGCCTCTGTATTTATGCAAATGCCTAGTGAGATGCTTAAAAGAGGGATAGATTTTTGCTGCTTCCAGCTAAAAATCAGAAATTCAGGGAAAGAACTTGATAATATTTTAAGTCATCCAGTAATTTAACACTGGATTACAGTTAAAATCCCATAGAAATACTCAAAACACTTTATACTGTATCAGATGGATTAAGCATGATTCACTTATTGCATTAAATTCCAGAGGGATTAATAATGTCTGGGTCATTGTTTCCTAGGCTTATAAATTTAAAGACCAGAGTGGACCACATGAATATCCTTATTGCCTGCTCAGTGCAGGTCAGAGAAATGCAGGATATATCAAGAGTAGTCCTTTATTTTATTAAGCATATCTTCCTGAAAGAGACCAAGGTTTTGATTTAAAGGGTACCAGCAGTAATGGATCTACAATGTTGCAAGTAAATTATTTCAGTAAATAATGAGCCTTGCCTTTTGAGGCACTCTGTAGTTCTCACTTTCAAATGTTGTGCCTCTTTTTTTCCTTACTGCACTGACAAGGAATCTATTACCTGGATGCTGATTCTCCATCTAGTTACCCATTTAGTTAGCCACTTTTGAAGTTAATTTACTATGAGCAGTGTTGATGTAGCACAGTGAATCTTTTAATTTGGGATTTTATATATAGCATGGCTTTAAATCACTGCGTAGTGTAAAATTAGGACTAGAAATATGCCCTGTCAGCATGCTACCATTACTAAATGATGATGTAACTGCATACAAATGATCAGATTTATGTGGCCAGGCCTATTTTCCATACAGCTGTGTTGATTGATGTTAATTATGCTACTGTCTTTCAATGCCTTATTGATTGTGTCCCATGATAACCTTTCTCTGCTATTGCTTACTACTGATGTCAGCCTGCCTGGTCGATAGGTTATCCCACTTAACCCTTTTAAATACTGCTTTGATGTTAACTCTTTCCAGTCACCAGGAACCTGCACTGCTTCTACATTTGTTCAAAGCAGTCACTGAATGAAGTTACTGGTTTATCTGCCCTCTGCTCTTCAGTGCAGGGTTTTAACTGAGGAGCTATTTAGAGCTCTCTCCCCAGTTACTGATGTCATGGGAGGTATGTCATTATCACTCTAAGATGTGAATATAGCATCCTGCATCTCTCTGAATGCAGAGTAGTTGTCTTTTTCTGAGCTGTTTGATAATTGTTTTTTGTCTGGAATGACCAGTTATTGAACTAATTGCTTGGCATTCATGTACTCTTGTTCCATTTAGGGAGGAGCTCCTATTGTTATAAACTTCACCACAGCTCTTAATTTTTTTATTCCATCATTTGCTTGCATTTATGCAATGTTAATTTGTATTCATTGCTATCAGTGTCTTTTTTTCCCCCATCTGTTATGTACTGTGGATTTGGTTTATAGGTTTCTCTGCTGCTGCTGTCACTCTCCTTAGCCAGGAGTCTTCAACCAAAAAAGCTTCCTTGCATGGATGTAACACCATAGTTTTGGGGGTTTTTTGGGCATGTTATAAAGCATCCCTTAGCAGGTTCTTTTTATATTTTTCTGTGTGGCTATTTTCTCCTGCTCAGTTTTGCTTGCTTGATTTTATGTTTCAGAAACAGTCTTTCTAAAATTTCTGAACAAGTAAATTAGATATTGGTTAAGATCACATATTGTTTTCCAGTTGCAAAAGAAATTAGAACCTTGCCTTTTTTCTGTAGTAAATCAAAATTTTCTAGTTAAATAGTTCACATGTATCTGGTATCACATCAACTAGACTCGACTTTACTAATTTCTCATGTTAAGCCACGAATAGAATGTGCAGACTTGCACTGAAGCCTTACTAGTAAAGTGGTTCTTCAGAACAGATTCCCTGCTAGGATAAAATTCAATGTGACAATATTTTTCATAACTTCAAAGACATATGCTTGAGGAGTGCCTCATTCTGTTCCCTTAAATCATTTGGTGGATTTCTATCAGACCTCAGCCTCTGTCTTTGTCATTTGCTAGCATTCCAGATTCTGCTTTTCTCTTTGCACATGGCATGTCCATGGCTTTATCTTCTAGCCACCCTGTTTCTTGAAGTACAGTGCTTTTTAATGTTGGTTTTTATCACGTGTGTCTGTTACCTTCTTAACCTTTAGTAGAATTAGGCTTCCTTTTTCAAAAGGCAGTTCTAATTTCTTTTGAAATTGAGCCCAGTCATTGCTGTTGTAAGCAAGCTTTCAGGGGAACAAATTTTTTGCTCTTTAAAAAAAGGAAGCTATTCAAATACCAGCAGTATGATAAAAGCATTGCTTTCTATTTCTAGCTCTCCAATACACAAATCATATTTTTTGACAAATTGTGTTGACATGGGGAAGGCTCTTATTCTATGGTCGGCAGCTCCCAGTCCCTGTGGCCTTTTGCAAGCCTGCAGTCTCTGTTAGGCTGCTGTGTACCAAGGTAAACTTCATGATATGAAGCTCATGCTACAGTTGGCTTGTGGGCTGGCTCTGGACAGCAGCTGAGGCAGGGGAAATGATGGTAGCTAAGGTCAAAAGCTGATAAGCTTTCTCTTCTCATATGCTTTGGAAGCCTTATAGTGTTAAGAAATGTCTGTTACTGAGACTACCAGGTAAATTTTTTTAGTGAAACCAGAAAGCACCTAGGAATTAACTTGTTGCTATTTGAAACAAGTGATGTGTCAATATGCTGTCTCGCTCTGTCACCAGAACTGACTTGTACATCTAGACTCAGTGATGGGTTGTAAGGAGCTGTATGGGCAGAAAATGATACTTATGAGGTAGTCATACCCAAATGCTTGAGAAATACCCACATTTTCCAGTACTATACTGTGCTTAGCACCAAAGTATTTTGGTAGTGAAGTATCTTAAGTAGAGAACCTGCAGAATGATTTACTGGATGTGTTCAGGTGGGTTATAGAGGTCATACTTGGCACTGGTAAGATGGCATCTTGAATGCTGTGTTCAGGTTTGGGCCCCTCGCTACAAGAAAGACAGTGAGGTGCTGAAGCAGGTCCAAAGAAAGGCAACAAAGCTGGTGAAGGGTCTAGAGGATGAGTCCGAGGAGCAGCTGGGGGAACTGGTGGTGTTTAGCCTGGAGAAAAGGAGGCTCAGGGGAAAACTTATTATTCTCTACAACCACCTGAAAGGAGGTTGTAGTGAGGTGGGGTTGGTCTGTTCTCCAAGTAACAGGTGGCGACTTCAGGGAATAGCCTTGAGGTGCACCAGGGGAGGTTTAGGTTGGATATAGGGAGAGATTTCTTCCCAGAAAAGGCTGTCAAGCCCTGGAACTGGCTGCCCAGGGAAGTGGTTGAGTCACCATCTCTGCAGGTACTTAAAAGCTGTGGTGTGTAGGGACATGGTTTAGTGGTGGACTAGGTAGCATTAAGTTTACAGTTAAGCTTGATCTTAAAGGTTTTTTCCAACCTAAATTATTCTATGACTCTGCTACTGGTTTCCCATCTATAACCACACAATTGCTGAACTGTTTCTAAGCAGCAGCAGCTGCCCAGCTGGAACTGAGTCTGCAGAGCAGGAATCGGCTTGTAAATGTTTTGGGACAAGAACACCATTTTTATTCAGTGTTGTGTGACTTAGTATGAGGGGTGCTACTCCAGGCATCTTCTCAGTACAAAGGATTAGTCAAATAAAATGAAGGGTATAAACAAGGACTAAGAAATTATCCATCTGCAATGATGGAATAGTAGCAACTTCATAAGCTGCTGGTTTAGCCTGCTTAAATAAAGTTCCTTGCAAAGAATCTTCTGATATGTTAATTATATTATTCATACTGTTTTTCTGAATTTCAAAACAAAGTGTGACCTTGATTTCAAAGTAAAAGTGCATGAAAGCATGCTGTGCTTATTTTTCATAATTAATCATGTATAAGCCAATTTTATGGCAAAACAGATAAATGAGATGTCAGAATATTTGTTTGTAAATACTTTGCTTCCAGATGTTAGTGCAATTTGAGTCTTAGCTTTAACAAAATCCATTATTCCTTTCTGTTGCACATAATGCAATACCTACTGCAGCTCAGCTTTGAACGGATATACCATGACATAACATTTTGTTTAGCTATTGTAGTGTGTGTGTGCTAAAACATACACTAAAATTGTTCCTTTTTGCTGTAGTGGCCTAGCAGTGCTGCTTGTCCATGACATCCCTATCAATCTGATATGTGCAGCTGAGCTTCTGAGACACTGGCTTGGTAAGCACCAACTGTTTCAGGGTTGCAGTGAAACCTACCAAAAAGCTTGTTCAAAGGTAGCTGCTGCTCAAACCAAGAAATGCCAATAACCTCTCCTCTGAATGTCAGAGGGATCCTGAGCTTGACTTTGGAGACTGAAGCTTATACAGCTATGCTTGCATCTCCAAAGGAGAGGAAACAAATTGATGATTGCCCTTGTTTGGCACCACAGTTGTGTGGCGAGGTAGGTCAGATTTGGGGCCAGTGGAGCCTTCCATCCTCACCTGAGGGATGGGTGAGAGAGGGGTACCATGGCAAGCTAAGGCCATGTCAGCATGTGTGGATAGACACAGGGCTCTTGATATAGTGCCCATGCAGGCAGACCTTGCTGTGCCTGTGCAGGCAGCTCAAGGGCATGGGGATGATGTGGGGCAAGCTGAGAGGTGCAGGAGAACCACTGCCAGCAGAGGTGGCTTTGTACATCTAGTGGGACTTGGATTCCCCCTCAGCTAGGCTTTTGTTTCAGGTACCTCTCAGGACAACCAGAAGCCACACTGAAACTAAATAGATAGCCTTGACTAATAACAGATGCCCATGGACATCACTTACGGGTAATTTTGCATAATGAAGTTAACAGCTGATGATGTGTGTATTAAATGTTTTTTTAAATAGGATTTACTGAATTCTACTGTTAAGTCTCACAGGACAATATCATTTTATAGCTCAATTCAGTTGTCTCTGCCCCCATCTAACAAGTCCTGGCTTTTAATATCTGTTACATATGCAGTATAATAATAGGTTTTGGCATTGGGCTGCATTCAGTGCATAAGCTAGTATTAGTTTGAGTCTTACAGCCCTTCCTCTTCAGCTGCCAAGTGGTAAAGGATAGAGCAACAATAAAAGGAAACAATTTAAACTTTCTTAGTGAACCAGTTTTGAGAAGAGTTTCTTAAATGCAGAGTTTCACACTGAAGCAGCGTGATTAAAAAGCCTGTGGGGGGAATCAAGCATGGGGATGGTTTTAAGGAAGATCAAGGGACTGAATGCAATTTTTTCTTCAAATGATAATTAAAGAAACAGCATCCTCATTAGCATAATACAGTAAATGATAAAAAGAATTGGACAGATGCCTAATCTTGAAATGCTTCTTAATTTACAAGTACACATTTTAAAAAGAAAGCAATTGAGGTCTGTTCTTTCTAGCTGCCTTCCTGAATCATCAGAACTGCTGCTTATATAACTTACTGTCTCAAGGAGGGGAAAAAAAAAACCACAAAAAAGTAGTTATGTACTCCAGGACACCATCAATACAATGTCTGTTGCACATGTATAGATAAAAGAGCATCCACCATGCTTCACGTCTCTTGAGGTTGGATGCCTACCAGACAGGATTACACATCTGAGCAGATATTCTCAACTGGGACAATATGTGGCCCCAAAGGCTGCTGCTACAAAAATGAAACACTCATTTTCTGTTAATATTTTTACTCTAATTACCTAGAAGGTGACCACTCTCAGTTTCTTATGATCCCATGTTGAGTCTCAGAGAAATGTATTTGAGTCCCATCAAGCTTAGTTTTTTGAGAAGAATTAGTGAATTCTTGCTATGGGCAGAAAAAACTTTCTGGTTTTAATGAAATTGTAAATCAAATGTGGTGAGAAGTAGGTGGCATTCACATTGATGCCTCCATGTCATACCTATATTCTGTTTGTCCAATATAAATTTCATTCATGCAGTTTCTCTGTTTCACATTAAATATCATCTTAGTTCTGTTCTTCTAGCATCATGTCCTAGGTTCTCAAAGTGTTTTTAAGTGTACAAAAATCTTGTGAAGTCTCAGAATTACATTGCCACCTGCAAATGTGAGGAGACTCATTAGACTGTGTCTGCAGAGCTGGTTTGTAGCTGGGAGTGACTTGCACTGTTTGGTGCACTCTGCTCTATGCTGAGTTGTTCTGTCTGATCCAGTGGGGGCTTTTCTGGGACCTGCACAACACAATTATTGTGCATTTTTTTCCCCTGTTTAAATGTGAAATATGTTGAGCACCAGAGTGCACTTTATAGTGTGAAAGGGAGGGTATGTGCTGTGGGCACACAGGGTCAGCAAGAAGGTGTGTTGGGAATGCTATAGCTAGTGATGGGGAACTATGTTGGTGCACTTGTGGGAACCAGGCCAGATTTGGTCTTGTCCATGCTGCTACCAAGGCTTGTCCCTGGTATGAATGGTCCCTCAGACCACATTGGGGTATTGCCAGACTGTTTAAAAATACCTTAATTAAATGATGGTCCTTCTGTTGTCTGGTAGTGCTAGAGCATTGCATCTCTGCAAGACTGGAGTGGCAATTATACTTTTTCAAGACACTTAACCCTTAGTAAGAAAATGTGTTTTTTAGGAGTGAAAATAATTTCTCAGTGGGAACTGGCTTTTGAATTATTCCACTTACAGCCCCAGTGCAAGGTAGAGGCTGGCTGCAAATGATGCCAGATTTTCTATCTGGAAGTAGACCTTTTTTTTGCAAATCCTAAAGCTTCTTTTCATATGGAGAGCTAGTAACTACCACTTTGTGAAGAAGCTACAGCAGACGGAGAGCCAAGAGGTAGGCTGGAGTAGGCAGTCTCTACCAAAGCAGTGTCTGGCCTCTTTGAATCTTAAATATTTTGGTAAGTACAAATCTCAGTTTCATTTTAGATGTCAAGTTATTCATCAGTCAAAGATTTTTAAGGAAAGTCCAGAAAGTCAGAAGAATTTTCAGCCCTCTGTGAGGTGACTGCAGCCATTGATTGTGTTAACTCTGTTGCAGGCTGGTTTTGTGTTTGATATTAGGATAGTTAAGGAACCACATGGATGATTTAATGTTTTAGAACAGCTATTAATACTGCTCAGATGACGTTACAGCAATTGTTCAGTTTCTATCTTAACATCTGAAGCAATTTGGAGCCAAAGATGTGTCTGAATTTTTTTTCTAGTGTCTTCATTGAACCTGATCCCTTTATATCCTGCTAATCTTGCTATATGCTGAAGTAGTAACTGTGGAGTTGGAGAGTTCTGATATATAAAAGGCAGGACTATTGATGTGGCTGATAAAAGTTCAAAGCCCTATATGACAGCTCTGGAGAATGAATAAGTTGAGTGGTACGTGCTAGGGTATGCATTTTTAAGGCAATGATGTATTGCATTCAGACTGGTAGTTGCCACAAGTAAGTTACACAAAGGCACAAGCATCCTTACTGTTGGTGTGAATGCTGGTAGCACTTAAACCCATCATTGCAGTCTGCAGGGCTCTGCAGACTTTCTCAGGGTTTTTTTTCTGCATGCATCCCTGTTCTCTGTTTCCTGTGCAGTCAGCTGCTTAGCTGGGCATGTGATACAGGATGAAGTGTGACCCTTCCTCATGCAGTTCGAGGACTTTGGGATCTGCTGGGGTTCTTTGCTGGCATTGCATCTCTGTTTCCTTATCAGAGGAAAGACAAGGAGAGGGTTGGGATGTAGCAGGAGGGTGCTTCTGGGCCTGGGGATTCAGTTCTTCCCCAAATGGTACATTTCCATCTAGTTCATGCTGATGGAGGGCTTGCTATGGCTTGCGTATGCTATAAGGACCAGGTCTGAAATGGTCTTTCTCTCTTTATGTATTTTAGATTTTAATGATATTCATCCCAGTCCTGCTAATTTCTCTTGAGTCTCCTGATATCCATGATTTTTAAGTCCTGATTTGCATACATCTTGTTTATACATGTGTATAATTTTTTCTAATCCCTACAGGATGTGGGGAGGAAAGCTAGAGAAAGTAATGCATCTGCCCTCAAAGGCTGAACAATTGACAAATAATATTGTAATGTATTTTTAATTGTGAGGTTTTAGAGGAATGACTCAATTTTTTTAATTGCACAGTTTTCCAAATGTTTAATGTGTTCTATTTGTATTTGGTTTAATGATTACTACAGGTAAATAAAGGCTGAGTTGTTTTTCCTGCTGAAAGTAAATAGGATTGTAGTCTGCCATTTGTATTTTTCTAGAGTTCACATAATTCCTGCCAGATCTTATCTGTTTATATTTGAGCTGAGTTATAGGTTTGCCTGTGTTCCTGTGTTGGGATACATCACTATAGTATCTAGGAAGCTTCCCAGAAACATTAGCAATGATCCTCCTTCTCAAAGAAATCTTATTTTTCCTGCGATGTCTTTGCTCTCATTTCATCACTGAATATGGAAATACAACCCTTCATATTTTGATTTTCTGAAGAAAAACTTGCCAGAACTTTAAGCCTTTTGTCTGTCCAAATATTACTCTGGGTAGTAGTTATCATGTGTAATAGTGCCTCTGAAGAAGAGATTCAGGCTACTTCTTGCAAAAGTGGGTTTAACCTTTAAGGAAGGAAGTATTTGTTGACATAAATTAAAAAAAAAAGTAGTAAGCTTGGAGCCCATCTTCCATTTTCTGATTTGCAAGAGCATTTTTCTGTCTGCCCTTGACACAGCTTAAAAATTGTTTCCTGTAAATTTCAGAGGTTTATTAATTTGACTTACATTAAAATACTGTTTCTATGGAGTCAAAAGTATGCTCTGCATGCTAGTTCCAGAAAAAGTAGAAGATAAGTGAATAGTTGTTCTACTTTTGAATATGAGAAAAGATCAAGAATATTCCAAAAATCTTTCTTTAAAAGTAAAGAAAAAAACACATTCTTTCTCCAAAATCCACCTGAAGAATATATTTGCTAGATGTATGTAACTTGGGGATTTTCTGAACAGAGGAAGCCTGGGTATGGGTGTATATCTGTCTTTAGAATAGGTATTTTTTTTCCTCTTTTCACACAAGTGTAGTAGACATACAGGGGAAATGTCTATGCTACTTCTAGATTATCACAGAATAGGTGAAATTGTGAACCTGCCACAGTTGAAGAAACCTACATGATTCTAATTTTGCTGTGAATACATGTTCCACTTGTGCTAATAAATTTCAAGGATTACTTTGCTAAATTTTTCTGGGCAATTGGCTTGGAATCTGCTAATTCCTGTGAGATAAATTAGAACTCTGGGGCCTACTGATAATGTTCAGTGAAGGTGAAACTTTGAAGGATATGAAAGGGATTGCTTTGCTCAAACTGCACATGGTGATGGAGAGGTAGAAGCATATTTGGGGGAGTAGATGAAGGAGCTTGAACTCTCTTCCCGTACCAAACTCAAGTGTGAGGAATTTTGTTCCACAGTTTGTTTTTTGAGAATAAACTTGCTGTGATAATGAGTGAAAATACCTGGTTGCTGACTATTGGGGTGCAACAGCTTTTCATGAGGTCTTTTTCCTGGTCTCCCTCAATTTACCTGTTCCCTCACCCTCTCCTTAATTTCCTGGCCTGATGCCCTTACCCATCTCAGTTACTGTTTTACTATCAGTAAAAATCTTACCGATCTGTTGGGTTTTTGATCTCCTCACCTTCCTTCACCTAGGCAAAAGGGAAGGCTATAGTGTCAGGAAATGTCATGGTTCCAAAAGGCTCATTTCCTCATTAGAAGAGAACAGAACACAAAAGATAATGGGCCATGTGTCGGCTCATACTGACATGTTTTGATTCACTTGGGAGAAAATGTTGGTGTTGCTCAACTGACCTGAAATTGTTTTATGTGGTATCCTAGCCATGCAAGCTTGCATATAGGCAAGAGGAAGAGGGTAAGCTTCTCTATTGATAAGGAAAAAAGGAAGGAGGAAACACCTTTCAGAAAATTATGCTACTGTATTTTTTTACTGCTATTGATAGGTCTCTTCTAACTTTGCAATACTTGCCACACTTTCTTCAACTTTTTCCACCTTTTTACTTCAAGAATTAAGTTTTCTCAGATTTATGCTCCTGCTGTTGACAGTGCACTTCCCAGGAAAAAAAAAAAATTATCTGAAAACATGCTGATGTTTTTGCCCAGCCATAGCTGATAAATCCTTCTTCTCCTCTTCTTGCCTGGGTGGAGGTTTTTTATCTCCTGACTTGGACTGACCTATTTTTACCACCTGTCACAGTTACCACTGCTAGGTCAGCTCTTTCCAGAACTACCTTTCCAATCCTGACCTCCTTATCTTCTGCCATGGCATTCTACATCTTAGACCATTTCTCATTCTTCTCTGAATAGGTCATCAGTGTTCCAGGCATGTAGCTAAAACAGATATTCTCCTCCTTTTCTCTACACATTTTTCTGTGCAGAGGTCACAGTTGACTTCTTGCTGTCCATTCCCATGGAAGGGAATTACCTGTGCATTATCCTGCTGTCTTGTAGCTTTTCCTGTAACATCCCTTAGATATTCTGTGCCCTGCTTCTGATGCAACTGCTTCCTCTTCACATCTGTGTACAGCACTCTTCTGGCTAGTCTTCCCTGCTGCACCACCTTCTGTGCTGACTTCTGCTGCCTCTTCTCCATAGCCAAGGCAATAGCATGTGCTTATCCTCAGCCCTGAATGCTCTTCATCTCTTCACCTGATCCTTGGCCAGTGTGATGACTTGCAACAACTTGTCTGTGCTTCTCACAGCACAATTACGGTTGTGTTGCCCTTCACTGTTTTTATCTCCAAAGATTGTCAGCTGGTGAAGCTGGGTGGGGATGCTGGTAAAAAAAGTTTTGCTGTATAATAAATTTTATGCTAGATTGGTAGTGATGGGTGAGTTTTAGTCTTGGTGTTTTTTTTTGTAACTCTGCAGAAAATCGCTAGCAAGAAAGTTAGAAAAAATCCTTTTTTTTTTTTTCATAAGGGCTTGTAAAGTGGCTTGTTTGCTTTGCTAACCACTTGGAGGAATCTGACCACACTTCTGGTTCTGCTGGTGCTTGCTGGCTCTCATGATGTGTCTTGTGTGTTCAGAGTTGGTTGCTGGACATCCTGCAATAACTGGCCTTCGTCATTAAATTCTCTGAAAGGTGTTGTCATGGATATCATGTCTCCATCAGATCACCCTGTCTCCATCAGTGAGAACAGAAATTCTTCTCAGCTCTTGCACTCACTGCTTCAGTGACACATCTTTCTCCTTTTTTCAGTTGCTTTTCTTTTGCTTTTTCTTCTTGGCTTCAAAAGACAATGTGAATTAATTGGGAATCTGGTTTACACATCTGCAAGTTCTATTAAAATTTAATTTCAGTGGGTTGAGGCTGTTGGATCTTCATTGGTTTATAGTGTTGAGAACAGTCTGTGCCCTCAGGACTATAAAAAACCCTCAAGGTTGTATTCCATAATGCACCAAACTTTATTGCCTTTTGGTAAATATTGTTAAAGTAGTTTGGATTTTGTCTCAGGTTGTAACTTGTAGTACTGCAAACTGGATTAACTGCATTGAAATAAAGGGTACTGCGACTGTAACAATCCAGGTGGGTTGTGAGTAGAGGGGTTTTAGCTGCTGGAATAAATTACAAAAACTGCCATTTGACCCAAAGGAAGAATCAATTGCACTAATTCTGGAGAAAATGCATCTGTAAATCATTGACAGGACAATGTCCTGAAGAAAACTCTGCAAGTACAGAGATGAGATTCCAGGAGTATCAATTCTCCTGTTAAGTGTAAAGGTATGTCATAGTTGGAGCTGCCCTTTTTTCATTTACACATGATTTGAGCATGTTACGACAAGGACCAGTTTCTGAGCACCTCCTGAAGTGGACTACTCATCCTTCTAAACTGCTATGTTACCTTTTTTTTGCCAGAGTGTGACTACACACACAAAAACGAGGCAAGGTAGAGGTTCCTCTTGGCCTTTAATAGCCAAGAACTGTAAATAGTTGGCTTTGACTAGAGAAGGTGGTTCTCTTCATTCCTAGTGTGAAAGTCTGGCCTTGTTTAATCTGCAGGTCCTCTTCCATTTTCTTTATCCAACTTCATAGTCATTAATGGAACAGCCTGTCTTTCTTTTGTGAGGGCAACCAAGTCTATGTGCTTCATCAGAGCAAGGTGGAAGAGTTTATGCAGCTTTGTTTTTGCTGTAGTAAGAATGTGCTCTGACTCTTCTTTAGAGGTCAGAAGTGATCTTTTTTGTCTGCCCAGAAGTTGGCTTGCCAATTGCTTGAGACATGGAGAAGAGTGAAGATGAGGAGGAAGTAAAATACAGGAACCCAACAAAAACTTTCAAAAAGAAAGGTGAAATTGTCTGCAATATGTTAGAAGCAAGTACCACTTCACACAAGCTTTACCTCAGTGGTGAATGTTGTAGACTGAGTAGAGCTGGAAGGCATCTCTAGACATCTTTTATACTTTTCCCCTGGGCAGGATCACATGCGAACTTTAAAATGTTGCTGACCCATTTTCATGTGTGCTGAAGAGAATGCCTGGCACTCATTAATTGCATGGGTCCTCTTTTAGACTGGCTCTGCTCAGGCATCTGGAAATATTTAATTGATACCAAGCATGACTGAAGGTTGAATCCAGGTACTAGAATAGTCCCCTCAATACAAGTAACTTGGTAAGTAGCCATGTATGTACGTCAGATACCAGGATTAGAATGGGAAAGCCAATCTTTCCCTGTGCTGCTGGGAATAATTTTATCTTCAACAGCAAAATAAATAAACTGAGGTTGATTTTGTTGAAAGACATTTATTTTTTAGCATCCACAGAACTGGCAAGGGAAGGTAGCTAAAGAGAAGGACGTTAGAGCCTTTCTCTGTGTTCTGAAGTTTTTTGATTGTCATCGGAGATCTGCTACTGGTGTGACCTTTTGCCAGGTCAATGGACATCCCTATGTTCTGTTTCCCTGATTGAATTATTGGTCCTTAAAGCTGGAGCTAGAACAAAAAGTCCTATGCTTTTAAATTTCAGTTAAAGGTACATCATGCATACCAGATGTAGTTGTTCAGGACGTACTTAGAGGGGTATAAAGTAAAAATCACAGGAGCTCATTCAGTCTTTAATGGCTGGATCTGAGATCCCATAATTGCATTTGAGTGTTTAGTCCTTGTATACTGTTTGCATTACTCTTGTATCATCTTCAGAAGCATTTGGCTCATACTGTTGTTAGAGATGGGGTTGAAAGGCCAGATGAGCTTCGCCTCTAATCTGAGGACAACTGCTATAAAATACCTTCTAATTTCCTTATAGGAAGGTGATCAAAGCATGAAACATCAGTGATGAGCATCTTGATACAGTAAATAACAGGCAGTAATAACAAAATTTAAGGCAGCTTCTTCAGAAAAGCCAGAAATGAATGTGTGTAGACCAATCAAGGAGCTCCTCTGGATCTCACAATGACTGAAGCTGCCATCTGTGGCAATTTTGCAGCTTCCATTTCTAGGGGTTCAACATAGAAAACCCTAAACCCACCAAAGTCACTTGGATAAAAAAAAAATCCCCTTCCCAGTGTTATACAGTTGAATGCTAAAGTACAATATGGGCAACTAGGATTTCTCTTCCAAACAGTTATTCTATATTGAGAATTATATACATATAAATATCAGAGGAAAACTGTTTCTGATGGTGATCTTTGCTTGTTGCATGTGTTGTCAGTCTGTGGTACACAGTAACAATTATCCGGATGCTTTCACATTAGACAAAAGATGGTTTAATATGCAAGTCTACTTAGCAAAAACATCAGTGATTTGATTTTGAAATCCATGTTTTTCCAGAAGATGTGATTGAAAATAGGACAAAACCACCTGTGGTGGTTTGACCTTGACTGGATGCCAGGTGCCAACTGAGTCACTCTGACTTTCCCCCTCCTCCTCTGGCCCTCTGGACCAAGGGGAAGAAAATAAGATGAAACTTGTGGGCTAAGACAAAAGCAGTTTAATGAAGAAGCAAGGCAATACTGTGCATGGAAGTAAAAATACCTCAAAGTTTTAATCTCTGCTTCCTATCAGCAGGTGATGTCCGGCCCTTTTTGGGAAGCAGGGCTCCAAATGTGTAGCAGCTGCTCCAAAGGACAAGTCAATGCCTCCCCCTTTCCTTTTCCTAGCCTTTATAGTTCAGCTGATGTCATATGGTCTGGAATATCTCTTTGATCAGTTTGGGTCAGCCTGTCCCAGTTGTCCCCTCCCAAGCTCTTGTCCACCCCATCCCACTGCAGGGGGATGTTGGAAACCAGCCTTGGTGCTGTGTGAGCCCTGCCCAGCAGCAGCCACAACATGGGGCTGTTACCAGCACCTTTCCAGCTCTCAGTGCAAAGCACAGCACGGGGAGGGATGCTGTGGGGAAAAGGAATTCCAGCTCAGTCAAACCAAATACACCCCACCCCAACAAAATAAATGTAGAATTTTATATTGGTGACACAGGTTCTTGCTAGATAAAGCATTTTATAGTGCCATTGCCTCTTCTTATGAGCTACTTGATTTCATGGTGTTTCTCTTGTGTGTGATTCCATACTTTAATAGTTCTTGAATATTCCTTTTTGGTTTGGGTTAAAAAGGGTTTGTATACAAGTAGGATTGTTTTTTCTTGTTGCTGGCTTGACTGATGAAGAGTGTTGGTTTACTAGCACTTTACATTTATTTTACCCTTTACATTTATTTATTAGAGGAAAGCTTGGTGTTTACTCTTTTGCTGACTCTGGTCTCTGTGCAAGACTGAAGTTCATGATAATCCAGGTGGCAGGGTGTCCCTTGCATCAAAACTAAACTGGCAAATAAGCTGTGTGTCTGTATCTGTTTACAAGGAGATTTCTAGTTATCAAAAGTGTTTATTCCTAGTAGAATAAAGAGCTTAAGACAGTTCAGGGTTTTTTTGTTGCTGTTGTTCTTTGTTTTTAGCTTGGGGTAGTGATGAGAGAAATCACAGATATCCAAGGCAAGTTTTTACTTAAATTGGCAAGCAAATCCTAATAAAATGATAAACCAGGTATTTAAGGATGTTTTATAAAGAAAACAATTCATTGAACAGTTTTGTAAAGCAAAGCCAGAATAATAAACTATATTAAACATACAGCTTAAAACTTGGACTCAACAAATTTCAATGTTAAATCTCAGGTGAAGTATTACGTAGTGGGGGCATACTGCATTTGCTTTTTTGTTTTAAAACCATAAATAACTCATAATAACTTAAATTCAATTAAAAGAAGCCCATCTGTTACTGTTCTTGTTTTCTTACCCATCATTTAAATGGTAAACATCAAACCATAAATACTGGAAGCGTGTTCCCCTTTGACAAAGCAAAGGCAAAGACCCTTCCCTTTATTATGAAAACAGTGCAAAACACACAAATACAGGTCTGAAATCATCAGATACTTTCTGCAAAATAATAATCTTCTCTGAACTGCTGAAAAATTCCCCACCTGGCTTCTGGTCACACTTATCCTGCTTTTCAAACTTAACTTTTCCATTGATTTGAAAGGAGGCAACCCGAGGTGACATGGCCCTTTCAAAAGGGACAGTTTACACCCTTTAAATTTTTTGAGCACACTTTTTCATTTAACAGTCCACATGTACTCTAGTTTGAAAAGCTTTAATTTAAACTACAGGGAGTTGCTGTGGTGCTACCACCCAAGTACTGTTATGCAACACCAGTTCTTGTCTAACAAGGTAACATAATCAGAAAAATGTGCAGTAATTTTTGTAATTTTTTCCTTCCTGGAAAACATCAAATAAATGTCTGAAGATTGTTCCTGGGCACAAGCAGTTTCAAGCTAGCCATTGTTGTTGCAGTTGTTTGCATCAAATTTAACTTTCCTTTTATATTTGCTGTCACTTGGTATGTTTTATCTTGCCAAACTTAATATGTTGGGGTTTTTTCCAGCCCTATCTCAAAAGCCCTTTAGTTTAGGTTCTTGAGTTTCCCTACCCTGACAAAAATACTCTTTTTACTGATTTTTCCAGAGCAGCTGAGACAAATGAAGGGGGATGAAAACCCCGGAGGTTTTGTTTGAACCATCACAGTATCACAGGAGGCTACAGGTTTGTTTCTGCTAGCAAAGAGCACTGTCAGGCCCTGGGGAGAGGCTGGCTGCCTGCACAGGGGTTCTACTGCAATGGTCCCTGGCCTGAGCTTCCTTCTGACAGCCAGCTTTCTCCCAGTGGCTTTCCAGTCCTGTTTTGGGAGTTAGGGGGTTGAGAGATTTCCCCATTAAGCAGTCTGCATGCAGTTGCTCATTTCAGTCCTATCTTGGAAGACTGCCTCATCCCTGGGAAGCTACTGAGTGTGTTTAATGGGATGGATGTAGCCTTCAAGGCTTCTTCAAGAAAGCTAAGCTAGCAGTGTTGACCAAGACAACATCTCTCCTCTAACAGCAGTATTTGATTCTAAGCCTGTGGGTGCCTCTGCCCCAGATCAATGTAGCAGTGATGTGGGGTGTGAAGAGTGGTGGGGTTGTGTGGATCCCCTCTGCTCTGACACTGTGCTAGTGGCCCCTTCACTTGCTCTCAGGAATATCCCCCATCTTATGCTGGGCACATGAGCATGGCTCAATTCATGAAGTAATGATCCACAGGAGCAGCTCTGCAGTGGTTACAAAGGAGTGAACAGTATGGGAATGAGGAAACAACAGAATGTCACATTTTCAGGATCAGGAGATTAATTGTGGTTTAAATGGAGATGGAGTTGGTTTGTGATTGTAATTTCTTTTTGCTTCCCACATTTTTTTTCTGACTACTGAGTCTTTCATTTGTGTCTCAGATCATTCTTCCTTTTCTCATGATGGCTTTCTTATCGTGCCTGTTCCCTCCTTCTGTTGTGTTCCTACATCCCTGGCTGCTTGCCTCTCTCATGAATTCTGATTTAATTTCACTTGTCTGTGCCCAATTCATAGTCTTTCAAGCATAAATACAGACTGGTGATGAGTGGATTGAGAGTATCCTTGTGGAGAAGGACTTGAGAGTGTTGGTGGATGGAAAACTCCATGTGAGCCAGATGTGTGTGCTTACAGCCCAGAAAGGCACACGAAGTGTGGCAAACAAGGCAAGGGAGGTGATTCTGCTGCTTAACTCTGCTCTTAGGAGACCCCACCTGGAGTCCTGTCAGCTCTGGGGCCCTTGGTGTAAGACAAACCAACCTGCTGGAGCAGTTGCAGAGGAGGCTACAAAGATGATGAGAGGGCTTGAATGCCTCTCTTGAGGTAAAGCTGAGAGAGTTGGGGCTCTTCAGCCTGGAGAAGAGAAGGCTCAGGGGAGACCTTATAGCAGCCTTCAAGTACTTAAAGGAGGTCTCTGGGAAAGATGGGGAGGGACTGTCTATCAGGTCATTAGTGATAAGAGTAACAGTTTCAAACTGGAGGAGGATATATAGAAAGATGGGAGATTAGGATGAAATTCCTGTATCTCACCACCCTCACAGTAAAGAACAGGTTGCCTAGAGAAGTCCTGAAAAGGTTCAAGGCCAGGTTGGACAGAGGGGACACTGCACAGAGCAAAGGAGATGCTGGGTAATCCTTTCTGCTCAAGCAGCTTTAAAAAGCAGGATTTTCAATTCTTTTTTTCTTCCCCAGTGCTTGTACAGTGAGGTGAGACCATTTTCCAATTTTACTACAAAATTAGACTTTGTTGCCATATGGGGTGGGGTGGGGGTGGAAATAAAGGATTATTAGGAGGTGGCATCTGGGCAAAACTCTCCCTTTTAGCTATTTTGCATTTTTGCAGCTAAGTTGCATAAGTGACAGCTCTGTGCTTATCTCCTTGAGGGCTGGTAAGAGCAGTAGGGAGGACTTTGTGAGGCAGAAGTGAGGTGGCTGCCCAGATACTTCAGATCGGTGCTTTGGCAGTATTTCTGAGACAGAATTTCTGGATTTCCTTGCTGGCACAAGGAGATCTGTAAGCAGCGGCTTTCTGGAAGGATTCTGGGAACAGCATCAAAACCCATGACAGGCAGGGAGCAGGTTTTGTGCTCTGAGTCAGAAGTAGGCTGAGAAGACGCAGTCCTCAAAGCACCTACCCGACATGGGTAAGAGGATCTGTGTGAGAAGGATGCTGCCAGTGTGAGATTCAGAGCTTGGGGGGACCACTTTCTGCCGGCACTCTGGGTGAGTCTGAGGGTCAGCTGCTGTTTTTGGTGAAATTGCAGGAGAAGAGAGGATGCTGCTTTTCACCACCAGCCCGAGCCCACTCATCCTTCTAGCTATTTCTGTCCGCGCTTATCTATAGCATCATCCCCTTGTGCCTGTGTACCTGCCAAGCATTCAAAACAGGCACTGCTCTGGCAGCCTCCTTTCTCTCCTGCCTGGAGAATGATTGGATTGCCTTTTTTAATTGCTTCTCTTCATCAGGAATTTATGGTGGGAAATCTCAGCTGGAGAAATGCTTTCAGGAGTGGGTGGATGTGTTGACAGATCTCCGCTCGTTCTCGGCCCCTAGGGAGGTCCTGCAGCCTGGCCCTTGCCTGGGTTGCTGGCTGCCCTGTGCATCAGTGCTCTCTTTGAAAGAGATGGTTTCCTGGACTGAGATGTGGTCTCAGGTAATGACAGCTGAAGTTTGGATGCGAGAGAGAAGATCTGGATCTGACTTGCTTGCAAGGCAACCCACAGCAGAAAGCTGAGTGCTTGGGTGAGTTCATGGCAGCTGGCTTGTCCAATGCTGGACTCTTCTTTAATATAGACTGAGTTATTCAATGTAAAAAATAACAGTGCCAGAAATCCTAGTAGCTGTATACTATCTATAACCTATATGCTGTCTGTATGCTATATACCTGTTGTGTTTAGTCTGGGCTGTGAAGTAGGTTGCACTCTGTGTTTAGTACAGCTCACTGTGGTTTATGACTTTGTTCCCAGCTGGGAATCTCACTGTCTGCACCCGGAGTTGTGCAAACATACGTGGATGTGCAAATCTTAGGTCTTGCTTTCGAGTCTCTGTCTCAGCACTGGTTTCAGCCAGTAAATTTCACTCTGGAAAATTAGAATTAAAGCATCTCTTCTGCCACTTCAGTATATGAATTCAGAGGCACTGAAGCATAGATAATATGTATATTTGTAACGTATTGCTTCTGATCCATAAAATACTATGATGTAGATGTAATAGAATACAGTTTCAAAGCACCTTCCCCACAGTTACTTCATTGGAGAGGTGGGGAAGGAGATTGCATAATCAGAATTTTCTTTTTTGAAATAATAACATTCTGAAGATAGAAATTGTGGCTTTGTTGTTTTCTGCTTGAATTATGGATTAGTTATTAAAAATGTGAGGCTGTCAGGGCTCCCCAGATATTTTCTTCTATCCTTCTACTGACCTGAATGCAATTGTCATATAAGACTTGAACAAACATTCTATATTGGAATTTTTGTCAAATGTGCAGTTTACTTACAGATTCTTATGATAGTACGTACAATGGGAGTTGTTTTGATGAGCAAGAAACATTGCAGTATATGGGGTATCTAAATATCTAAATTAATGTTTCTTTTGGTGTTTGTAAAATACCTTTATGACATAGGCAACTTTTATTTGCTATCATGAATTTTTGAAACAATAATAGTTTCTAGTACTTCCACAACTGTGTAAAGATAGTGTAGTTAGCTCTCTCCTAGGTCGAGCATTTGGATTGAGATTGCTTTGTCCTTCCAGCTAAGGTCTGGGTGGTGCAAAGATGCATTTGGCCAGCTTTTTGGCTTAGTTTCCTACTGGTTGGTGAAGTTAAACCTAGCAGGGACAACAAAAAGTGTGTTTTACCCTGATTGTTGGAAATTATCCACCTTTACTTGGGATGAGTCAAGCAGCTTTATGTGTGTGTAAATCTATAAGTAACAAGTTTCAATTTTTCTCTCAACCCATAAATACAGATGGCTAGTTCATACACAGCCCTTGTCATGAACTGATGAGAGCGCCCTTTACAAATGGGATCACTGCCACTGCACTGTTGCACACATTCAGGAATGACAGGAGTAATTTTGTCTCATTTTTACCATCCGAAAACTGAACTGGTCATCCAGGCTTGCACCACATCAAAGGGAGAGGTGCCCAGTTCATTGTACTCTGGAGGAACTTTGTTCATTTTGAGTATGTGATGTCTATGTGGTTAAATACCCTAACTCTTCTGCTCAGTCCCAGGTCCTGGCACCCTGAATCACATAGGCTGGGTTTCTTTGCTTCAAATGCTCTTGGAGATGACCAATTATTTCCCTGGGAGGCAAAAACCATATTAGTTTTGAGGGCAGATTACTGAGGGGGCTGACACTGGGGGAATTAAGGGTGATGTCACACAGGCCTGGCTCCCCACATCATGTACGATCCTCCAGTGCTGTCCCAGCAGGAGGGTTACCCCTCCTTATGCCTTGCTCTAAGACATGCAATCTACTCTTCCTGTAGCTAAATGCTGTTCTGGTGAGCTGCAACACAGACCTCACGTTATATCAGGCAATTCTGGAGGAAAAAAAAATCAAGTGCCACGTGGCACTTTGTGGTGTGGGCGAATCGCTTGATGTATGGATCTGACTTAGCGAGTATAGGCAGGGGTGGCTCTGTGGGTGCTTTGGGGACAAGAGACTCGACTGTGGTGTGGGTGTCTTTGGCAGGGTAGACACTGTCTTAAGCCAGGGAAGTGCTTACCTGCAGAGTAGGACTAGATGCATTTCTGGCAGGTGACAGATGGAGCAGATCTCACCTGGCGTGACTTGCGCAATGTTATTCAGCAGGTGAGTGCCAAAGCTAGATGCAAAAGCCAGGCCCATGTGTTACTCTGCAGGACATGCCAGCTATCCAGCACCCAACAGCCCCATTTCGCACTTCCCTCGTTCTTGTGTGGTTTGTGAAATGCCTGGGTTAAACAGCAGTGCCTTCATGCCCCACTGTGGATCTGGGTGGGCAGTGCTTGGCACTGTGGCTACATAAGGCTGCAAAATGAGTTAGGTGTTCAGGATGAGAAGAAAAATAATGGAAAAATGGTTCTTTTCATAAATTTTGCAAATCGTGGCTAAGATTCTGTTCTGCACCCAGGGCAGCAGGTGCCTGGCACTCTGAGTGGTTGTGGTGGCCTTAAGTGATCTTTTGCAAGTCACTAAACCACACATTTGTGAATACTGCTGCAGTGTGCTCCTTTGCATTCCAGTTCCTATGGAAACATGCTGTAAAAATGTCTAAAATAAGTACAGTGCTTTGAAACTATTATTATTTTGAACTTCCCTTTCCCTAGAACCTCCTTTATCACCTCTCTGATTTATTTTTTAATATATTAAGAAGGTTACTGTCGTTATCTGGCAACAGTGTGCTGCCCAGCTTACCTGGGGTTCTTCATCTTGGGATCTGATGAATCCTAGGATCTGATATGGAGATCAGTGCTCCCTTCCCACTCAGAGTGGCTGGCTGTGGGTTTCCATGTTGAACGTGTGTGTGTATACAGACACTGACCCAGGCTTGGCTCCAGCTCCCTTTCTTCCCCATGGAGTGAATAGACAGTGTTGTTTTCCCCAACAGGTGAGGGCACAAGCTTATTCCCAGCTCCTTTTAGGATCATGGCATAGTGTTGGCCAGGAGGGAGTGCTGAAGGTACCTAGTGGAGGTGCCCATTGAAGCACAGCACACTGTTCATGGGTGGTGCAGGAGTTGGTTGTGAGCCAGATGGAGACATCATGCAGACCTCTCCTTTGTCTTGTGGGAGGATCAGTGCTGGAGCAGGCCACGGGCTGTTTGGGACAGCTCTTGCAAAGGAGGTTACTTTATCTCTCCAAAAGAGTGTTCATGCTGGTAAATGAAAACAGGACTGTGTCTTAAGTGCTTTTCCCCGATGCTCTCGTTGCTTCCTTGTAAAGCTATTGTCTCCCTTAGAGCAATTTTCAAGGTAGCCATGTCCCATTTTCAAAAGCCACTTCTGATGGGAGACCTTTAGGAGACCTAGGGCTGAATCCACTAAATGTCCAAAAAGCCTTATTTAAAACTGGGTGCTAATTTAGATTCATTTTTAGGCTTCTGACTTCTTGCATTACCTTGCCCAGGACCCAGTGTTAGGCACTAGAAGAGCAGGAGATGCATCTTTGCCCTTGAGTGGGAAGCAGGCACTTAAATCCAGAAATGATTCAGGAATTTTTGTCAGTGCCAAGCCCCATGATACCCTTATGTCCTGGATACTTATTTTCCCCAGTATCTGCATTCTCCAAGTGTCTTCTGGTCTAGGGAGCCACACACCTGCTCTTCCTGTAGAGCCCTGCCAGATCCCAGCAGGGGAAGTAACAACAAAAGCAGGTTTGAAAGAAAAGGGAGTTGACTCTGAAGCAGTATTTTTTATGACTGCCCATCCTAGACAAAATGTTTTATGAAGAGCCACGATGGTATGGATCCAACTGACATTGTTTCAACATTAAACCACATTTCAACCATTTCAGAAATGAGGGCATCTGTTTGAATCCTCTTCCAAATCACCAGGCCAAATTCTGCTCACGGGGTAACATCTGCAGAGCCAGTGAGCAGCTTGCTGTGTAATTGTGTACCCTGCTTTACATTGCTGCATATTTAGTCTTATGTTTTACGTGCTTGTGGTAAATGTAGTGACAACATCAGATCTGTTTTCTTTTGGTGCAATGCCAAAGGCCAGTAGAAGAAATGAGTTTAATATTATAGACAGAAGAAAACTTCATGGTTGCGATTTTAGTGGTGTTTACTTATTAACCAAGCAGACAAATAAAAATATAAATGCTGGCCCAAGGAAAAAAAATGTATTGTGAAGCTTGCCATTTACATTTCATATCTGTGAAGTTCCTTCCTTACTTGAGTAACAAGCATTGTCTCCAGCACTGAAGCGAACACCAAGAGAGATGAGAATCATGAACTCTGGAGCAGTAGTGGATTAGAAAGAGAAATAGCTCTGTTTTAACATGGAAATGCAAAACTGAGCTTTTGATTGCAAGAGCTCTTCTTGAACTGCTTTGGAGCTGTGCCACTGTAGATGTAGCCTTTGTAACCGATTGATAAGTTCGTCCCTACGCACAGTATGTAGGTCATTCACATTTATCCTGAGTAGCCTAGGAATAAATGCAGTAAGACTTCAAAATATGTTGCCTTTCCACCTTTTTATTGTAGCAGATTTCTCTCTCCCACTTCTCCTTGTTCATTTATGCATTCTAGGCTGGAGGAAAAAAAAGGTACTATCTGATATGCACAGATAATTGACAAATGAAATAATAAATGGCTACAGTGAGGAGAGAGTAAGTGGCAGTTGAAGATACATATACCTGCAAGTATGAGGGACAGGTAGCCCAAGGTAGGGAATTATTTACACTTTTACTAAATCGTTGCAAATTTTTTTAGCAGTTACGGGAATTTTGGAAATACTTTCAGTTTGAGAAAGCTGATATTGCAATGATTTAAAAGGATTAAGTGGCATGTGCCATTAGATAATTAGTCATTCAAGATAGTCAAGTAATTGTTAAACTTGCTTATGAGAAAAATTATCTTGAAGGTAAAGGACTCATGAGAAATGTGTGGCTCAAAGGAAAATCACAGAATATTACATGTTTTGTCCTTGCACTGAAATTTCATAGCTTCATCCTCTTGCCCACCACACCAAGTGATTTTATATGGGCCCCCGTGATGACAGACATGCTGAATGTTGCACGAATGGTAATGATAGATGGCTGCATTTCGAACTGAGATGAAGTGTGCATTGTGTTCCCACAGGGATTTGCTTTGTTTGGTTGTAACTAATGATCTGTGAATACAAAAGTGAGTTGAATTTGAAGGTGGTACAGGACTGGGAAGTGTTGCAAGCTCTCCTAAGGACAGAGAAGATTATAGCTAGGGAAACAGAAATACTAGATTTCCTATCTGTAAGGCTCAGACAACAAATGTAATCATGTATCTGTGGAAAATGGTCTGAAAATATGTAAACAGTAGTGCCAGGAAAGAGATGTTCAAGCTGTCAGCCCATAGTGCAGTGCTTTTTAATACTGGAAAAGGATTGTGTCCTTACTGTGACAGCCTAAGCCAGGCACTGGCAAATGGTCATTCAAGATATCTGTGAAGGGAGCATCCCTACCTTGCTTTCCTCCTGACACAAGTGCCCTCCTGGAACCAAGATCTCAGCAAAAGACAGTGGCTAGACTGTAAGCTGCTACATGTTAGAGACTAGCCCTATTCTGCATCTTATACCCAACCCTGTGCTCAGTTTTAACCCTCAATGGAGATAAAAAAAGGAATTAAGTTTAAGCAGAGCAGGTGGGAAACCATGATATGTGGTGCTGAAGCTTGAGAGACATAAAATTCTTCTAAACAGGTTCTACCCTGTTTTATGTGAGGTATCTGGGGCAGTGGGTTGAGTTGTTCTCTGCATATGTCTTCAGTTCTCCCCTGATCATTGATCTGAGACTGCTATAGAATTAAAATCACTGGATAACACTGAGCATTTAACTAAATGTTGGCTAAAGCTGACTGTACTATGGATGTGCCAAAGGGAAGAAGGAAGAAGCTGCCAAATTTGCCAGATGACTTAAGACTTTTGGAGAGTTTAGCCATTCACAAGGTCTGAATTCTCTTCAAAAATAGTGAACTGATTGTAACATTTTTGATATGTATTAAGAACTCTGTTCTTTGCTTTTTAAAATATCCTTTATTGGAAATAATCTTTTCCTTTGTGTGATGGTGTAGTGCAAAGAAAAGCCACTGTGCAGTGGAGGTGTGAAAAGAGTACCACCATGGAGTCCTGTTATGATAAATGGAGAGGAAACAACAGGAAAGCAAAGGGGAGCAGCCTTCCAACACAGAGCCACCCTCACTGAAGCACAAGGCTCTTTAAGCCATGTTAGTTAAACTGGGCAAGCAGAGGGAGAGCAGTCAATACAGATTTTGATGTTGGAATTAATTTTTATTGATCAATACACTTAGCCTAATCCAATATCTATATGCCTTCAAGGATTAACACTTCTGTGTTTAGTTTATCTGTCCCTGATTATGATCAGAGTAGAGGTAAATTATCATAATTTCCACTTTAACTTTGATTCTGCATTTCCTCAGTTAAAACATGACATACCTTTTGTTGTCTCAGAAAAATGCTTTTGCGCATACCTAATGTGTGTGTGTGTGAATTCTCCCCTTCCTTTCCTGCTGCAAAGAGCATTGGTTTGTGTAGATGCCCTAGGGAATTACATTTTAGCACATCATTGTGTTTGAAATTCCAGGTTTCTTAAAGTGAATCTATAGCCTACTCTATTCCACTACATAAGATGCTACTTTTTTTTTGCTGTCTTATTTTTCTTCAGACTAGAAAGATGGAGAGCTTAAAAGAAACATTTGCTAGTAAATAGAGCACTATACTTGAGCATTAGGAGGTCTTCGGCATTTCCATTGTTATTTATCTGCTTGGAAACCCAGGACAAAATATTTCACTGCTCTGTTTATTCCATAGGAATTTGGAGTTTCCCCACTCTGTTTTATCTCATCCTACTGAAAGCTCTTTGAGATGATGTCTGTTTCTTACTGTGTGTTTGTATAATGCCTATAGCATTTGACTGCCTGTGAGCAACTGAAAATGATGAGGGTACTAGGGTGGTGAGACATTGGAACAGATAGCTCAGGGAGGTTGTAGATGCCCCAACACTGCAAGTGTCCGTTAGCAGGATGGATGGGGCTTTAAGGAACCTGGTCTAGTGGGAGGTGTCCCTGCCTATGGCAGAGAGGTTGGAACTGGATGATCTTTAAGGTCCCTTCCAACTCAAACCATTCTGTAATTCTATATTTGGGGATAATAAAGTAGAAGAGGCTTGTTTCAAGGGGTTAAGCCTAAGTAGTTAATAAAAAAAATACTTCTTTCAATTGAGCCTGAGATACCTGGTTTATTTCTAGAAGGAAATGTTCACTGGGCATAGTCCATGGGAATTCAGCCAGAGAGGAATACAGTTGCTAAGAAAACCATGTTTTGCTGAACTGCAGTTCTTCATGCTAATATAATCCATAATTTCCCACTGATACCAAAGAAATGGTGGTTTACTGATATGCATGGTTAGTGTGCATTGCTTCAGATATCCCCACAAAGCAAACGTGATTTTGGACTCGCTCTGCCTGAGCTTTGCCCCGTAAGGTAGTTCCATATCCCTCAGCTGGGATCAGGACACCTTCTGGAAATCCTCCCCTCTCTTTGCTGGGTGGCTGAGAGCACTGCTCTCTATAGAGGAAAGAGATTTGAGGATTGCAAGAAGGAAACAGGGCCATCTCTGCATCCAGACTGGAAAGTCTGTGAGCAATGACGGTGACAATTTTTACATTGTTTCTCTCTGCCTTGGGAAAGGGAATGTCAGGATTTGCTGGATTGTGCTAGGTTTCTTTTTTCAGAGCCCTATGTATGCTCTCTAAACGTTACTACTGCATTCTTGTCCGTGGGGAGAAACTGTGGTAGAGGCCAGTTGATAAAGGTCTTGCTTCAATCAGATCTCAGTGATTTCCTCAAATCCAGTTAGTCAAACTACCCTTAAATCTCCAAAGCACCCATCTAGTGCTCTGATTGTGATAGGAGTACTTCAAGGAGTTGGAAAAACTTAACTGCTCTGCCTTGTTTCCTTCCCCAAGATATTTCATTATAGGACACACAGAATGCAGAACAGAGATTAACAAGTTAATGTAGGTTTGATCACATGCATATTTGGACCAAACTGCTGTAACACTTTTTGTGAGCTCTGCAGATTGTGGGTTCTTTTTAAAGTAAATGTTATTCCTTTTGAGCATATTCTACACTTTATAGCTCTTAAATGATGCTTAAGCTCCAAATTCTGTCACTGTTTATGAAAAATAGGGTGTCTTCATTTGCAAAATCATGAGAATCTTTTAAGCCCTCTGGCTCTCGTTGTAGTCAATGGGATATTTTTGCTTTGTCTTCCATCTGGAAGAGGATCAGCAGTTCTGCCACTGGGAAATGTACCTTTACATTGTCCTGTATCCTACTTCATTAATTGAAGCATTCTGTACTAAGCTGTGACATTTTCATTTTCTAAGCTGTTTATTAATTCCAGCACTGAATAATTAAAAAGAAAAAAGGCACTGAAGAGTATCACAGAAGCTGTACATACAAGAAAGCATGCAGACCATAGGGGTGGATTGCAAATATAAATGAAGAGCTACATAAAAGCCAACATAATCCAGCAGTTGTATCCTCAGTTATGCCTCTATGGTGTTTTTAAATGAATGCTTCAATACTCTCATTGAATGCTTTTTTGGTGCTTTTAAAGACACAACTTGGTGAAGAGTTACAGGCTAATGTAGCAAAGCAGCATCATTAACCTGCTTTCCACTATAGGTTGAGAGAAATATAGGACAGCATGTTGTCTTGAAATGATTTTTTAAATGCCATTTATGCAGATAAAGCATGCGGTGGTGTCTGACCATATTTCTGCAGGGAAATTAAAAATTAACAAAGGAAAAGGGGGGGAAAAGGGCATTTTGAGGGGCTGTAAGGAAGCAAACTGAAATTTGTGCACTAGTTGCCAAGTGCAATCATTCTGTCTTTGGGTGAACAGCAAGCATTTTACACTTTCTTCTTCCCTGGTGTATCCCTTTTTGCAAGGATACAAAACCACAGCAATGTATTTTCATCTTTTGCTTCTTTGTGTTGTGCCTTATCTTCTCCTCCTAGTTTTCCAAAGAAAACAGGATTTGGGAACTTTAATAGAGGAACAGATCAGATAAATCTGTGAAGGTTTTCATCTGATTTGTACTGAAGTGACAGTACGTGCAGCACCGTGGCAAAAGCATGGGGTAAAATTAAAGCTATGCAGCCCTCAGGAAGTATTAAGGTTTAATAGCAAGACTGAAACCTGATGTGCTATTCCCAGCCCCATTGAGCTTTAGAGCATGGCATTTGGATGCTATTGTAAGTGCTCTTCAAAATGAGTCTCTGCTTGGTTATGCAAATTATTCTTGTATCAAGGAACCACTATGTGCTACAAAATTAAAACTGGAAGGAAAAATAACCACTGAGATAATATGCAATAAATCCACTGAAGCTGCTGGTTCTGGTGAGGTAACTGCTTGTCCTTCTACAGGTGGAACATTTCTCTATTGAATCATTGCAGTTTTGCTCAAACATCTTACTGCTTGAACCACCCTTGGGAGGACAGTAATGTCAGGCAGATGCCAGCTTTTCCCAATAGGAGCATCCTTCTGGGAAATGGGGTTCACTGGTGTGATGGGTCTGAAAAGCTCAGCTGCAGCAGCTCTGTAATTGCTATTCCTTTCTGCTTTCTTTGCTGAATGCACAAAACTGCTTCTAACAAACAGATCTGAGCACAAAATCCTTGACTTGTCACCAGTGTAATACTCTGCATGCTAAGCTGGGGTTTGTCAGTAGTTTGTCTTCATTGTTTCTTGCAATCACTATTTGATACTGAGTCTCTCAGCTCATGTTATGGTGCCAAAGCCTGACACTGAGAGCAAATGCTTCTGTTTCAATTGGAGATGTTTAATTTTTCATGATCGGTGCAGTTTAGTGCCTCCCCAGGTAGGAGGCTCCGATGCTAATTAGCAAGGAAATGTTTTCTGCCTTCACAGGACACATGTGCACTCTGCATTTTCATTCTATTAAACAGCTGAGCCAAGTGGGATTGGTGGTGGTTACTGCCTGCTGCACCAAGCAGCCTTTTACTGCTCTTGCTGCTTGAAGAAATCACTGCTCAGTTTTCTCTCTTATCCAAAACAGCTTCAAAAGCAAGTATGTGTCTATTTTTATGGGGAAGCTGTAAAAGGAGACACTGTGTCCTGCTTGGACATGGTAAGTATCCCATCCCAGGGAGGAGTGCCCATTGTGAGCGATGTGAACAAAGGGTAGGCTGGCTTTGGTTCTTGTGTGTATCCTTTAGTGATGAGGAGCTCAGTCTTTATAATATTAGATGACAATTGGCTGTAGCCCTACAGCAAAAAACATCTCAGACCTTCTGAGATGTATCTGAAGGTGTTTGGATTTTTTTTTCTGTTTGGGGTTTTTATTTTGTTTTTGCTGTATAGTTTAAAAATGATTGCCACTTAAGATCTATTTTCTATTACTATGTTGGGATAAGAAGAATGGTAAGGTTCATCTAATTACTTTTTTGAGTTTCTATCAAGGCAATTGGATAGCACAGCAGTTGTTATATCCCACTTAAATACTGCTATATGAACTCTTCTGGGCATTGCTTATAGGGGATTGCTTTCATTGTGTACTTATTCTTTGCATAATTTCCTAAGCTGCTGTGATTAAAAAGTGAATGGTGAAGCTAAACAAGTCACACAGAAGTCTGTTCTCTTTGATCTTGTATTGCTTGTGAGGAGGATTTTCAGCAGTAGTGGATCTTTTAGAGCATTAATAGAGATGTGTAAGTGGAGGATTTAGAACTATCCAATTGTGATTTTTTTAATTATTATTTTTATGTGTCTGCTTGTGCTGAAGAGAGGTGGCTGAAATCCACAAACACACACGAACTCCCTGGTGATAAAGCAGAAGGAAAAGTTGAATGTCATGTGGACTGCACCCTTAAACATCATAAATGGAAGAGGCTGCTGTAGAGCTTGGACCTGCCCAGGTTGCACTGGTGCTTTCCTCTGTAGGAAATTTGTTTCAGGAGAGGGGGGGGTCAGCAAAGGAAGCAGCCCTGGCACAAACTGGATGCAGAGCTTACTTTCTAGGGCATGCACTTGGTTGTTCTCATGTCCTTATTTCCCCATCCAGAGCAGAGGGGTGAGTGGGTCCTGCAGAGAGTCCCAGTGACCTTGGTCCCCAGGGGGCATGGAGTGTAGGTTTAAATTTCAGGAGGCTGTTGACACATCTTGTCCCACAGATAAGCAACAGGGAGCAAAGAGGAGATTTTTCAGCAGCAGCTTGGCTGGAATAGATGAGCCCCATGATTTTGCTTTGATGAGGGGTAGCATGCAGGGCTCCTTTCGTCCCTGTGCTTTGTGGCAGACAGACTGCAGAGTGGATCCCATGAATACAGTAGGGTGTATAAGCCTTTCCATAGAGGGGCTAAGGTTTTTAGAGCTGCTGTAATTAAGAGATTCTTGGTTTGGAAAACAGAAGCTTAACCTCAAGTTAAGGGCTGGGATTGCTCACAACAGAGATCCCTGAACAATCCTAAAGCAATGTCTCGATCACAGTTGGGGATGTTAGTCTGAAGGAATGTAGCAAAGCAAGACAATAGGGCTTAAATGAGCCCCTAAAGGATTTACATTGCTGCCAGGTTTGTGTCCCCACCGGCCTTATGTGGGAGGTAGGTTTATACATGGGCAGCCCAATTTCTCTGTGCTCAAGAGGATGGGATTATGCACTCAAGAAAATGTTTATTGGAAACCTGAGCATCGCATGGTTTGCTGTTGCCTGGACCTGTGTTGGTCAGGACTTCTTGGATCACTATCCTCTTGAATACTGGTGCTAATTGGACTTAGCACTCGGGTGCCTGTGTGTGCTTCTCCAGGTTTTATCATGGGTTTTCAAACAGTGAGCTATTCTAAAAATGTCTCCTACCTCCAGCAAATTACAGGGACCTTGTTAATGTCTTGCAATGTTTCAGATTCCTTTGCCAGAGTGGAAAACTTCTGGCAAAAAGTAGTAATTTTTGATAAACAAAACAAAGATTTTATTAAAAGTAATAGAAGTGTCTCTATATTTGCCTTTCTGAAGCAGTACTCCTGGGTTATTTTAGTGTAAACTTGGGGTTCATAACTTGGTAGCGTGAAATCAGTGCTACAAATTGCAGGTAAGGGAAATCTGGTTCTATGTTTAGTGAAATTTTAGCATTTGCTTTCAGAATTTGTACAGGTGTATATGTTGGATGAGCTGAAGAAACAGCCCACAGTTTCTTACCCTTCACAAATTTTAACCTAATCCTCTTTTTTTATTTAAAAAAATGTTTTACATTTTTTTACAAAACAAGAAGAGCCATCTGAGAGCTCACTTGTGCCAGGGAATAGCTACTGCCACTTTGTTCCAGCTGGGCAATGGTAAATGAGCAGATCTTGCAGTTTTTTGCAAGACTGTACGGGGCTCATTGTATTCCCTCCTGCAGCCAGACAGAGGTACCAATGTCCCATGTTCCACTGATGACAGAAACCAAAATTTTAGTCCTCAAGGAGAAGTCAAAAATATTATTTCCACACACCCAAAGAAAGAACTGTTAAAGAAAAAAACAACCCCCCCCAAAAACCAAAACAAACCTGGTCCAAATTATAATATTAAAGTAGTAAAATCTAATTTTTAAGATATACTGTGATAAGAGCAATTTTTACTGATAGGATGGTTACATGCTGAAACAAGAGTGTTTCAGAGCTCTAGGGAGCTGTTCTCTGTAGTCATGGAGGCTAGAAATTTGTTTTCTTTAAGCTTTCATTCTTATTTAATTTGATGTCTCCTGGAGCCAAATCCTTTAATCCACTAACTTAAAATTCAGCAATTTGTTGCTGCTCCTTAGGAGCAACAAATTTTGTTTTGACAAAAGTGGTCTTGTCTCATCCCCTTTGTGTTCAGTCAAAATTAGTGAACAGTGCTTGCCATGGCAAATCAGCAGGGTTTGCTGAGCCCCCAGCTCCTCCTCACTGAGTGCTCAATAGAGTGCTGAGTCCTTCCTTTGGGCTATACCTACCTCTACCCTGGTATAGGACCAACAAAAGTAGCTTGGTGTCTGTTAGGTCACTTTTAATTAGTTCCATATTTTCTATACTCAAACTACCGGGAAGAAAGGTTATTTTTGAATGTGTGCCTCGAGTTTTTTGTTCCAGTCAGCTGCAAATCTTCCTTTCAGAAGATCATGGACCAGCCCCAGCAAGCTTCATGAGTGTGTAGCTCCCAGCCAGACTCAGGAACTATAATACTTGGGGTTGTTGGAGTACATTTTATTATTGAGACGTCCTGTCCACACCACATACTTCAGCAGACCTAAGCAGCCTGTGTGCTAGGGAGGCACTCGCAGCAATAAACCTGAGCTGAATAAATTCCTGTTTCTTGTAGCTGGGGGATATTCATATGTCACTGAGTTTTACCAGCTCACATGTTGAAGCTTTGGGTTTAATATTGAGATTTAATTTCCAAAGGGATTTACTAAATTAGTGCTGTTATAGATGAAGAAGCACGTAAGTAAACACAGATGAATTAATTCAGGAGAACTGAGCTCCTTGCTTGGGAGAAGTGTCGGGTCAGGATCCTGTAATGGATGTCTGGGTGTCAGGGTAAAAATATTGATGATCATTTCTGTGGTTCAGGTCACTGGAGTAGATGAAATATCTTATAGAGGTAAATCGATTTGCATTCATTCATGTTTGGGATGCACAATTAAGGGCACTCTTAACAAGAGGACATGGTACTGTCTCTTTATAGTTCACTGTAGTGCTTTTTGTGTTCAGTTTCTACAGTATTTTACATGGGATCTTTTAGAGATCTAGCAAATTACACAAGAATGAGCAAACAGTGAAAAAACCTCAAACAACCCTCATCTAGTACCTCTTTTAAAGTGGCAAACCACCAGGAATTCAGAATGAATAACACTTCATAGCTAATACTGATGTGTTAAAGATTTGTGATTTTAGAGCATCCCACTGCATTAGGATGATGAACTGGAATTTGTGTTAACATGTAATTCCAATTTGTCAACCTATATATCTTTGGCTTTTTGAGGTGAGAAAGGAAAAAAAATGAGGGTCCTTTTGTGTAAATGCATAGAAAAGTAGTTAGGCTTATTTCCTCTTCAAAGCATTTAATATTTCATGCCTCTTGCCAGCCCAGCTGGGAATCTCTAAAAGCCCATCATTACAAGAGCTGACCAAGATTTTTCTTTGGCATAATATTTTTTGTGTTGTCTTGCTCTTTTTCTTGATGTGGTGAGGTTTTTTTGGGGGGTGGGTTTGTGTGTCTTTTTTCTCAGAAAATGCTGATGGATCAAATGCAACACAGTTAAATTTAGATGAATTTTTCATTTTATAGAATGTTGAAAAAATCTTTTGAAACTGGAACAAGATGCGTGTGCATTTCCAAAATAAAAATCTGATTTTTTATAATTTTAGGGGGGGGGTATTAATTATATCAAAAAAAGGCAAAATAAAGAAATATTTTAGTTCTATTAAAGTATTTAATTCTTCCAAATACTACAGATATTATTGTTACTTTCTGAACATTTCAGGGTCATATTCATTTTCTGCTTAACCTGTGGGGAAGAAAATGATTCCTGTCCTCAGAATTAGAAATAGCAAAGATTCAGTCCATGGAGACTCCAGTTTTGCCATTGATTTTTACATGGCAGACAGATTGGGATCACTGTGAAGGGTGGCCTCATGAAGCTTGTGACATTATCATTGTGATAATGATAGACAAATATGGAAACAGAAATGGCAGCTGCAGGCCCATGAAAGATCACAGAATATTTATGGTTGGAAAGGACCTCCCATGTCATGACCACCCATGTCAGCGCTGTATATTTTCTGGTTTTCCATGGCTTTGGCAGTGTGATGAACAGGAGGAGATGCTGTGGTAGGAACACACAGCGTGGGTCCCCTGTGGTACAAGGGAAGCACACGCAGACCTGTCCTGACACGGTGGCTGCAAGTGGTCTTGTGAGTAGAGGTTGGAAAAGTTGATGCAGGATCCACCTTAATGAAAGTGGTTGTGTGGATAGCATTGGAAACCAGATCCCTTTCTTATCACCAGCTTGTTCAGGCTGGCTTCCCATGATGCCAGCACCCCCCAGCATCAATCCTGTCAGCCTGCTATTAAATAGAAGAGATATTTTAGGGCCAGTGATGTTCCCCTTGTACCCTCAGTGTTTGCTGGAGAGCCTCAGCTTTGTCCTTTTGCCGTCAGTGGCTCATTTCAGATACAGCACATGGCATTGGCTAGAATTGATTAACATTTCCATAGGTTTTTTAGTGTAGAGCTGGCTGTCATTATGCCTGCTTGACAATTTGTAGTTTGCAACTGGGAAAGGTAACAGGTCTTGGACTTAATCACAGAGGTGACAGCAGTTGTTCTGCTAACATGCCAGGGTGGTACCGAGGGGTCCATGAGAGTCCACTGCCCCTGCCCTGGGGGTCTTGGGAGACGTGCAGGACAAGGAGTGGGGAATGGTGGCACATCTCTACCCTTGCAGTGCTGACATCAGAGCAGCTTCTTGAAAAGGTAAACAAAATATCCTTTGAATATTGGTCTTATTCTAGCAGCTTGGCACTCAGATTCATTTGAATAAGTTTTTGAGCTCCTGGAATGAAGCAATGATCTAGCGATGCAGTTGGTGGTCTGATATCGACAAGACTTGCTGCAGTATTTACTAGATTTTTTTTTCTTAAATTCTTCCTTTATTTACATAGGCAACTCCTTAAGGCACCTCTAGCAGCAAAATAGAACATGTAAGATACGTAGTAACTTAATGCTACACATAGACATCTATCTAGCCTTGAGTAAAACAGGTGACTTCACTTACAGCTATACAGGACAAGAAAATGGTTTTGCTTTCCAGGAATGAGGGTGTTGGTGGCTCTTGGACAGGAAGCAGCACCAAGTGCCAGCCTGGATGTGCTGCTTGGCGGAGGCCAGCATGGTGTTGTGGCATTAGCCTCTTGCAGGAGCTGGGCTTTGATCTGAATGGCCTTGCACAGCAGCTGCACTGCTGCAGGGGCCACCTCAGGCATCAGTGAAAGTCAGCCCTCTTGTTCAAGTGTTTCCTCTCCTGCTGCATGAGCGATTAGGGAAGGGACGGAGGAGAGCAACAGGATGAACCTGAAGATGTGTGTGAGGAGGGACTGTGTTGCCTACCCTGTGTGGGACAACCCTGGGAAAAGCTGGAGTCTGTGTTCTCATCACGCTTGAGTAAAAGCTGGCTCATGCAGTGAGGTGGTCACTAGGAGAACAGAAGGATAACAGTTTTACTTTTGTCACTAGGAGAACAGAAGGATAACAGTTTTACTTTTGCTTCATCCTGATTATTCAGGATCACTTGAAAGAATTTTAGTTTTCTGCTTAATTTCTTTATTTAAATAATATTGTAAATGTCTTGGCTTTTCTCTTCTCTTTGGAATCTCACAGAGGACGTAGATATGAATAGCTAAGGTATTTTGCACTTAGATAACGTGCAAGTTTTGCTATCGTTACCCAGTATTTGTTAGACTGAGATGAATTATGCTACATTATATTTGGCTCTTCTTCCTACAGGGTGTTGTAGTACCATTAATAACATGTGCAAACTGCTGTTTGAGTGGGCAGTAATGGAAGTCCTGTAATGAGTCTGAACTGGGTGGCAACCAAGGAATTGGCAAACAGTGCCTCTGTTAAAGGTCCTGTAAATTTATCTGGGAAGCATCTTTGCAGGGGAATGGGGTAGCTGCACATTTACTGAAACTGCCCTTGGATTTGGGGACGTTTAGAGGTCATGGTAAGATCCAAATTCATTCACATCAGTCATTCAGAATGTACTTGCTTCCGATACTGCCTATTCTGCTTATACTGCCTTTGGAGAGCAGATAGAGGGATAAATTAGCCTGAGGTGATGCCCACATTTTCTTAGACTCCTTATTTTGTACAGGTGTCTGTGTGGTTTGTGTGCACGAGTGCGTAATCCATCCACTTGCAGAGCCAGTCAGCCAGCTATTATTCTCTGGAAAATGCAGAAGCTAAAATCTGCTGTGGATTTATGCCGTGCTGGTTCTTTTTTGTCTGACTGACTACTATGTAGGTTAATACATTATACATTCCTATGTATTATAAATATGTCTGTTAAAAAGGCTATAGGAGGTAATAACCACTGATAAGTTTGCAGAATAGTTTTCATTAGTTTCCTGTGTTGAGATGGCCAGAACTTTTTGAAACATCTGCCTTTCTGGGCGGAATATCCCAAACATGGCTTATGTCCAAAGATGACAATCTGATTTTAGAAGTTTTACAGATCCATTTCAACAATATTTTTGAGAGAAAGTGGAAAAGTGATTGTATTTAAAGTAACTTTTGAAATGCTTCCTTAGGAAGGTGAGGATTGTATGAAACTTCAAACCTGCTGGACTGACAGTTCTTGTACGGAAGGGGGTTCGTTGTGCTGCCCATTTTGGGGGAGTTAGATTAATGATCATTTGAAAACCAGCTGATGTATGTACACAGTACAAACTCCCTAAGCCCTGCTGTCAATCTCCATATGAATTGGGTATGCATGCAAAGTCAGTCACTTTTATAATTAGCCACCTGATCCAGTGCACTGCTCTGAGCTGTGTCAGAAAGCTTTCCAAGTGTTGCAACGAATACAAGGTCATGGCAAACAGACATTCCTCTTGTAGCAGCACGAGCCCTTCTGTGCCCTCTTGGCTGGAGGGGATCGATGTCCTCAAAGTAAATAAACTCAGCTACATACAAGGAGTTCAGAGAAGCCTTTGAAAACTGGAGCTGCTTGTCCAGTGGGGATGTCAGAGCCCCAGATACTTCCTGTAGAAAAATCTCCAAGCAGATGTGCTCCACTCCCCCCGCTTTACCCCCCCAGCCTGCTGACGCTGCAGGCACTTGCACGGATTCATGTAGCCCCACTGCAGGGAAACTCTATTAAAGTTGCATAGTGGAGCACTCAAAGCCAAATCCGTGTCAAGAATAAGGTTAAAGATGCAGTTTTACTCCCCCCCATTCTTTTCCCACCCTGTATTCATTCTGTTACTTTGCCGTTGCAACACTGCAGTGCTTTTTCTTTTCCTGGGTAAAGCACAATTAGGTTGGAGAAAGAGAGAGCCCAGGGGAAGGAGAGATGCCTCTCGTGCGAGTATGTGCTGTGAAAGAAGCCGTGCTGTCCCTGAGGACTGCCCTCGGGATGGATGTGGACTGGTGCCATTTGCTTAGAGTAGTGTGGTGGGGAGCTGAGTGCTCCCAGTTGTTTTTAAAGAGGAGGGAGCAGGTGGAGCTGCCACATCTCCCAGAGAGGGAAAAGTTTAGTCTGAAAGTCTGAGGACAAGATCCTTGTGTGAGGCAGGATGGGTTCTGGTGTGGTTGGAAGGTAGCCAGCATGTCTCTTCCTGACCAGGTGTAGCTGTGTCACCTCTGCCCCATCCCCAGAGCTGGTGTGTGTGTGTCCTGTCCCTGGGCCAAGAGACAAACCTATCCACACCGCGATGATTCTGCAGACTATAATGCATACATAGATCTTGGAAGCTAGCAGAGAGGCCTTGTGGTTGGACTCACTGTGTTAATGACCACTGAGAAGACAACAGTGTCTACCACCTCTTCCTTCCAGCCATCTGAATGGACACCTTTGGTGAGCTCAGGGCAGATTTTCCCCTGACTGACCCAAGGTCTTGTATTTGCTTCCTCCAGGGGCAAGTTTTCCTGCCACTTACTTCCCCAGGACACTTGTTTTCTGTTAGAAGTTTGAGAGGACTGGACCTTTCCTTAGCTGCTACTGCAGATTTGCTGGTGTGTTCCCACCACAGCAAGTCCCGTGGGTAGAAGAGCTGCATTAGTGGGTCAGCATGCTAATAAGGTATAAGCTAATAAGCTAGTAAGTCCCTCAGGAGATTCCAGAAGTAGCTTATAACAGTTAACCTGAAAATCTCTGCATCCCATTTGGTGTATTTTAAACCTGCCTCTCCTGACACTTGGTGCATCGGTGCACCAGCCGTCTTTCTCCTGACCATTCATCATGTGGCAGCAAGCTCCAGGGAGCCATGTGCAACCTGAGGACTTGCTCCTAGAGTAACACAGGTCACATCAGCTTTGGTTCTTCTCTTTTAATGAGGTGTGCTGGCTTTCTGGGCCAAAAGAGGGAATTGACTGCAGGGAAACACTCAGGTGCAGGTGGTTGCTAACACTTTTGAGCTCTTTAAGCAGTTCCTGATGGTTTTTTGCACTGATGCCAACAATTATACAGCTAAAAACAATGGGAAGTTAAACTGCAGACACTTTTTTTAGAGACTGTTTCATATCATACACATCCCATCTCTGTATGGGATACTCAGTCCTGGCTCTAGTGGAACTTTCCTTCTGTATCAGATAGATATTGCATTTCCTGTAGGAAGCCAGAGAAGAGGCATGGCTTTTAATGAGGCCAGTTAGCCTGAAGCAATCCACCTGGCTGCAGAAACAAGTTCAGTGCAATGCTACTTTTGCTTCTTCCAATAATGTGTGTGAAAAGTGAAGCATCTAGTGAGGCTATAGACAGCAGTTGGTTGTGGTCTCTGGGTGTATAAACCACAGAGTAGCAAAAAGAGATGCTGCTTTCTTTTCTTTGAAGAATTTATATCCTGGTTTTAAAAATAACATAAACTGAAGAAGGTGCAGGAAGGAACGGTGGAAATAAGGGGAAGAAAATAGTGACAGGCATTGGACACCTCAAAGAAAGCCTGAGAGGTGACTGGAGATCGTATATAGACTTGGCCATAAAGGGGTAGTGACAGTAAAGGACTAGCAAAGAAAGGATTGTCAAGGACTAATAGTGGAAAGCTGCTATCATTGAAATTTGAACTGGAAGTACATCACCACTTCTGTGGCTCAATAAAGGGGCTAATGAATGAAATTTAATAACTCATGATGTACAGAGGTCAGAACAGATAATTGATTCATTCCTTTGAGTTTAAGTTCTGTGAATCCAAGAACTGATGTACCTTCTGCAGTATCATCAGGGGAAAAAACATGTACTAACTAGCAGACACAGTTCCTCAACTCTGAATGAAGTTGAAAGATGTTCTACAGTCTAGAATGCATTTTTATAGTATTAGTACAGAGGCATTTTGCTCTGTTTTTTTTGTAATGTCATTCTGAGATCAATTATTTCTGAATTATTACTGTGTGCAATTTGGCAAGTGTGTGATTTTAAATTTAAGAAAATAATTGAAAATATTATGGATGAAGAATCCATTAAAAACCTAATACTTCTGAACTGAATGATATTTTTATCCTTTGAGAAATTAAAGAAATTATTTTGCTTTCAGACTGATATAAATTAGGAACAATTAAACTGAAGTCAACAGAGTGACATTTGTCAGGCTGGATGTAAACGAGTTTATATTGCAGTCTGCCAACAAGGAACCTTGTAAAATGTGCTCCTTGTGGGTTTTCTGGTTTCAGCTGTGTAATAAGACTGCTTAAATTATTCAGGTTGTATAAATTAGCTGATAAAGTTGAATCTTTTTTCTGTCAGTGAAGAAATTGCAGACTGGAAATGAAGTATTTTCAGCCACTGGGTCTTTGTGGCGTTTACTTTCACTGTCTGTATTTTGCTGCCTGGGGGCAAGTAGCCAGTAGGTGATGTGCATGAAGTGTTATTATCCCACCTTGGGTGAGGCACTCGCATCTTGCAAGCAGGATGAATGTGTGTATATATATGTATACTGAGAATGGAGGTCCCTTCAAGCCCTTATAGGAAGCAGGGTCTTTTATGTCATTGCATATGAGGCACATAGGGTCATCTCTGAGAGCAGTCCATATGACACTCCCTGCAGTCGTTTGGTTCCTGGACTAGGCTAGAACCTCCTGCCTCTCCTTTTCCTCCATCCTCAGCAAAACCAGCTTATATCCTCTGGAGCTTACCCTGCAGTATTCCAACGTGTAGAGTCATGGTTACACTGGAGCACGAGCTCTGCCCGTCCTCTGCTATGCGACCTGCCCATCCTCAGTGCCTAAGCTCATGTATGGAGGCTTCCCACCATGAGAAAGCAAAGCACAGGAGTTTCCTTGTGAATGGCCTTTTTCTTAGGTGACTATTAATGTGTGTGCATATATTGATATGCACACGTAGGTACTGATAAGGAGTAATCAGTAACCAAAGTCTGGGGAGGGGAGGAAACGTCTCTTCTGCAGGGCTCTCTCTTTATGAATTTTCACCCTGTGTGAGGTGGAGAAAGTGTGGGAAGAACATGCAATCATCAGTATGTACTTGGGGAATTAGCATTGCCTGGTGTGTTTGAAGTAGGATATTGATAAAAATGAGGTTTTAATTGTTTGGAATGGTTACACTGAAGCACTGCTCTACATGTTCCTCTTGTGTTAGCCTCTGTCAAGCTGTTCTTAGAATAGCCTTGGAACATCTGAATTTAATTACTGTTAACATTAGCAATATTTAGCCCCATTTGAGGGAGGAAAAAAACCAAACTTTTGGGAGCAGAGATAGCTTGTATAGATAGCAGCATTGAGAAGTTTGTTAGCTGGACTGTAGTAATTAAGCTTATTTCCATAGCAACATTATCATTTCAGCTTCAGAATTTTGAGATTTTTGTGTGCCCAGTAATTAGAACTAATATCCTAATTTTAGCAGAGATATCACATTTGTATTTGGCAAGTCTTGTAACTAAGCACACAGACTGGAGACTGAAATCATGTTCATAATGTTCCATTTTCCTTTATTTCCTCTTTCTTGGATCACTTCATACTGCTAAAACTAGTTAAAAGAAATAGCTCCAGTCTGCTTTCAGGCTACATAAGTTCAGTTTTACCTTTAGGGAGAATGTGAAAATAAAGATATATATATATCTATGTTTATATATAATGTTTGATATGATATAATGTTTATAAATATAGAGAAAAGCTTGTCTATCTGTACAGTCCTTGGTAAAAGACAAAGGCAGAACCGAAGTACAGCAGTTCAGAATACTTAGAGACCTCCTCTGTATTGCTCCAGTTTAACATAGTGCTGGCTTCCCTCCCTGATGAGGGCTTTGCGTGGGATACCTCTGAGCCCATGAAGGGAGAANTTCCAGCCATGGGGTGTGCAGTTGGGATGTGCAGGGAAGGAAGTCCCCCATTCCAACCTTATCCTGCTCCCCCCCTGCATTTTTTGTCTCCCCTGGGACTTCACAGTTGTCAAGCTCCCCAGACCCCAACCCACCCTTTGCAAGACCCCTTTTTTGGAGCTTCCCCATGAACAAACACCTGATGAGATGCTCAGCAAATAGGGACTTTTGTCAGTGCACAGGGGGATGCTTGTGAGCCCCCCAGGAGTCCCCAGACACTGTCAGATAGCACCCAGTTGTTGAGGAGAATGGGTGCCCTGCCCCTCATCTCCCCACTCCCGTTTCTGTAGGGCTGAGGTCTGTGATCCTTTCCAGGGCAGACCAACAGCCACCTTTTTAATAACAAAACAGAAGGACTATAGGAAAGCTGTAGCAGCAGACTGCTGTATTTCCACTGAATGCAGTGCAATGACTCCAGTTGATATCATTTAGCTTCATATGACCTCCCTCTGCCTATTTCTTAGAACCAGCCTGGCATTATATACTGTTTCATAAATGTATATACTTGCTTACATTCTGAATTAAAACATAATTTTTTCTCCTCAATGATGCTCTCTGTGAAAAGGGTAATGCAAACCCAAGAAGCCTCAGTAGGAGAACTTGTGTTTATGTGGATTTGTGTCCTCCATTCCCTAATCTCTCTCAGCTCCCACAGCATGGTCAGCTTGATCTGGGTGCCCAGCCTGATGGGCAAATGTCAGTGCAGGCTGTGGATGATTTGTTAGGCATTCAGGGATAGCCAGTGGGTCCTTGCCTCCCAGGATGGGCAAAATACTCCTCTCTATCTTTTGTACCAGCCTCTAAATTTTAACATAACTTTTCAGGACTTCCATTTCTGAGACCTCTATCTTCCCTGTCCCCCGCTGTCAGATTTGCTTAAAGCTGGCCAACAGGTCTAAAGGCTATTAAGGAAGGATTGACAAATATATATATGATGTGATCATGTAAAACTCAATTTCTTAGAAGTCAAGCTCAAAATCAAGTCTGCAATGTTTTCACAATATATCCCTGTGCAGAGATCATAAAGACCCATTAGATTATCTGTGTACTGGGTCAGGGAGGTTTGGGTTTTTCTTCTAAAGATTCCCCCCCATATTAATTTTGTGATTTCAGTTCACCCTTTAAAATAAGGGTAACGTTGGAAATACAACACTTCTGAATGACACAGAAGGTTCAGCATATGCAGTGAATATATAGTGGAAAATAGCATCAGAAGGCTTGTTCCTGTTGCTAATGAGTTCTGAAGGTAAGAGAACAGTTAATGTATTCATAACAGATGTATACTTGAAGATTTGTAAATAATTTATGGCTTTCTGTGAGTAGGAAACCAACTACCATAAAGCTTGGACCCCAAATAGAAAGTAATTTTGTAGCAGAAAAGGACTTTGGATTTTGCAGATGCAGCAATTCAACTGTAATCCCCCTGGCATGGAAAAAAAATGTAGTAGATTTACCATAGAATATCCAGGGATTTATAATTTAGTCTTTGTGGCCTCCTGGGGTTCTATCACAATTTGGCATCTACTTCCCCCTAAGGAAAATGAAACTCCTTGCTTTATGACCAGTCTTTTGCTAAGTTGTGTTTATCCACAAAAATTCTATTAAAAACCTAAATTAAAAGCAGTTGAAGTATCCTGTTGGCATATGAACCTCTCATCAGTGATGGATTTGTGTGTAAATTGGCAGATAGTAACTGTTCCTAGGAAGTACTAGTGAAACAGGCAGACATACTTTGCATGTGAATCATGGTGGCCTTTGGGAGTCTGGAACACTTGATTTCTTTTACCATGGATTTAAATGACTGAACTACTGTTTAAGTGAGAAAACTTTAGTGCAAATGCTATTTTGTAAGATTACAAATAAAAAGCACAATGACAGCTCAACAACAGGCAATTGCAAAGGGGACAGCTTACAGACTGGATCTAGAGAAACTGCCTTTGTTCCAAGTTAAACTGTTCTTATAAAGGTAAAATAAAGATGTGAGCAATGCACTGCTGTAACAAAGACTTGGGGGGGTCCGGGTAATGACCACAGCCTTTCTAGTTAGAGTGAAGCAGCACAGCTCATGCTCCACAGTAATAAACAGACTGGAATCTTCTTCCCTTTGCTTTGGCTCAGACTGGACAATCTTACCTCTAGAAAGGGAGGTGGAGAGAGGAAGGTCATGGTGGTGAAGGCAAGAAGTGCTGGTTGCCTTTTCCATCGCTGGTAAGCTTGTGTGAGGACAGAGCAGCTCTCCAGTTGATTCAACCAAACTGTCTTCACTGAGAGAAGTATTCCTGCCTGTTGGGAGACATGCTTTTTAAGAGGTGGCGGGGTTGAAGCCCCTTGCTATTAGCTAAGCTATGATCTCTTTCTTTAAAACTTATTTTGGGCTTTTGGATGCATATTTTTGACACATATGTTCTGAATACTGTGTTTATCTACAGCTGCTGTGAAACTGGGGAATGTTACTAAAACTCTTCATTTGCAGGAAAAGTTATTTCTTTGTCTCACTATTGTTCTCAATTTTAGTAGGTGATAGAGAGGCTGCCTAATTTTTATTTTATTCCTTTGAGTTTTTATTATAATCCTTTGTGTTTGGAGGACGTTGGCTGAGTTAACAGTTGGAGGTACATTTTCAGGTGGTGTGATTTGCAGAGGGGATCAGTACAGAGGACAGACAAGGATATTTCTTTCCACTGACCTCACATTTTGCTGAGGCTGTTATTTATGGGGGTGTGGTAGAAAAAGCAAAATGAATCCTATGGATTTGTTCAGTTCTTCAGTGAAAACCTGAGATCTAGAAGAGGTGTCTATCACTGCCTTGGCCAGCGACCCGGAGCGAACAGGANAGAAAGATTTTATACAGTTGACAAATTATGCTTTCAGCTATTAAAAAGAGTGGGTCAAAACATGCCATTTTACCCAGGACACAATACTCTTTTGCCTTGATTAAGATAAATCCCCTTGGCTATCTGACCCTGATAACTCTGCATTAGGACTGATATTTAGGTACAAATTGGTGGGTGTCTGGTCTGCTGCATACAGATGAGGAGGCTCTAACACATGGGCATGTCTTTTGGCTTCTCTGCATGTAGTTCTAAGACCTCATGCATGAAGAGGAGAATTGTGGGAGGGTTTTTAAAGGCTGTAGTATATCGTGGGATTTATTGCAAGAAATAGCGAGAACTGGAAACTCAGAAGTGCCCTATCATATTTTGTCTGATAAAGGGATTTGTATGGCCTTCTGCTGCAAAAGACAAGGTGAGTGGAGTAATGTTTCTGACTTAATGGATAGTGTGTAGTAGTAAATATGAAAAGGACAGCAGTGTATAGTGACTTTATTTTAGCTGTTACTGTCAACTTTATGTAGCACATCATAATCTGTATTATGGAATCAAACAACGTCTTCTCCCCAAGAAAGCTTCCTGTTAACTGGTGGAGAATGTGGGGATTGCTTTTGCTAAATATGTTTGAGACATTTTTCCCATTCTCTCTGCACTGTGACCCAGTGGACTGACCAATTAAGTTCTCCTGTTAGGTAGGAAAGGTGAGGCACTGGTGGTAGTAAATGGATCTGGCCTGAAATTCTGGAACTAATTGGAACTGTGAAAGGAATTTGATTTAATGAAAGACTGGCCAGCATTTATGTCCATTTAATGGCCAGCATTACCTTCTGGTGCCAGGAATAGGATGGGGAAACTTATTGAGATTTGCTGGAAGAGTGACAGCAAGAAACCTTGGTACCTGCTAAAGATTGGGATGTGATGTGATAGGGATTATTTAAACTTCATAGCATGTGGGAACTGTGTTAGTCTTAAATACTGCCCTTCTGGTCACACAAATTAAGCCTGTGAATTAAGAGTGTGATGATGCTTACTGTTATTGATAACTTACCCAATTCTGTTTAAGTTTCCAGCATTTTATACACAGCACTATCTGGTAGCTCTTTCATTGCAGTTCATTGCTATGGTATTGACTCATTGTCCATGATGAAGTGAAATAAGTTGAAATATTTGTTCAGTGTTTTTCATGCTATGGTGTCTCAAAGCTTGTTGTGACCATGACCCACTTCAGACACCACTGCAATACAGACACTGAGCAAATGTGTAATGATGTGCAGGTGCACTTGGCAGGGTTGAGACTGCAAGTGAAAAACTTCCAGTTTGAAAGTGTGAAATTCCAGGAAACCTTTATTTAGGCAGTATGTCTAACTCTGTTAGCATGTTTATGGTAGGTGAGCATCTCATACCACTCCTGAAAAGCTGAGGAAAGCATTTCCAGACCAAAATACTACTTATCTAAATGACCACACATGATGGTTTTTCAGATAGCTCGACTGGCTTAGTTTCTGAACTATTCAACGAAATCGTTGGACTCATCTGGGAAAAGCAGGCTAGAGGACAAGGAGCCTTGTCTTCAGCCTGTTAGAAAATCGTGTTCAATATTGGAAACAAATGTTACAAGTAAAACTGGTCACTGCCAGAGCAATTACACTGATATTTTATACAATTTGTAATGGGGGTGGAAAGGAGCATCTACTGCCCAGTTCTGCTTAAAGATCAACATTGCTATGAAATGGTTTTGGTATATTTTTATAAAAAGCAGCACTGCTTAGTAAAATCAGTCCAATCATTTAGCGGAAGTGCAGACAAGATAATCCTGATCCTTCTAATCATTGACAAACATGGAAGAAATAAATGATGCATTCCTGGATTTACAGCTGAGTCATTTTGTTAGAATCACAGTTTCTTGAACTGGGTTGTTTCTGTATTCCAGTGGGCTTATTTTTTTTCAGCTGACAGATAGAAAGATACATTAAAATGAAAACATTATTTAAGAAAGTAACTATCTAGAAGTGATTTTCTTCTGTTTTACCAATCATATGGAATTGAACATGGGCTTTGTAGATTGCCTTTTCTTTCTCCTTGCATTAGTTGCACAGGTTGAACTTATCCCTGTTGATAAAAGTGTTCTCTTTGATCCAATAAATATATTTACTTTCAAATAATTAATGAACATGAGCGTTTACAGAAGATTTAAGAATTTTGCCTTTTCAGACTTAAATCACAATGTTGGTTGGATTAATAGTGTATCCACATACCAGAATTCACATATTTTCCAACAAAAATACATGAAGTCATGTTGACAAAGCAGGGTGCTGGGAAACTGTGCTTTGCAGGAAAAAAAAAGGTCGAGGTGATAATGTGTGGAGTGTGGTTTGATTTTTTTTTTGTTTGGTTGGTTTTTTACTTTGCTATTTTGTCTGGTTTTTTTTTTCCTGTTCCATGAGGTGGTTTTGTAGGGGCTGACCCCAATATGAGAAGGGATGTGCACAGGGAACCAGAGCAACAAGTTGGCTTTGGTAGTCAGATCATGAAGGTGCCATGAATTTTAGATGTTTTCAGACTTCAGCCATGCAGTGAAAGGTGGAGGGGAAATCAAAATAGATGCATGTTACTGTTACCAGACCAGCCATTAGATTCAGAGGATTCACACTGAATTAATTTGAAGCCTGTGCACTGATCAGTCCTCAGTTTGGATGACTGGCACTGTGTTGTAAATAGCAGTAAAAAACTGCTGAGCACATTGTCTTACCTTTCCTTGGAATGGCAGCATCAATCACTTCACGATTAACATGCTCACTGGTACTTTTTTCATCTTCTGCCATAGTACCTCTTTCAGAAGAAGAATGGATTAACAGCTGAGCTTTCAAGGAAAGTCTTCTCTAAAGGAGACTATATGAAAGTCTATAGAAAAGCATAATTTCTCACATGTCACTTGGAATAATGAAGCACAGAGATACTCTCCTCATCCCACAGAATCAATAGTTTTTTTAATATAAATGGAAATATGTAACTGAGAAGGAGGATGATTTGTTCATCGAATATCTGTAACCAGATTACATAGTAACTTTAATTTATAAATGATTTTTATTTTTTTCTGGATGGGGAGAGATCAGTGTAATCACATTACACACTTCTGATTTTCACAGCCAAAATCTCATTCTTCTGGCATCAGTCAGATGCTTGCCTCCTCTCACCCATGTCTTGAGTATCAATAGTTATCTAGGGAGATTCAGGAGCACAGCACTCTGTAGCAAAGGAAAAAAACTGCAAGTTACAAGATAAAGCAAAGAGAGAAAGCTTTACCTGCATGCTAAAAGATAACTTTCTATTTAAGTTTGTGGAACAGCCTCTTGATGTAATGTTGTTACATCAGTGCTTGTACTCTAAACAGGTGAGTAAAGAATAGCATATATGATACACAGCAGTGTAAGGTGTGGATTATTTACTGTACTCTTAGAATATTTTATTAGTAATTAATTAACATTGTTTTTCCTCAGTACTGTCCTAGGAGAGGTTATACAATAATTTCCATGGCCACTAGAATTTCCACAAGATGTGCATATTTCTTATCAAAGCAGTTCTGAGAAATAGGAAAGCATTACCTATGCTCTCTCCAGCACACAGCACTTCATCTGGCAACAGGTCACTGTCCCAAAAGATTGCATCCTTTAGGGTTTTGGAGTCACCCTCTGAGATGAAAACTAATTTTTGCTTGACTTCTAAGATCCAGGATTTCATCTTGTGAAAAGTGCTGCACCCACCTTTGAAAGTTGCTCACAATGTGTTTCAGTTTTCATAGCACTGCAGAAGCCCAGAGCTTGTGCTAAATTGCAGGCAGCAGCTCGGGCAGTAAAATGAATAAAGTTTGGACTAGGTGATCCTTGAGGTTCTTTCCAACTTGGCATTCTACGAGTAGGAAACCCTTGGTAAGGTAGCTCAAAGGTAATCTAGACTGGTGCTTGTGTGGAAAAAAAGTGAACTGACATTTTAACAGCTACTCTGTAACTCAAAGAACTTCCCTATTAGCCTGGAGTGATTTTTTTTTTCACACTTTGCTGTCTTTTCAAGGCTTCTGATTAACAGAAGGCAAGAGCCTTCCTCTAGGAGCATCTTCAGCAGAAACCAAGTAGTAGTATAGTAGGCCTTCAAGGTCTGTCTTGCACACAGCTACTTGATTTCAATAGTCTACCAGATGCCTCCAGAAATTATACTCACTAGTAACTGGAAAGTAGCATGTGATACCCAGTTTATGTAGCGTTCTGTACTCTGTTCTTGGACTAGGGCCAGTAATCCATATTTCACTGCTCCTGTGTCCTCCTTTCTTTGTTGGTTGTCCAAATTGAACAGGAGATTGCAAAATGAAAATATTTTCTAAACAGCTGATCTAAGTGGTGTTCTCCTTCTTTAGTCAGCCTGTTTTTTGATGCTTCATATCAGTCATTTCCAGAGGAACAAAAAGCTGTATTGAAGCTGAAACTTAGGTGTATGTTATAAACCATCTTGTAATCTCACTGCTGATTTCCCACCAGGGGAGTCTAATCTTTCTGGAAGTCTGTGCTGAATCTTTTTCGGTGAATAAGGGATTTCTGAGAATGTTATGGAAAGAAACTTGGGTAAAGTGGTGAAAGTTCACCAAACTTCATAGCAAGAAAGTCTCACTTTGGCATCTTTGTTCTATTTCTGAAAGAGTTGGACTAGACATTCCACATGAGCTTTGCTTCACCTGTCTTTGGGGACTTCCTTTGGGCTATGAATGTTTTGTTGGAAATAATAGGTCACTTGCAGGGATGTATGATAGACTCATCACCTGAAATGCAGAAGGGAAATAATTATTTGAAACTAGTCTGCAAAGGTTTGTCCTACTTTGTGACTGACATTTTATGCAAATTATTTAGAACAATTATGTATTAATGAATATGATAAAACTTCTAATTATCTTCTTGACAGCATATTCTGAGCAATACGGAAAGGGGGCTAACTTAGCAAATTGGCTGTGTATTAAAAGTTGGCAACATCGCTGAGTTGTTGGTAGGTGTTGGAATCGTTCAGTTCCTTATGGGAAAGGGATGTCCTTGTTGATAAAATATGCCAAAACTCCTGGTACAGGTGAGAAGGATGTGATAGGCTTGAAGCAGTTAGGAGTAAGGGTTGTACTTTACTGGGGTGCATCTTCTCATTTTTCCTACCTGACTGCTGGTTTCTAGCCATGATCTGACATGGAGACAGGTAAAGAGATGTGTGGCTCATCAGCAACCCCAGTGAATGTCTGTCATCTTTTATTGCCCAGCTGCCTGTACACAGGTTCTGTTTGAGGGTGGGTATGATACAGCAGAGCTGTTTAGTGTAGCTTAATGCAGCCTAAGCCTTGTGCCCCATTTGGGATGCACTCTGGATGGGTGGACAACTACAAGGGCAAAAAAATGGCTGGTTTGTTGGGTTCACAAACTAGTAATTAATGGGTCGCATTCTACCTGCAGTCCGGATGAATTATGAGATGAGTTCCCCAGGGGTCTGTGTGGAAACACATCCTGCTTAATGCTTTTACAGTGACCTGGAGAATGAGACATGAAGTACTCCCATCAACTCAGTGGATGATGCAAAACTGGGGGCAACTAGGTGATATGTTAGAGAGCAGGGCTGGCTCTGCAGGACACATCCAAACCCATCCACACCAGACAGAAACCCTCAGTGCCTACAAGGTCGTTGAGGAGACAGAGCTGGGCTCTTCATGGTGGTCCATGGCAGGTGGACAAGAGGCAATGGGTGTAAGGTAAAACAAGAGAAGTTCAGACTAGATATAAGGAGAACGGGAGACTGTCCCATGAGGATGGTGAAGCCTGTGCAGTCTCACTGTCTTTGGAGGTTTTCAGGACAAGACTCCGAGAGACCTGAATTTAGCGTTAACTCTGGACTAGAGGCTTCCTGGAGTTCCCTCCATCCTGAAAGGGTCAATAATTCTATGACAATTGGCTTTTAAGTGAGCCAAAAAAATGCTGAAGGTAAGATCCTTGCAGAAAAGGGAAGGAGGAAGTGGTTGCAATAAAACAGGACACTTTTTACGCCTGCTATTTTTTTGGTGGTTTTGTAAAATTCAAATTATAGATGAGGCTTTGCACATTTAGGAGGAGATGATTGCTTTCCAGTTTTGATAATTACTTTATATACCAATTCTTCCAGTCATTAGCCGTAAATTGCAGAACTTTGCAAACAAATGATCTGATTTATTGTCTGACCTGACTAGTAATGAAGGATTTTGACAGTATCTGGGCTAATTCCCTGCTGTGTAAGCATATGTAGCTGCTTTGAAGTGAATGACGCTACATGCAATTGTACTAGTGGCAGGTTTGGTCCATTTAAAATACAACAAATAGGTTTTGTGCTTGTAAATTATTTAAATGCTCAAGCAAGGACTTGCTGATGAGCAATTATAAGAAAATCCTTCTTCTGACACAAGAAATGTCAGATTCACCTCAAAAACCAAACGAATCTGATCTTCAGAGCTAAAAATGTTGAACTGAAAGGCCATCTATTATTGGAACAACACTTAAATTGATGCACAGGCCTTCGTCAACTCCAGAGCTGTTAAAACACATCTCCTCTGAGCCTGTCATCTAAACTTTGGGATAGTTGAGAGAAAGTGTGATGCATTGCCCTGTTGTAGAAGATCTGTCTTAGGACTGGTTGGATCACTTGTGGAGGTGGCTTCTGTCCCTTATTCACTATATGGAAAGACTCAAGGCAATTAGCTTGAGCTAGACATTGAGCTTCACATTGCTAAAATTAGCAAAGTTCTACTCACAGCTACTACATTTATCTTCAATTTCTTCTATTTTGTTTTTCATTTCATGGCCCTCCACTCATTTTCTATTTCTTTGGATTTTCTCTATATTTATTCTGCCATATGTACATTATTTGCTTTTATTTAACCATGATCTCTGATGCTGGAATGGTAAATGGGATTCTGTGATACTTCTACACCACTCTCTTTGCTGAAACGATTTTCTTCAAGCATTTAAGTACTGAAAAAATTGATGAGGCTATAGACAAGGCAGAAGCAATAATGTAAAGGCACCTTGCTAACTTCTAATGAAAGGGCTGATTGACAGAGCTAAATGTCATTCAGTGAAAGGGAAAGCTCTGGTTTCTAGTTGAGGGCAAATGGTAGCGTGGTACTGACACCCTGAGTTACACACTTGCCCCTCAAGGGTAGCCACAGCTCAACAAACTGCAAGAAGAAAGAGCAAGCTCTGTAGAAAATAAGGGACTGACACCTCTAAATTGTTGGCTATAATGTTTTTCAGGCCACGGTGAATATGCAGGGTCAGTCTTTTTATATGAGCATGAGTGTGAACTTCTGTTGAAATCAGTAGAAATCTGCAGATGTTTTCAGTGGAGGATGATTTTTTGTGTAAGGTTCCTGCAAGAAGGAAGGTCATGCTAATATTTCATTTGGCTTGTGTAACAGCCACTGAGTTTTGAGTGTTTGATCTGGAAAAACTACCTGGACAGGATGTCATATATATGACAATGTCATTTTTTCTTCAGTTTGGGGATGATTTTCAGGTACGCTTTTCCAGGATGGATAAACAGCAAAGGAAGTTTGTTTTATAGAAACTATATTTAAATGCTTATTTTGGACCTCCTCCACTTAAGCTGCTTAACAGGAAATATCTGTTTAACCATATGCAGGTTGCTGAGGAAGACAAAGATGATATTTCAGGGCTGAAGTTGCACATTTCCCTATTTTTTACCTATATTTCAAAGGTTATCAGCCAAAGGCAATTAGAAAAAAAAGGTTTACAAAGTGTATAACAGAATTGCAGCCATGTTTTTGTAGAGTGCTTCTTACCCATGCCTTGTGTGCTTGTTATTGCTTCCAAAGCAGTCTTGAAAACAGCTTGCAGAGCAATGAGTCATGTCAGCTTTCAGTCCTGTGTAGTTGGAGATTGTTATCCCAAGGAGGGGAACCCCCTGGAGGCTGTGGGAAGATTGCATGATAGTTTCATATATAGACATTATAGATTCTGCATTTAGAATGACAGGTATGCAGAAAAAAGCTCCATGTATTGTGAGGGCTGGGTGTTGGAGACTGCAAATGCTGTGATAACAAGAGGTCAGTGCTGTAGTGGGACCCCTGAGCCCTGAGGAGGGGGACATCAGCTGCAGAATTGTGGAATTCTGTGGAAGACCCTTTCAGTTTGTGAGCTTGGACTATGGTGCTGCTAATGAAATAAGTGTTCCTGGGGCACCAAGAATGGCTGGCTTGGAGCTTCCTCTTGCCAACAAGCTCCATGTCTTCCACTTAGCACTGGCTGTTGGGATTTTGGCATCTCATACGGCCTCCTGCCAAGCTTTGGATCACTCTGGTTGTGTGTCCCACCACAGCCTTTACCAGAGGCTGCTCAGCTCCTCATGGAGGAGCTTTTGAAGCCTTAGAAAGGTAAAATGAAAACCAGGGTTGCTGCTGCTGTAGCCTGGGAGGTGACTCTAAGACATTCCCAAGGCACAGGCTGGGTCCTGCTGCAAACCTCCTGGCTGGTGCCTGGGACATGCTTCCTTTGCCAGACCCAAAGGCACCCACTGGAATAATTCGTTTCACTTTATTGAAGTGACAATAAAACCTTTGCCTCTCTGAACATTAAAGTTTTTCCAATCGTGTTGGAGGGCTAGTATTTGAAATTCGACTTTAAGGATTCTGTGTTCAAAAGCTACAAAATAATCTGGCATCTTCTAATTGTCTTCATATTGTTTACTGCCCACAGTCTGAAGGCAAAGGCAAACCTGCAAACCCTGTGATGTTTTTGATGGGTGTGTCCACGGCCAGTGTCAAAATATGATACGAACCAATAGCCAAACACTTCACAAATGTAATGCAATGTGACCCAAGCTTCGAAGCCAGAAATTTTTAAGTGCAAAGATAACTGATGTTTGCAGAGATACCTTAAAGATCTGTCTCTTTGTGCATGTAATGTGATTTTTCCATCTGTTTTCTGCATAGCTGAGGAATGCAAAGGCTACAGTATAGTAAGATTATAATCAGTTTCATTTGTTTTTCAATTACTGCTGGGTATATTTTATTTCTGAGGTTGGGACAAGATCCAGCATTTTAAGCCTGAGTGTGGATAATACAGGTTACAATTTATTCCTCAAAATGTGGGGCTGCTTATTTTTTCTATGTTTGACATTATATAATCACAGATATTATAATTATAGGTATTCATTCTTTGTGGAGAAATACGGCTAGCATAACAACATTCTTTAAATAGCTGTCTCTCTTTCAGTGAGAAATAAACATTTGGCAGTATCTCGTTCTGCCATTTAATTAGCTTGAGTCATGTGAAATATGTGAGCTGGGAGAAGAATAAAAATTCTTAAACCCCAGAACGCATGAAATGGACCTGCTTCTGTCATGTGCCAATCCTGGTATTAGTGGAGGTGGTGGTTATGCTGGATTAGAGGAGCTGTAGCAAAACAGGGGAACTCCAGGGAGGAAGAGCTGGTGCCGTGAGGAGGTGTTCCAATGCAGGGGAGCGTGCCAGCCACCTACAAGTCATCTCAGTGAGCGTGACCGAGCCCCAAGTGTGGCAGACCATGGGAAGGAGTTAGAAGATCTATTTGCTGCTGGATTTCTCTTCTTGGAAAGGTACATCGACAGATCTCTGAACTGAAACAAAAACCTTTCTTATTTTCCAAAGTGTCTTTCAAAGCAGGGATAGAAAAAGACATGCAATTACTGGGGTGGTGTTTTTTTGGATTTAATTTTTGGGAAGTTCTTTTATTAACTTGTAAGCCAGAATTGGTTTATTATTTATGCAAAAGTATGTATGCATGTGAACCCTGCAATATAAACAAGCTGTCAGATTTCACTCTGGTACTTGCATTTCATTACATTAATACTTCTCATTGCTTTAGACCTCACACACCTAAGAAGGTAACCTATAGAGACTTGCCACCTTCTGTTCTGTTTACCAATCTGCTTTTTCTCTTATACCTAAACTCAGAAATTTGGATAGGAAGATGAGTCAGTGGTGGTGCATGAAGCAGCAAAGCATCCTAAGGGAGTCTAGGTAAGCTCTGAGTCAGGTATGCCCTTCTGTGTGCTTCCTTCAAGGTCAACAATTCCTTGTTCCAGAAAACATTAAATTATTAACCTCACTGATGCAGTTTCCTGTGACGTACAGCAGGATCCACATTTTGACAGATAATCTAGGCAATATTTTATGGAAGATTGTCTGTAAATAGTGTAAGAAGGGTCAAGTAAAGGAGATCCTGTTATGCAAATGTGATGTGAAATGTCTACAATAAGCAGATGGGGGATGTGGGTGCCTTGATAGCATAAGATTTTGCTTCTGCGAAGTGTTTTCTACATAGAGGTCATAAGCTAATGCTATGAGACACTTTGTGATCTTCTTTATCCATGTAAGCTTCTGTGATTCTAATTTTTCTGTATGCCATTTCCATTTTACCTGGTGATAAGGCCTCCAGCTCAGTGCTCTCCTGAGCAGCTTTCCCTAAAAGCTTGGTAACCCTAAAGGTGTGGGCAAGATGTATAACTCCCCTAAGAAATCAGTGAGAAGGGGTAGTTGGTCTGAGGAGATGTGTCCTGATGGTGCCCCTGGGAGGCTCCCAGTGGTGGTCCCCAGAGCCTAACTCGGCCAAGGAAACAGTGGCATTTCTGGGAAAAAAGGAGCTCCTGCTATTTGTTGGGATACTCCCACTATTGCCCATCTCCCTTCTCTGCTTGGTTGAATGCCTCTGTCTTGTTGACCAGCCATCCTATCCTTTGCACCAACACTCTCTCTCTCCTAGCAAAGCCAGTTCATCCCCTTAGGAGTTCTCCTCCCTGGACTCTGCATCATGTTTCTCTTGCATCAATGTGGTTGTCTTAGCAACAGCAAGAAGTTTAGGGCAGGGGTGAGGTGTGATGTCTGCTCTGTACAGCTCAGTGAAGAATTCACATGGCTATACAAGTGTTTTATGATAATCATTTCCCTTCTCTCAATGTATTATCCTGCTTTTCTTTTCACCAGCTGAACCTCATTTTGTTGCCCATTGGGACTGCTTCTAGGAAGGACTGACAAAGCCATCACTGAAATTGTTCACTTAAACTTAGAGATGGTGTTCAGAGCACCTGCTGTTTTGTTGAAATGTGCAGTTCAGTAGTTTTTCTAGCCTCACATTGAGTGAGGGATGCTATGCTAGTGACAGCAGCATGTGACAACATAAGCACCACTGCTTGTAACAAATCAGAAATGAAAACCAACTGAGAAAATGGTATCTAGTGGTAGGAAAGTGCTCTGCTAATAATGAAGCACAAGTACAGGCAGAGAGCAGGACATTATTCCTGAGAGAATTGGCAGAACAGAGATGTAAGCTGCCTCTTTTGAAGACACAAATCTCTATGAGAAATAGGTCACACGTGCTTGTTTAGTGGAGAGAAAGAAATGAAGCTGAGACCCAGTATAAGCACACAGGCAGCAGAATTATTTTAAAGCAGTTTCTGACTTTTTCGTGCCAAGTTTCCTTGCAAGTGTCCCATATATTATTCCTTTTGTCTCCTAACTTACTGTCTACACTTGCCTTTGTCTTGGCCCTCTGCCCTGGGGGCTGGGCTGCCCTCTCTATCTCCCATTAGCAGTTTTGCTGCTGGTCTTGCCAGCATGGAAATCAGTTGCTTAGTGTCAGCACATGTTGGAAATTTGGCTGGGATGGCTCCTTCAGTCCAGGATCACCTATGTGTCTCTGCTCCCTCCTTCCAGACACTGCCGGCTCTCAGAGCATGGTGCACAGCCAGCTTGGTCACAAGAAGTTAAAAGGGCTCCTATTTCACCTTGCTGGTGAGAGAGGAGCTATGGGTCTTGAGAAAACTTCTGTCTGTTCTTACAGGAAAAGAAATTTCTTCCTGAGGGATTTTTATTGTTCTGGTGTTTGTGATGTCTAATCATCAGTAGGAGTTGTGGAGAGACAGATCATGGTCAGAGAAGATTAAATCTTCATGCTTTCCAGCTGCTATAATCACTTTTTAAGCTGCTAATGTTTTGACTGAACTGTGGGGGTTTTAATACTTTTTTTTAAGACCTTTATGAATTGGTTGTATTTTGACTCTAGAAGGACAAAAAATGTGTGCAAGACACAAGCAACCCTCCTCAAAACCATAAGCTGTAGAGGAGAAGGACACTAGAACTTGTAATAGACATTGTCACCCAGGTGTCTCCCAGGCTGATGCCTAGAAATGCAGTTAATATTGCCTAGAAAGATTCTGCCCGAAGGAGGCACCTACTGCAGAGACATTCAGCTTCAACAGGCAAAGGGGCAGGACAGGATCAAAGCTGGGGGGTTTGGTCATGCAGTGGGGTGCACAGCCTAATGAGTTCATCTGGTGTTTGGGGAGGGGGTCCAGCCTGCCAGCTCTCTGCTTCTAAGGGGGTCCTGGGACTTTCCTCAGCTGAGCCCTTGGATGTTTCTGGCTTTAACCTCCCCTGCACAGCAGAGCTGTTTCTCCCAGGGCTTGCCATTGCAAGAACTGAATCCTTTTGGATTTGCTGTTCAGGTGGCTTTCTGCTTTGGGGGCTCAGCCAACATGGAGAAGGAAGATTGGATGATCAGTTTTGCTCTGTTTATAGTAAGTTACTCCCTTTCAAGTGATATCAGACACTTAGATATCTCTAAGGTGTGAATTAGAAACATTGAGGGACCACATCCGTTTGGAGAAAGCCCTGACTCAAATATAATTAAAATCATATAAACATTTGTATTGTTCTTATAGACTGTGAATTTAGACAGTTTTCTATCCATACCATCAGTGTTTGAAGCTATGAAGGTATATTTGTATAGGTAAATGTGGTGTCTCTGTCACTTATGATACTGAGCAGATGATAAAAATAAACTGGAATAAAAAGAAAAATAATAGAAGATGGAAAAGGTAGGCTGGCAGGTATATCACTGGTGAGCAGAGGAAATTGGAAGACAGGCTGGCAAGTGAGGACATGCTGGTTGCTTTTTTCTGGACAATCATTATTTCTCAGGGAGCATCTGTGCTGTGAGGATCCTTTGCAGCAGCTCACCAGCAAAGGTGAATAACCCCAGATTGCCTCATCTTTGGATATTATACCTCATCCAAATTTCAGTTGATTCTGGCTCCTGTTTTCAAATTGAAATACAGTTCTGGGGTTGCCAGTTGAAGTCCCCTCTCCTCTGTGGATAGGAGGTGCCGTAAATCTGATGTAATGTTTGTGCCCAAAGTGGCCAGGACATAAGAATCTGCTTGGTACACCCTTGGCCCCAAATAGGGTGTTCAGGTGGGGCAGCAGCTTTTTTCCACAGCAGAAAGTGGATGTTTGTGACTAAACTGTATCCAGAGGTAAATAACACAGCATGTGGCTATGTATATGAGGAAGGTAGCCTTACAGAAGAAAGATCTCTGCTAACACTTAGGAATGGCATCACATAACACCATCCCCTTCCATTTTGAAGGGTGAGAGCTCAGCAAGATGGACAGGGGCTACTCTAGACCAGGTGGCTTCTGTGACAGAGAACAGCCTGATGCATGTCTAATAGAAAGAGATGTGATTTACCACTGTAGATGTAGACTCAGTGGGTTACAGCAGAAAAAAATGCACTGGGGCCATTCTTAGCAGCCAAAACCTTGGGAGCTGATGGTCCCCTATCCACAGAAGTCAGCACTGGTGTTCCCAGTAGCAAACCAGTTAGGAAAAGTCACTGGTGGAGTGGGCCAAACCAGAATTGAACCAGAAGTTAATTTACATAGGGTTGAGGGTAGAAAACATGGGATTCATTTCCATTAATTAAAAATGTCATACAGACGCGTGGATCAAAGCTGGTTACCATGGACTGTACACCCTGTTCCCTACAGTCAATAAGGAGAAAAAAGCAATTTTGGGGCCACATTCATGTATGACCTATTTTATTTAGCATGAGATGAATCTTATTACTGAAGTTACCCTTTTAATCTACTGTAGACAGAGGTAGTTTAGACAACTACCTTCTGCATACTTCCCTGCATTCTAAATGTCTGATTTCAGATTAATTTAGCCCCGAAGTATCTGTTGATTGTGTTGTGCAACACCCAGCTTGGGTGTTCTGCAGAAGCTGCCCAAATCTTACTTCCACCCCTGTACACTTCAATAGCTCTTGAAAAATCCAGCCCATTATCTTTGGATGTTTATTTATGACTTGGTATCCTGAGCATGTTAAACCAGAAAAGCTTACCTAAGAAATAATGTCTATTTGTTGTGTGATTCCTTCTTTAGATGAAGGCACTTCCTCAAACCCATGTAATGTCAGGGTATCTAGCAGTGAAAACACCAAATCCCTTAGATATCTTCAAGGGGGTTGAAACAATCACTGTTAATCACTCAAAGATATGGAAATAACCCAAGCAAAAAAATAAAAGCCACTTCCCAATCAAAGATACAGTGCTTGACTTTCCTTTTAGTTACCCTGGTGCAAATTGAGAGTTGCTGGTATCAATTACATTTTGTCTGGATTTTCACTGGCTTAACTGCAATAACAATCAGGCCCCCTGGCTCCTAATCAAGTTTGGTATTACCCTGGTGAGTTGTTATAATCCCTTAAATGTCGCCATGTGGTACGAAATCAATTGTGTTATGAAAATTATTCAGCTTTTCAGTTGAGCTAGCATAGCCTGGTCTAAATGACTAATTTTACCTGCTAAATAAAGACAACATTCAGACTTTTCTGTTGTACCACTATTCCAGTGGACATCCACATTAATAATTCTCAGTGTGAAAAAGGCAGACAAATATTGCTGGTCAAGGAAGCAATTTGAATATGCAACACAGAATAAATTAGTCACTAATAAGCACATTGTCATAATAAAAACCTTTTTGTTAAATTACCATAAATAGTCTTTAATTGCAAACACCTACCTAGCATTATATAAGTGAAAAAAACAGTGAAATACCAGGCAATTTATACAGCTGATGTAAAAACTATACCTTACTTGTACTGCTGTTCCTTGTGTTGTCTTCTCATTTTGCTCATTGCTTTAAGATAGAACTCCAGCTTTTGTGAGCATTGTTAGCACTATTGGTCTTCTGGGATATATCAAAATAGAAATTCTAAGTATGTAGCAAATATCTACTTTTATACTGGTTAAAGGCAAGTTCTATTCCCCTCCATAAGCTGTTCTTGAAAGTTACATAAAAAGTGCAAAGGTATGGTTAAGGTACTTACTATGTTAGTAAATTCTAGAGTTTGGGTGGTTTTTAACACTTGAATGTTTATCAGTTGTGATTATTTGAGGCATTCCATACTGAGAGATTTTGATATTCTGGGGATAATTTTCTGAGTTTTGGCTTTTGAAGATGAAATTTCACTTTTGCCTTTGATTGTATCCTTCAGTACAACAGCAGTTAATTTGTAAAGTCTAGAATGAGCTTTTTCAGAAGTTTAATAAAAAAGAAAACTAAGAATTGAGAAATATTTCTACCTTTTCCTATCAGACTGTTCCTAGATGGCAGAAGCAAGCTCAGGGATTTTGAGTTCAGTATCTTGGAATAATTCTGTTCATGAACCATTTTATGAACTTCAAAAGCTGGTAGAGAAGATCCCATGATTTCCCTGAATAAGACTTGAAATATAATTGGTTGAAAAGAGCAGAAATAGAAATTTTCCATCGTTTCACCTGTAAATATATGCACAATCTGGCTTTTCTTTCCTATAAGTAAGGAGATAGCTTGGAAAAAAATTCCATTTTTCTGTCTGCTGTACTTTGTGAACAAATGCTTGGGCATGGGTATCTTTTTTTCTGAAGGCAACCTCTTGCCAGTGCAGATAGTGCAGGTTATTTCTGATGTCACATGTCTGTGATTCAGCCTGAGAAACTTCTGCATAACTGAGCAGCAGTCCTACGAGTTGTGCTATGCACAGAAATGGTGTGTCTGTGCTGCTTGGAAACAAATGCAGCTGGAGCATAGTTTTGAATAGTATACATTCTGTAGTGGAAGAAGACAACAAAAATAAGCACAGTTACAGAGAGAGGCAGCTGTTTGCTCTTAGGAATTGCCTAGGTGCAGAATTTCTGTTATTTGGGAATGTTTTTCTTATTGTTGCCTCGACTGTGGCTCTAAAACCAAACCAGTAAATTCAGTTCACTCAGGTGCTTGCTTGGTCATCCTGCAACCAAGGTGAACAGATAGTTTTGTTTATTTTCCTGAGAAATATCACTCTGAATCACTAACATTTACTTTGTGCTTGGGGTACTCTGCTCTGTGCATAAACACTTTGCAATAGCGAGTGGAGTTGATTGCATAGGGTGTGAAAAGGTGACTGGGGCATTTAGAGGCACCATGAAGTGAGAAAGTTGTAACTGCTTAGGAAATGACCTGCCCTGCTTTTTACTCGTGTGTCACAACACACTGTCACCTGCACCACTAAGCTGCTGTAACATGTATTGATTGTGTTGTACAGGATGCAAGGTGTGGTTGTAGAACATGTAGGGTTTGAGAACAAGGTGAGCAACACACATAAGCAAAAAGTGAAATTCTTTTATGGCCGTGTGTAATAAAAACCAAATGACCACACACGCAAAAAAAAACCCTAACAAAAAAATCCCAACACCCAAAAACCAACCACCCAACAAAGCAAACCAGCTTTGTTACACTGGGAAACCCTCATGCAACCATCTGGATGCATGCATTTTCCAAAGCAATCAGAATTATTGCCATCACAGACTGTTTGTTCTTCTGGATATGGTCATGCTTCATGAAACCTGTCAAAATGTAACACCAAAACAATGGCATTTCATGGACATTGGGTTCTTTATATCCTCCAAGGTGCAATCTCTTCACAGAACTAGACCTCTGTGTTAGAGGGAGTAGCAGCTGCTAATGTTCATCCTCAGTATACTTCACATGCATTGATGGGTTTATCATCTTTGTATGTTGTATTTTTTTACTCTGTTTCCTTACTTTTTTTCCCCTATGAGGAAAAATGTGGCATGTGGGAAGGAGAGACAGTACTCCAGGATCATAAATTTCTTATACTTGCTTTATTATGGTACGGATCAAAGGAGCACAACAGAGGGAAGCTGTTTCATGTAAAGTGACAGTTGATTTTCCTCTGCTTGCCCATAAAATACCCCTTTATCCCAGCTGCCTCTGAATATCATGCTTTATTTTCCACTGAGAATATTCTATGCTTAGGGCACATTTCATTAAATCTTTGCAAACCACTGCTGCCCAGAATATGTTCTGCTTAGCATAATCACATTAATTCCAGTTTTCACAGCCATAGATGTTGCATCCTCCATATCTCTTAATCACTAATCCCACCTCCATGAAGAGCTTTTAGGAAGAAGCATGCCCTTAAAGATGAAATTAAATTGTTCTGGGGCTAGTTTCTGAATGTTGCATGGAAGCTTTTACTCTTGGCACCACCGGTATCAACCTGCCTTTCCTTGAGATAAAAAGTCTTGACATTAAGGAAAAAGCCATGCTTGTTTGAAGCCTGGTATGTTGACAACACAGGGACTAGCCCATTTCTCAGTGCTTTCATCCTAAATACTGCTGAGGAATCGGAAGGTGGTGGTTGCTCCATGTGGAGTAGGTCCCACTGTCAGTCCTGGACAGGGATTCTCTCTAATGCTGAGCAAGCACAGTGCCCTGACTGAGAGTCACAGATTTTGAAAATATGCTGATCTGTTTATATTCATACTTGTCAATCCCAAGATTTCCCTCTGTTATTTTTTTCTGAGGGGGGAGAAAAAAGGAGAAACAAACAAAAAACTGACCTAACCAAGTTGGAACTATTAAAAGGGGGAGGTAAACATTCATAATGAGGTGGCATTGTGGAAGTCAAGTCTGGAAAAGGCCTTAACTATTATTTCAGTGGCAGTTATCTCCTCTTCTTACCCCCAGATAAAGCTTTCATAAAATATTAACCTGCCACTAGCTACTTCTGGATGCAACTGCTCATTATCTGACAAAATAGTCTGAAGAACTTAAAAGAAAATATCAGTATTAAAATTGTCTTCCTGAAATGATTTGCACATGGAAGATCATTTCAGCTTGATTGTGCACCATGCTGTGCATCAATTTACATCAGATTTATGCTGCCAGCCCCTGTTCTTTGGGAGCATTTGACTGGCAAAAGCTTGCTCTAGCTAAGATGTATCTATCACCCCCCATTGTAGATATAATTCTTCCATCAGTCAGTAGAAGGGCAGTAAAAGTTCACACACAGGGTGTCAGAGGTTGGAAGGGACCTTGGAGATCTTTGAGAGAATCCAGCACAGGTCACACAGGAATGCAGGCAGGCAGGTTTGGAAAGTCTCCAGAGAAGGAGACTCCACAACCTCTCTGGGGAGCCTGTTCCAGTGCTCTGTGACCCTGACAGTAAAGAAGTTCCTCCTCATGTTCAGGTGGAACCTCCTGTGCTACAGCTTGGATCTCCACAAACTTCTAGTAGCTTGCAGTTCATGGCTGATGTTTCCAGCCAGATTAGGTGCCTACTCCCATTCCTGACTCGTATGTACTGTGGCAACAGATTTTGTGTGGAATCACAGGGAATTGTTAAAAGTCTTCCATTTCATATACAAGTTTAATTACTGTAATTTTCTCCATGCAGTTTTTCCCTTTCTACCATGATAATAATGACATAGATAAGTAGTAATAAGGTATTGCAATAGTAAAGAAGGATTATAATGTAAAATGGGACTTAAAAAAAGCAAAGTTTGTGTCAGCAATACAAAGACATTAAGACAAAATCTTGGTATGAGAGGGAGAAGCAATTTCTCAGGTACTAAAGCTTTAATCTAGATTGTGCTGAAGACAGGGATTTCCCCACAGATAAAGCTTTTACAGGTGTCCAAACCATTACTTGGAGCCTTCAACACAGCGAATCCTGTTTGTCTGGTGTTGGTATTTTCTCTTTCCAACCTATGTTGGCAACATCTGTCTAACATCGTTTCCAAAGGCCTCACGGGAGAGTCTTGGGTGATACATCTGGGTCAATAGAGCTAATAGTGAATTGATTTGCTCTAGATCTTCCACTGACACAACCAACGTACCCAAGTGTGAGCCATGTGCCCAACATCTGTCGCACATCATTCACTTACTTGTCTTGTCTGCCCCTGGTACATTTGCCTTTCTTTCCAAAATCGTCTCTTATTCTTGCTCCATGATCTCTGCTGTTTCTCTTCCTGGAGCAACCTGATTTTGTATCAAGAGACCTTTGATCCAGTCTTTGCTGAATTTGACTAAGGTCCAGAATGTGGAAAGCAAAACAGGGCTAGCTCTTGATTGATTTGAGCACTTATTTAATTTTTTTCTTAAATTGAAACAGAAGTCAAAACTATTCTAGAGCACAGCATTCAGATCCCCCTGGCAAATGCTGACTCAGACTGGAAGTTTTCCTGGGCAGTGTCATGCTGGTGCATCACACTGGGTTCCAGTATAGGTAGTGTGTTACTACATGGCACTCCCAGACTTACTGTGAGAAATTAATGGAAAAATCTTTACCAAGAACCTCTAGGAGGGCCCACCTCAGCTACACTGGGCTGAATTTGTTTGGACAGGGACAGATCAGCACCTCCAAACTGTGTGGTAGTAGCATCAACTTGCAGGCCAGCAGCTACTGGGCAGAGATGCCCAGTGATCAGCAAGCTTAGTACTGTGTTTTAACAGCTTCTTTGTAGCATTTCCCACTCATTTCAAGTAGGGCTAAAAGCTGACTGTAGAGTCTTATCCAAAAATTGGGATTCCTTATATTTTGGGAAATGTCTAGGCACTATTTCAGTTTTTGAAACAGAGTTTTAAAATTCTGTGTTTAGTTGTGAGTAGAATTAATACAATCCTGTCTAACTATGCCTTGTTTCAAATATAAAGAACAAAAAAATATGAGGAACGGGTTTTTCATCCCTGATTACCCAGTACAGATCTGAGAAGTTAATTTTTTGCATCACACCTTTGCTCTGTACTGGTACATAGCTGTGTCCTCCTTGCTCTATCACTTGCTGGCATGTGAGTTTCTCAGACATGCTGTGTGCTGGAGTCAAAGGGATGTTAATATGCTTTTTCTAATGTAAAGCTTTTTCCTAGAGAGGGCTTTATAGGAGTGATGTGGGACCACCAAGACATAAGGACTGCTCCATAACTCCTCTTTCTTGTCGGTTTGATATTTGTCTGGGAGGAACATCTCCCTATCTCTCTACAAATATTCTCAGGTGAGAGCATGCAACATTTATCACCCTGATGCATTCATTGAGCTGTCATGAAGGTTTCACGCATCCTAGAGCACTGTAAAATCCCTTTGCCAGGGTATCCAGTCCTCCACATGATCCTGGGACAGCAGACACACTGTGGGGTGGAGGATGTGAGCTGCAGGCAGTACCAAAGGGAGTTATGGGACAGTCCAGTCATCTGGCGACACAAACACCCCTACCTTCCTCACAGATACTATCACCTTTGTCAGAAGAGAAGATCTTAGTCCAGGAGACTAGTTAAAAGGGATGGCTGGCTTCTAGCTTCTCTTCCTCAAGTTGCTCAGAAGCAGAAGGTGGCAGGACCAGTTTTAGGCTACCATCTCTAGTTAGAGTTTGATGAGACCCCAAGCACCTCGAAAAAGTAGAGGTTAGGACAATGAGAGGTGATTCTTTCATTACTTTGTTCTTCTGTCCTAGTGTTGATCAGAGTAATTTTTGTATCATCTCTTGGCAGATTTTCCCAGTACACTGTGGTTGGTAATTTACAGCAGAACACTTTCAGCAGTAACTGTAACTGACATCTGAAAGTGTTTTATACTCGTTTAAAAGCTTGGGCAATATAAAAGATAAGCAAGGTTTGCAGGAGAGCTAATATCATGTATTATAATAGCTATTGTAGCTGAAAAGATATGGGCACATTTCCAAACACCTGTGCCCTTCTCGGGATTGCTGAAGAGACAGAGACTATAGAGAAACAAAAATCCAGCACCTCGCTTTCAAATGTGGTGTTTCTAAAATTGTAGAATCATAGAATGGTTTGAGTTAGAAGGGACCTTAAAGATCATCCAGTTCCAACCCCCCTGTCATGGTCAGGGACACCTCCCACTAGACCAGGTTGCTCAGAGCTTCATCTGACCTAGTCCTACACATTTCCAGGGATGAGGTGTCCAAAACTGCCAATCAGTACAAGTTTCGAGTAAGTCTGATTTATAGCTATTGCACATGTTGTGAGTCGGGAAACTCAGTAATGTTTTATCACCTCCAAAAGAAGTTATTTATTTAAATGATTACTTGTGGCATATACTAGAAGACAAACAGGGTATAAATGAGCAAACTGTGTGACTGAATGCTTTGTGACTAGCCTTTTTGATTTGTTTTATGCCAGCCATTTATGAATTTATTCCACAATAAATAAATATACTAATATTAAATCTTCCAGGAAAAAAAGTCTCTTTAGCTGAAGGAATTGGTGTACCTTACCAGAACCACGTTTTATCAGATTTTTATTCTGATAGTTGCAATGCAGATTGGTTAAGTTTCTGTTTTCAGAGTGAATGGCAATGATAGCTCATGTGATAATTCTCTCAGAGGAANTTTAAATGATTACTTCTTGTGGCATATACTAGAAGACAAACAGGGTATAAATGAGCAAACTGTGTGACTGAATGCTTTGTGACTAGCCTTTTCGATTTGTTTTATGCCAGCCATTTATGAATTTATTCCACAATAAATAAATATACTAATATTAAATCTTCCAGGAAAAAAAGTCTCTTTAGCTGAAGGAATTGGTGTACCTTACCAGAACCACGTTTTATCAGATTTTTATTCTGATAGTTGCAATGCAGATTGGTTAAGTTTCTGTTTTCAGAGTGAATGGCAATGATAGCTCATGTGATAATTCTCTCAGNTAGCACATGTAATAATTCTCTCAGGGAAAAAAAAAAAAAAAACAAAAAAGAGAAAGCTTTATTTTTGAGATGTATAACGAAACATGGTGGGAAGATGCCTTATTCCATTCCGTATTTGCACAACATTTATGAATATAAAGGGGAAAAAACAGTTTCTTATCTGGCAAAATGTATTTATCTTCTGCTCATAATCATGAACTAGTTCCCCCCACCCATTCTTGAAAGTATCATTCAGTATGAATTTATATTTTCTGTAAAAGCTTCTCTCCCTTTCCCACAGAGGTATGGCATCTCATTTTGAAAACTGGTGTATGACATTAGTCTCTTTGTCATCTGCCCAAAGGAGCAGTGAAGGACTGAGATTGTCCCCTGGTCCTGTTTGCACCATACTGAGTATAGAGTTTCTCCCTACCCAGTGTCATTGTGAGTGTTAAGGGATCATGTAGCCAAAAAACTGTTTTGCCTGATGGCCCAGGAGGGCCTTTTTTAGTTGGGAAGGTTGTGTCTGGTGGAGCTAAAGCTTTTTCTTTCCATCTCCTTTCACCTCTCTCCCTGACACTCTTGTCTGATGACTTTTTTCTTCCTGGTAAGGAGGAGCTGAGACTATTTTGATGTTACGCATATAATTTCTTATCCTATCTTCCATCTCCAGAGATGCTCCATTTCAGTCAGTGGCTCACCATTACCAGCTTGCTGTTCTGCTGATTGCTTGGTCAGACTTCACAGGTCTTTTGCTGGGGTGAGGGAGATAAGCAAAACCTGACACTGGCACAAATGCTGGGACTTGATGACTAGGCATGGTCTACATACGTGTGTAGTCCCCTTCTTTCCTCCTGGGCTCCAGCAAGGATTAAATCTATTACTACTGAAGCTGTTTAGTAAAATCCATCCTATTCTGACTGGCATTTATCATGCTTAATTGCAGACACATGTTGAGGTTCATGTTGGAAGTAGTTGCTTTGGCGTCCCTTCAGTCAGTGCACAGACATGGATATTCCTAGAGTTGGATTTACAAGGCTTATTTTAGACTTTTACAGTGATGATTTCTGCCCATGGCCTGCGATGGAAGTGGAAATGCTAAACTTAAATATCTGAAAGCCAAAAGTTTAGGTGTAGTGTCTACAGTGGAAAGTTAAGCGAGATTGAGCCCCCCTGTTGATGCATTTTACAATCCATCTCCTTTTTTAGGTAAAGTGCACCAGTAGCCACTATCTCTAGCGAGGGAATTAAACTGGGTGGAGAAACACTTTGCTGGGGGCTGCTGTCTGCTCCAGACAATCACATCCACTGATGTACACCCATACACTGCCTCACAGCCACAGGGTGACTGTAGGTCGATCAGGGAGCAGGTTCTCATTTCTGTGGCCATTCTTATGTCTTAATGTGAGCAACAGAACCTCGCAGATTTCTTTTAATCAGTTTTTCAATCCAAGCTATTTTCAGAGGAGAATTGATGAGGGGATTGGGGTGTTAAGTGTTCTTCCTGTATCTTTGTTCAAGACTGTTGCCACATACCTCTTTGTTTTAGCTTGAAGTGGAACAGCACAGAAAGCTCTGAAAGGATCTTTGGAAATCATAGCCCTGTTACCTACCCGATCAACACAGATAATTGTTTAGTGCACTGACTCCAGTGCATGTTTTTGATGTGTAGTACTGCTTTGTAACTGTATTGCAAAGTACCACCAGGGTATTACTTTTGCTTTCTTAGTGACTAATAATTGGGATATTAGGTGTTTGACAATTTAAGCATTGTCAATTATAATCTAAATCTATGCTGAGTGTATGGCAGAACAGTACCGGTGTCTGAATTGCAGCTTTCCAGAGAAATCAATTTTGATTTCACAAGTAGGCTGTTAAAGTTTCAGCATGTTGTAGAAAATGGCACAAGGCAGGCTAATGTACTAACAAATTTTTGTCTTGGGCAGAATGTGTGTAAAATGCAACAGAGCTGTCATGGCTTTTTTTTACAATCCAAAAATGTAATCACTGTTTTCTAATGCACATCTTAAATATTTTAGGGTTTGTTGCATCTCTGTATCTTCAGAGGACAACTTCTCCCATTGAAGTGCTGCCTTTTTCCTTAAGTAGGAAACTCTAAACACTAAACTTCATTTTCACAGAATAAATTATTCAGTTAGTCTTCTTTAATTATCTCCTCTTTGCCTGCTTTGTTGCCTGAATTGGTCATTGCTCTTGCAGAGAGAACGAATGCCTAGATTTCTCTAATGGTTATTATAGATGTTAGCTGTAGTGTGCAGACTTTTCAAAGCATTGCTCTCATTACCTAATCTCAGTACTCCCCAGAGCTCACCAGTGAGTACTGTGTTATGGTTTAGTAGCAACTGGGAGGTGGTGGGGAGTACTTCTTGCTAGTTTTTTGCTATCCACAGTAAAAGCTCTGTACCATTGAAAAACACAAGCTGTATAGTGATTAATGTGCCAAAGACAGCTAAGGTCATGATTATCTATAAAGTGGGAAACTTGCCACTTATTGATAGGATAATCAAATAGGATAGAGGAGCGTATGAACTGCACATAACAGATTTTAGCAGCATCACTTAATGGACTGTTGGAAGGTGCTTGGGTGCTGTTACGGGTAAGCCGATACAAGGACCTACAGAGAGGAGTAAATACTTAGCTATGATCCCACACCATGTGCCTTTCTGTTTTCTTCCCTGCTTTCACAGATAAGTAGCATGGTTGTGTTCAGTCTCGAAGGCTTCTGCATCTCTGACCTGCAAACAGACTGGAGGCAGTAGCATGGAAAGCCCCAGCTGCTTCATTCCCTGCTCCTAGTGGAGCATTGCAGTTCAGGCTAGCTGGAGCTGATTGAAGTACTGTGTCTGGCAACATCCTGGCAAATCTACCTTCTCTATGTGTGCTGTGCACTGAGTAGATAGCTGAAACCTCTGTGAAGACTCACTCTTCCCTAGAAAGCCATGCTGCACTTGGATGTTACCAGGCAGGTTTGGATGTATCAGTTAACCAGCCACTGACTGACCAAACTGTGTCCTTCAGGCCAGGCTCTGGCAATATATCAAACCCCTGAGCCTAATTCTGACTGCAGCTAGACTGGTGCATAGCTGAAAACAATTTTTTTCCTGTACCAGGCACTCAGTGACTGTCAACATTGAACCTGCAAAGTTCTTTTTTCATGTTCAGACCTGAGATGACTTTCTGCTGAAGACAAACACATCTAAAGAGCCATCTTGAGCTTTGCAGTCACTGTCTTCATAGGAGTTTGCAGCTGTGGTTTGCTGTTGATATCTGATGAAAGCAGACAAGGTTTTTTCTTTCCCTACAGCCTCCCCAAAAGAACAGCAGATTTTTTTTCGTAAATATATTTGTATTAACAATAGTATCTCTTTTCCTTTCAGATTTTGTTGTTGTTGTTAACGATTTGATTCAGTCTTTCATTCCTAAATGTTGACAGGTGAGCTCTATGGGCCAAGTTTTAACTTGCAGCTTGTATTTATAAGGGAGAAGTAGGCCGTGGAAAACCAGGCTTTGAAATGGAAATTCTGTCTCAGCTACAGCCACAGCAGTGCTGCTCAGTGGCCTATTTTGTTTTCTTTTTCCCATCATCAGCCAAATCAGGCTCACCGCTCCTTGTTCAAAGGAGAGGTGTTAACTTTCCAGAATTCCCTGTGCTGCTGCTTACGCGTCTTACAGATGTCAAATGCCATAGCAAGTATTCCAAGTCTTTGAGCTGGGCTTGAGTTTCTAAGAAAAGACTACTCTTCTTTGACTTCCAGAGCATCGGATCTAGCTCTAGGATACAGGGAACCCAAACAGAATAGAAGGTATGTTTTCATATTCTAGTGCTTGCGTATTATTTCCAGGCCAATGTATGATTTTCTGCTGGATAACTCTACCCAGCTGTATGCTTCCATCTTACCAGGCTTCCATTATAATTAGGAGCTGATCATACAGCATGCATAAACCGGAGTAAACCAATATTTGGTATTTGTGGGAACAGTTAGTGCGTCACTGGAAAGTGCCTTCAGTGTTTGCTCGATAACAAAGTGGAGTGAGATAAAGTGAAGGTTAGCTGAACGTGAAGCTATTGCAAGCTATTCTTAACATATTTCTCATTTTAAGCAAGTATGCTGTCTCTTTTGGAGTTCATTTTGCTTCTAAATATAAGAATTCTGATCTCATCCTCTTTGGAGAAGTCCTATGTTTTGGCAGATGGCAAAACTTTCTGCCGAGTGGCTTGCGAATGTGAAGTGTGCTTGGCGGTGATGCTCGAGAAAATGGTCTGTTGTGATCTGTGAAGTATGCTGTATGGGTATGCAGTACCTGAGAGAATGAAACCACGAGCACAGTGTAGCATGCCCAGACCTTGCACAGAGTAGCATAAAGCATAACTCCTCAGCGTTTACTCCAGTGCTGAAACAGCAGGATTTTAGCTGACAATCTTGCCTGGCCATCTGGTGAAAGAGCGTGAAAGAACTTTACAGGGACTAATTATTTCCTAGACTAATATTGCTGACAAGTACTCCATGAGGCAGTGTGTATGTTTGCAGGGTGTTATGCTACTAGAAATGCCATTAATTATTCTGCCTGTGATTCACCAAACACTGCGATTCTGTATGCTGGCATCTTCCCTAACATCCCCATCTGTGTACATCACTGGCTATACCATAGCATTTATTTCAGATCTTTCTGAAGATTTTTGTTTTCTGATTTAAAAGCCTGGATTAAGTAATTTTTAATCTAAGGCATTAAAGCAATCTAACCTTTAAACACAGTTTTGCTCTCAAGAGTTGTCAAAAGCTGCTTACTAACAATATGCTCAGTGAGATAATCTAACTGCTCTCAGGCACTGCAGTTTAAACTGAGTTTAGGAGTCTCATGCATTGACTAACTTCTTCACTGTTTTATAACTTGTAACTAAGGTCTATTTATTATCTTGTAATGTAAATATGGAAAATACAACATTGGCTCTTCATAATGAAAATATTTACGTGACACACCGAGGCACATCAGTGGTTTGATCAGCAGTATCAACATAATCAGTGTAACCATCAGAAATGTTAAAACAATGATAGAAATATTCCTGGTTTCAACAAACTAGAAATATTTTAAGCTTAAACCAATCTTACTTTAATGGTTTAACTGCATTCTGATTGATAATTTTCTTCCCAACACGGAAATCTGATGCAATTCCACGTCTTGTCAAAAAAATGTTGTTTTTTCATTGATTTATCTATAAAGCTCTTATTAAGAATAATTTCAGATTAAAATGCCCACAGGGTCTCTTTGACCTCCTGTGTTACTTCCTGTGGCTTCAAGGTCTTTTAATGCTTAAGGTGTATGAGACCAGTCCAGTCTGACAAGCTCCTGTAGGTTTTTCTGTTGTTAAAACAGATGTCCTGCCTTATTTACTGTAAAATGGAACAACCACCCAGTGGAGTAACACATATGGTCTAAATTCACTGACCTATATTCATCTGTACAAAGAAATTCTCTGGTGAAACCCTGGGGAGGAAATAAGCATCGTGTTATCCCTTCGGAGAGAAAAAGAAGGAATCAGAGTTTATAGAGCACTGGGTAGTTTATAAAAAATAAAAATATTTTCAGTATGGAAAAATAAAAGGCATTTTAAACTACTACAGTGGAAACAGAGGAAAGTGGTGGAATTTGTGAATGGACACTTGAGGTGAGATAAATTGGGAAAGGTAGTAAGAAGCACCTTGTTGATGGAACAGGGATGCAATCCTCAGGGAGAAAGGTGTTCTCACTTGGGAGAAACCTATGGGCTTTGCTAACTGTGTTCAAAAGTATCAACCAACCAAAACCCCAAAGCTAGTACATGCACTTTTTAGGACAAAAAATAAAACATTACTGATTACTGAAAAAGGAGTATATAGGATGAGACTACACAACTCAATATCTTAGGTTATTCAGCTGCTTCAGGGATAAACTCTCTTTGTTGTCACGAGAACTACTGAAGTCAACACAGAAACCTCTTATGAATAAAACCTGTATCCTTTCTGGTTTGTTACCTTTGCATCTGCCAAAGGTTTTCCTTGTTTGTATAATCCTCTTAGAGCTCCAGCACAGCATAACTCAAGAGATTGCTTTTAATGCAGTGTCTGCCTAACCCCAACTGCAGCTAAAGAGGTTCTTTATGCTCCAATGCAGGGACCTGTGTCTTCAAGCCAGTGTGCCACTGCCATGACTACTAGTAATGATGCAGAGAAGCAGCCCTGTTCCTTATGCAGTAGCTCTCTGCTACCAGTGTGGTGTTTCACAGGGAGTCTGTGTTCCTCTGTTTTTAACTCCGGAGTAGGTAACATAAAGATGCTGAGTCACTTCTGCCACACAAGACAAACTTGAACAGCATGAAGACGAGTGTTTTTACAACACAGGCTATATGTTTGCACTTCACTTTTCAGCTACCAGAAGCCTGGGTGGTGGTTTTCCTTTAAGGTGTCAAACCTGTTTTTCAAAGGCTTTTCCAGGGCCCCGCCCATAGGATTCAATACTCTAGCTATAGGAAATACTATTGCAAAGCAGGGAGCCAAGACTGACTTGACTTTAACCATATAAGTGAGTCAGGATAGTTCAGGCCACAAGTCTAACTTGAATTTCCACCAAGAAGAGCCTGCATAACTTGCCCAAACTTAATGCTTGTCTCGGACAGCTAAATTTTGTTGAGAAGAAACCCTGCTCTGCAGAGATGAAGTGATTTGCCCACCACTAAAATTGGCTGGAGTCCAGAGACCAGAGTTCAGGCCTCCAAGGCCAAAACTCTGGCCATGTATAGAGGTTACATTGTAGGCGTCTGCATCAGAACCGACCCTCAGGCAGTATTCAGGTTAGCAGAGCAAATCATCTCATCTCAGTCTGAGTTAGGGACATAGAATGAGACAGATCGAAATGCCTCATTTTCACTGTTGTTTGTAAAAGGAACTCAAGGTGGCTATTTCAGCTGTAAGAAAGGTGAGATGATTCCAGCCTCTCATTTTAGCCCTTAGTCTACAACTGTTGCTTTTTAATTACAACAGAAAACTGCATCATATTGGAGCTTCTATTGGGTCTGTGCACTGACTGGTAAAGGGAATAGGCTAGACTGGTTGTGAGACTGCTAATTAGGTGCTCAGTCTTAATCCTATCTAAAATGGTCTGCTGCTGTGTGTTGTGCATGATGAATTGCCAGTTAATCTTGATTCTAGTCACTTTTATCAATAAAAAAAGCAAAGGATAGGTTGTAACATGTTATGACATGTAGGGCATGAACTTGGAAGAAACAGCTTTAGTACTGAAGTACTGATGCTTGTTTAAGGTTCCCATCCACTCTGTTTTCAACACTTCCTATTATCTCACTTCTTGCTCAGTGCTCTGGAGATCCCTTTTCTCACACAAATATCCACCTTCTGCCCTTTCTTTGGACTACAGGACTGGACTCCTGATTCTCCAAGCTTTTTTCCTTTCATTCAGGACCGGCCTGTTGCCACAGCAACTTGGTTTAGCTTAAGCGACATGCAAGGATAGAAAAATTGAAATAAAACTGAGTTGTGTAGTGTGAAATGTCTTCCCAAGAAAGAGCTGAATGACACAGCATTAGACAGGATAAACCACAGCATCCCAGATGATTTAAATCTGTTGCTTCTCCACAACATGATGGTGCCCTGTGTGTCTGAGCTATGTCTGTACAAGGGAGTAGGCTGGATGTGAGGTCTGAGTGCCCTGTCTTAGCTTTCCAGCTGCTATTTATATTACATTACCTCATAGAGCATCCAACTGAGAACAAGACCTTGCTGTGTGAAGTACAAGGAGCATGCAAAGAGTTTTGTACGGCCTTTGACCAAAGATCACAGTCTTTTAGCAGGTCTTGAACAGTCCATGACTAAACAAAATCATGCAAGCTAAACACATAGGGCAAGCGAGGAGCAAAAAGGAGATAAGTCTGTGGGGAACTTGCCAGGCTTTTTCTTGGATTAGTTTAGTGGCCCATTCTAGTCAAGCAGGTGAAAGATACTATCATGGGAGTCAAACCCCAACAATGAATTCAAAGGTACTGCAACAATAAAGAACCTGGTCTTACAAATTACTACTGCTTCAAGTTACCTCTTTTAACAAAGACTGAGGTGGAGCCAAGACTGAGCAAGGTCAGTATCACTAAGATTTAAGTGACTCTCTCCACGTGTCCCCAGACCTTAGCTTTGTGTTGCAATATTTCAGAATGTTCTCTCTAAACCACACTGCTCAGTGAAATATCTGTAACGTATTTTATGATACTCTTCTGTCCCAGATTTGTTGTGTCATAGCCAATCCTCAAGGTCTCTTCAGATTTAAGGGGATTAGATTTTTTTAATGCTGGATATTTCCAAGGATGCTATTCAATTGTCTTCCATACTCAATACACTATGGTTTATCTCCCTTTTTTTACTAAAAGTCCTCTATATTTTATTATAAAATGCTTACACTGAGCCATACCTATTTCATGAGTAGTCCCATTTGTATAAGGTGCTTCTGTGTGGCTTATAAAACATTGCTGCCAGTAAGAAGCTTCTTTCCATCTTTGCTCTAAGTACCTTGCTTTGATTTCATTTGGGCTGTGTGTGTAGTGCACAAATATGTGTCTAAACAGCACAGAAGAGAAAATGGGGTGACTTCTTGCAGGAAATAGTTGTTTCTTGTAGTGGGAAAGGATCATAACGTGTTTGCTTAGCTGCATGTTGACTCTGTGTGGACAGGGAACCCAAATCTGAGCCTTGTTTAATTGTTCAAGGAAGCTATGTACCAACTACTCAGGATGTGTTCCCAAATGGATGCATCTATGGCCGAGAGCCCTGCTACTGTTGGGAGCTGTGCGTGCCGGTTGGTGCTTGCTGAGGACCGAGGACTCTTGACAGCAGGGTCAAACTGACTGTTCTTTTTCTTAGTAGAGCTTCACTATGACACTTATGTTTTACCCGGAAGGCACTTTCTAGTCAATGAGTCCTGTTCCTCTTGCCCCAAGCTTTACATCGTATCATCCTTTCAGAATTTTCCCATCTCACGTTTCGGAAGTACCTGGATAGCAAGAGTCTTTTTCTGTAAAGCCTCGGAATTGTTTTTTACTTTCTGCCTAGGCATATTAACTGCTAGGTTGTACTCACTTGTTTTCATCACCCAAATATAGATACCTTGACATTCTCATAGTGTATATTCTTAGATTAACCCCATTATGGTCCCCTGGAGAGAGAGATGAGTCTGTCTCAGATTTTGTTTGACTAGACTAAACAAGTCCCATTCTCTTTCCTCCTCTCTGAAACCAGGTTTTCATCTCCCTCAGTTACCTTAAATGGCATTACCTGCATCTTACATAGGATGTGGCATATCAGTTGGGTTGTTTGATATCTCACCAGTTCTCTATACA
>VWZY01005816.1:386-165380 GCA_013399075.1 Chloroceryle aenea
CTCCGAGTTCGGACGCCGGCCATGTAGCTCTGTTCTTGTAGCGCCTGCGAGGCATGTTGGTGGGTCTACTTTCCTCGTTAGTCCCGGGACTGCGGCCCTCCCTGGTGGTGGGAAGAGGCTCCATCTCCCCCCGTGTAGAGCTGAGCCGTGGTTTCTCCCCCGCTGCTAGACAAAAGGGAGAAAGCTATCGAGAAACTTCCTTTTTCTTTTACCCCCTGAAGATTTAGCGAAAACAGATTCAGAGTGCCTTGAAGTCCTAAAAATGTGAATATTTGGCTATCTGGCTGAAATTTAGGGGGAAAGCCATACAAGTTTATTAGAAGAAAATATAATTGAAGGAAAGTGTGAAAGCTGGGGAGTGCCATGGCACCCCCGGGAATAGGGGTGGAATAGAAAATTCTGGTCCCCTTTGTCAACCAGGGCTGTGCTGAGTGAGGCGGGATCCACCTGGGTTCAGCTGCCAAACAGGATTTAAAATCTAGCTCAGCTGTAATTTTGTTACCTGTTGATTATTAAACACTTAACTGCTTACAAAAGCCATTTTTTAGTATGTCTGAGTTTGCTTTTTCTTTAATGTTCTGGGTAGTTGTTGAGTTTAGCTATTATTGTACTCCTTTTCCCAGCCCAGTTTTGAGTTTCAGGCTAATATATCCAGAAACTGGGGTTTCCATTTGAAATTAGGAATTGGTAAGGAGCACAGGTGCTATTTGGGAAGCAACTGCCATGCGTGTTATTTTACTCAGCTGAAAAGAGGAATTAAAACACTTGTAGTAAGCTGTTTCCAAATAATGGCTGGGTTTTTAAAAGTAAAAGCCACATGTTCTGTATTTAGTCAAGGATTTAAGCAGAAAATTAGAAAGCTAGGTTCTACCAGCTACCTAGGTTGATAACAGCTGCATGGAATTTAATACTTAGTCTGCTATTAAGTTTTGTTCATTTTTTTTTTCTTCTACATAGAAAGCAAAACAAAATAAATGGCTTTGCAGAGTTGTAGAACTCATCTGGAGATCTGCTTGACCACATGGAAGTAGCTAAGAATGATTCCTTGATTTTATGCTTCAGTTAAACAAGATAAGCTGATTTAGAATTTAAGTAAAGTCAGAGAAGAAAAATGATCCAGGCATTGCCATGGGGTAAGTAAAGCAGTTTAAAAATCACAAGGCAAATGCATTCAAAATGGCTATGTAATTTCCTTTGGTGTGTTACAAGACCAAGGTTAGGATTTATTTAGTTATTATTTTATTGGACATTGTACAGAGAGAGAATAACATAGAAACTCAAACAGAGTTTAGGATCAAACAGACAAGATAGTCTTGCTATGGGGAAAAATGATACTTGAAAAGCAGTGCAGTGGCATCAAAACATGTTCATTGTGTTTCCTTTTGGGACTTTGGGATAGGGGAGGAGAGATGACTTAGAGAAGGAAAAGCTGAGAAAAACGGAATAGAAGAAGGATATGTGTATAGTAAAACTTTCCAGAAGGCAGATTGGGGCAAATGGCCATTGGAATGGTGGAGTGTCAGACAAACTGGTAGGCAAACTTTAAACTGCCAGAGGTTCTTGCTTTGCGTTCTGCTTGACTTCCAGGTTAGAATCTATAGGTGGCTTTTCTCTGCAGTCTTCAGCTACAGTCACATGGCAGCAGTAAAGGAAATGTCATTTGGGTGTGACCAAATGTGGATGATCTTTCTTGATTTGTATTAGGCCCAGTAATACTCAAGGGTGAGAGATTGAGGTGTTTGAGTCTCTTTTGCTCTCTTCTTAAAATGCAGGTTTTACAAGGACAAGTACAAAAAGATTGGGATTTCCAGTGTATACATTTGTAATCTCTTAGGCTAAGCATTTTTCCTGTGCAGAATCTTCCTAAAGCTAATGGAATTCCAGTTTATGGGGCATAAAGGATTCCACCTTAATTTGAGAATGATAATGACCTCTAGGAAGTTAAAAGTGAAAGATGTATGTCAGATGTTTTCCCTTGTTCTTTACATAAAAGCAAAACTTAAACACAGTGGATTAAACAACTGGCATTTAATGTCAAGCCAAATAAAATCCACTAGCAACAAAATATATATAAAAAAATCCCAAACAGCTCCCTCTGGTAGCATTCAGTTAAACAACATTGAGATGAAAATTGCAAGAGCCTTTTAATTCTGTTCATTGGTGAATAAAGGAATTAATCAGATGAGCTAAGAAGAGAGTTTTTCTGTCACTATATTTTTTCATTCCAAGTCATAATTTTGGGCTTTCCCCTAAAGTATATGGCCAAGTGATTTTTGCAGAAAGGACTTTAGATGAATGATAAGTTTCTGATTGAAGAAGAAAGAGAAGCAGGAAACACCAAAAACTACTGCAAAGCAGTCTTCTGTTTCATAAGGTTTAAAACTTGGGATTTGGTATTTGCATAAAAGTGTTCCCAGTTCTGCAAAAATGGAACCGTGCAAAAAGGGGATAATGATTGTAGCTTCAAATGTACAATAGTGAATCCTAAAGATTCTGTGCTGTGGTTTGAGAACAACCTCCTATTTCTTGACACTACTATCTCTGAAAAAAGAAAGCTATGTTGAGAACATACAGGGTAGGTCATATAACTGGAACAGGGGAAGTGAAGCAAGTATGGATTTGTGCCTCTGCCCTATAATTAAAATTATCAATGCGAACCATGCATCAGAAGATCTTTTACAGTAAACCAACTTCAACTGTTGTTTAATTATATATAAAGTGAGAATTGTAGAGCCTTAAAAAGGCAGGAAAGGAACAGGTACAGTAGCATGAAGAGTGAAAGGTTGTTGTCTTTTTCTCTGAAAAACAAAAGTAGAAATCCAGTTCAATGTCTGCATCTGGTAATCAATTACTGGCTGTTCTGTAATGACGTGCAATTTCTGCAGTGACTGATTGCAGGTTTTATTTAGAATCTATTAGGCAAATAAATATTCTACTTGCAGAGCAGGTGGAACAACTGCTGCATATATCATAGTAGCAGTGCGTTCTGAAGAGATTGCATATGAGCTCTACATCTCTGGTTGTAGGAAACCTTTTCTATCATTATGAGCCTGGTTCCTCTTTTCAGGCTGAAAATCTGGTTGCTGTCTACTACCAGTTCTTTGTTTTGAAAGGTACCTATTAGGTCATGAAGTGATTACAAATTAGCTTGGAAGATTATATTTAGAAAATCAAATATAGTTGTTTTTTTCTCCTGGCATGAAATGTTTTTGAGAAGAAATGAGGGGTAGTGAGTTAGAAGTTTTATGAGTTGTTTGGTGAATGCTTATTTAGAAGAGACAGATTATAATTTTGATATTAAATTATTTTGTGGTTTGTTTTCTAGTACTGTATTGACTGTACATTTAAGAAGAGGTAGTTCTGGAATCACAAGTTCAGATCACAAGAAAAATACCACCTTTTTTGGTGTTTTAGTAAAACCTTTGAGTTTAAAGATTGCTATTTCTGAGTCATGTAAAATGTTATTTTACTGTTGTAGCATGGCATGAAGATATTTTTGTTGTCTAAATGTTTAAATTTTTCATATTTATGCTGAAAGCCTCTGTTTGTTGGTATTAGATTGGCTGCTCTTTCCAAGATAGAGGACCACATAGTTGAATAAAAATTGAGAGACTGAAATGATTTTGCTGTTTAACACAGTAAGTAGATTCTCCAGATACTGTGAAATTCTTGTGTGAATAAAACCCAAAACAAAAAAACAGAACCACAAAAACCCAACAAAACAAGACCAGAACCAACCAACCAAAAAACAATAATGAACCTGTCTTGTTGGTTTATATTGGTTGTAAAACTCTTTATTTTTGTTTAGTGCATTTCATATGTATCTGCTTGGCACTAAACCTGCATTGTTGTACAACATTTGTATTTACCTCATTTAAATGGTAACCGTTGCATCATCTGATATATACAATATAAATCATTAATCACTTCCTGATAGATCTTTTTGCACTTATGTGTTGTTTTTTTATTGCAGATTTAATTTCAAACCAAAATATTTTAGGGAAAATTTAAGCTAAAATGCTCTTAAAACATTCCAGAAAACACTTTACGTGTGCATTTTATTTTGCAAAAGTATTTATTATCATTGGCATGAGTCTATCCTCATAACCATTTCCTTTTCCTCCCTGGTGGGTTAATACTGAAGTAAAAAAAGCAATCAAAACATTGCACTTTATTCTTTTTTTTTCACCCCAATTTTTAAATGACTGGCCAGTTAAAGAAGAATAAGCATAGTATCTTCAAATGCAGTATATACATCTGTACTAGAAGCAGACTGAGAGTCTGGGATAATTACCAGTGTGATACCTGGACATTGCACAAGGATCCAATAATTGGTATTAGTTCATGAATAACTTTGTTCCTCTATGTTTCCTACTCCAGCTCAGTGAACTCTTCATTATATTAATTCTTTCTGAATAACTAGAAAGTGCCACCAAAACATAAACAGGAAGGAAAGCACTGGTTAGATCTGTTCTTCCACTTCATAGCTATAAAAATCCCACCAATGTTCCAGGCTTACATTACCTGAACTTCAAGAAAATTTTAGACTGCATTAGTAGACAAATAAAAATATACACTATTTTGCAAATCATAGAAACAGTCTGAAGAGGGCCTCAGGAAGTCTCTAGGCCAGCCTTCTACTCAAAGGCACAATCAAATTGTGAGATTAGAGGGGGATGCACAGTACTTTATCCAGTCTGGTCTTTGTAAAACTCCAATGAGATCTGACCTACACACAAAAAAAAAGAATGTAATCCACCAGTAGATGTTCAGGCAGGCCTTTATAAATCTACTATAATGAGAACAATGAACCATGACCATTTATAGTGCTCATCTCAGTTTAACTTTGCCAGACTGACCGCTGTGAAAGCCTGTGGGGCTTTTAACAGACCTAAAAAAAAGTGTTACTCTGTACTACAACCTAAACTTTGGCAGCAACATCTGTTTGTATCATAAATATGCAATGTCCAACCTGGGTTGTGAAGCTACCTTGTTACATCTCACAACCAAGTTGACAGGGTTTCTGGAATGATTTAGGCTCAACACCCTATTTAGGCTCACCACCCTATTAGCCTTATTAACAAAAAAGCCCTTTTCCCACCTTGGTGCAATATTGTTTTCATGCCTGCAGAGCACATGCCTGTGTGCTCCAGTCTTAATAGCACTATGCACCAGAAACATAGGTTACTTGTTACAGAATGGACCTTAAAAGTGAAGCCTTGGTTCTAGCCCAGATCCCTCCTGAGACCATTAACTTCTAATACTGATAATGTCTAACCTTTTTATTTTGGCTCGAAGGTAGCACATAATGTAACTAAGGAGTGAGGATGCTTGGGTTTTAAGGCCTTTTTCCTGCATCTTGGGATTCCCCAAGGAATCATGGAAACAGAAATCAGCTGAAGAAATAGTGGACAATTATCAGAGGCTCTCAGGTGTTTGCACCCAAAAGGAAGAGAGAACGCACACCACACCCTTTTCGTCAACCCGGTGTTCCTTTTTCTTTAGATTCCAAGCTGATTACTCAGGTCATAATACTGAATTCACCTTGTCATTTACAGGGGAGAAAGTAACATATTCTCACTTCTGGTTTTTTACTGCTTATTAAAGGGGCAGAGTGATGCATTTATAAAGAGCTTTACCTAAAAACCAAAGTATTGATAGTTGTAAAGTAGTGGAAGTAATACAAAAAGACAGACTAATGAAAAATAAGAGTGTGCAGTTGGGAAACCTCTTCCAGTTCCTTTCAATATTTCTGTCAACATTTCTGTTAACTGTTATTGTTCACAATTTACTCAATAGACACAAGAAGGGCTTAGATACATTAATATTTTTTAATTTGCCTAGAAAAGACTTTATTGTCCTTGAAAGGCTATAATTTCCATGCATTGCAAAAACAGATGTGTGTCCTGGGTGAAACTCTGGACTCAGTGGAGATAATAGGGCTTGGATTTCACCCTAGGGTTTTATGTAATAGGCTATTAAAGTGACATTTAAATAGATGACCCTGCAATGCAAAGACTAATATTTCATTCATCCATTAATACGTTAAGTAGTCTGTCAAGAAAAAGTAATGACTAGAAATAACTGAGACTGAAAATAAACCTTTTTTTTTTTTTTTAAATCTGGTGTTTCTTTATGTTTTATCTGGGTGGATGAAATCCCTTTTTTTTTTAGCATTCTAAGGATTGCTCTAAGTCAATATTTACAAATATATATTATGCTTTCTTGGAAATTTGACAAACTAGTGTCTCTGTGGTAGTGTGTCAACATATTATATACTTCTATTGCTTAGATGTGGAATCACCTGTCAGCAAGTCCCTTAAAATAGGATAAACCAAACAAAATAATCCACTGTTGACCTTTATCACTCCTAAAAATGCAATAAACCACAAACTTTAGAAGGGAATTGAGAGGAGAATTTTATTTACTTTCTTAAGCCTGGATTTATTGTCATTATTTACTACTATTCATATTACAAATTGGAAGTTTATGTGAGACTGTTGCAGGCTATGAGGCTGAGATCACACGTATGCAATTTGCCAATTGAGCCTGGGCAGTGGAGATAATAATAGCTGAGTGCCAGATGCACAGAAACCCTGATATCCTTCGTTCAGGATTTCCCCCACCCCTTGTTAGCTTTTATCCTATAATATGGAATATTCCGTCACAGCTGTTGACCAATAATATATTCTGTCTAAGCATCTGTTCTTATTCTCCATAAATAATAGCATCATCTCTCTTCTGTACAGTCATTGCACCAATTAAGCATTAAAGAAACACTGAGAATAAGTAGAAATGATAGAGAACCAGTGTTTCTATAAATATAACTTATGTAACGTAAACCCACAAAAGCAAATATGGAAAAAACCCAAAGAATCTGTTCTTCACTCTTTTGTCCAAAAAAGGATCTCTTGCCACTGTAACAATATCAGAGGGCAAGAATGAACCTTAGCCTTATTTCTGTCCAGATGCTTTCTTTTTTTCCCCTTGCAAAAATCTATTATCAAATTAGGTTCTCCCAGTTTAATTGATTATTCTGTCAAACAGCCCATGAGGAAATAAAGTTGAAAAGAAATGTTTCTTGATCATGTACATGTACAAAACAGTGAAAGGTGTAGCCTGTAGTGTTTTAGAACCTGGAAAAATGTAGGGTGTATGGTTGGGTTCATAAAAGAGGAAATTATTTTGTGTACTGCTAAGTGATTTTATTTTACACTTCTGTGATTTAGTGGTGTGTATATTTTAAATGTATTGATTAGTGGAGTATGGTACAAGATGTGTTCATCATGGCTTCCCCTGTATATATGTTAGAATTTTGTAAGGAATTTTAGAATGGTTTTACTGCTGGAGAAATGCTCTGCCATCTGCTTTATCTTTCTTGCTTTATTTATGTTCATAAGACTGGTCTGTTCTTTCCTGTTATATGGTAACCACATAAAACTATTTTACTAGTGAGATTAATGAGGCATCAATCAAGACATCTCTTTGTAAGATATAACATTGTATAGAACTTCACAGATGAGCTATAGTAGATTAAGCTGGGTGGGGTAGTAATGAAATCTATAATTTTAGTCTTGTCTATCTGTATATATTAATTTTGACTCTTCTGTGTAGCCCTTGTGATGAAAGCATAGCTCCATCCCGAGTGAAAGATTCCTTGATGTTCTAGGTAGTTATTAGCTAGCACCCCAACTATGTCATATTGTCCAAGAATTTTTCAAAGGGTGGGATTTATCTTCTTAAATAGAGGCATCTATTCTAGTTTGGAGTGCTCTCTGGGATTGAGGTGTATTCATGGGGCTGACAGGTATGATATGGGAGACTTTTGGCCTTGGGGAGTAGGAGCATGGTAACGCATGCGTTACCCTAGGCCATGTTCAGTAGTGCTGGCTGTCTCTCTAGTTGTCTGAATTATTTGGTTTACATAGGAACATTTGGAGGGGAACAGGACTAAATAAAGTCCTTTGGCTTTTTAATTTTAAAATTGAGCAGCTTTCTTGTGCTGCTGGCAGGTGGAGAGGTTAAATTATAAAGCACTGCATTTTTCTACTTAGATTGGTTAAAACTGTTCATAGTACAGCTCTTTTCTATCAGTTTAGCTAGGAAAACAGTGTTGTCATGCCATCCAAAGGAGGATGAATAGTATGTTTTGTTTATACAGTTGTTATCAAGGTGAGGTGTCTTCTTCCCACTGTCGAGGGAGTGTGTGGGGTGGTGGGTCTTAAAAAGACATCAAGAAAATCAGCCAGAGGTGAAGAAAAATGTGTTTATAACTGGAAATGATCCCTTATTATAGCTAAGCTCAAGGCAGACTCTGCATGGCATTTTTAGGTAAATTAGATCTCTAAGTCTGCTGGGTTACTGCAGAGAACACAGATACTCTGAACTAAGCCATTATGTGCTTTCTTGATTCATGTGTAAAACTGTAATAGTGTGATTGTCACACCACTTGAATTCAATGTTTTTTGATTTTTGGTTTTTTTTCTGTTTTCTAAGCTACATGGGGATATATTAAGTTCAGAATGGATGATATTCTGGTTGCAGCTGCTCACTTTTAATATAAATAAAAATGTAGATCCAAAAGCTCTGATACATCTGCCTGATTTTTAGTTAGCTTTATAGCAAAACTGAACTTAAATCTGATGTATCAAAGCTCAAAAAAATGAGTGTTTTGTGCAAGACTTCTAATTCTGAGTATCTTCCAGGGTTTACAGAACTTTGAAGAAATCTGGTCATTATTTGTGATGAAATTGGAGGTGTGTTTTGAGGGCCCATATGCCTGCCTGTTCTCCAAAAAGTGTTGTCATGGGTATGTTGAGCTCTTGTGAATAAATATTTATTGGCTATGTGAGTGGCCTCTGGTGCTGGCTGCCTTACGCCTTCTAGTAGAGGAGCCCCAATTGCCTTTGTATTTTCTGGTGACTGCTGCACCATACCAGAGGCAGTTTGCTTCTAGCCTTTGTCCTTTTTTTTCTGTGTTTACAAGTATTTGGTTACATAGTGCTAGATATTTGATTGTAACTTAAATGGCAAAAATATGTCTGGACTGAGACTTACCAGTGATTTCAAATGCTTTGCATTTGCTTGTTTGTCTTCCTGAATAAAATTTACACACAGTGCATTTGATGTGGCTAGAGGAAGATGATGTCTGAGCATAAGGAGGAGGTATGTGAACTCTCTTTTTCCATCAGAGACTGTTCCATGGTTACCTCACTAAGACACCATTGAACACTGCTGGGTAACGTTCTTCTGGAGGCCTAGAGTTGTGGCTGCTGATGTAAGAGCCACGCAGGTCAGTACAGGATACTGATGTTGACACTAACCAGTGTGTAAGACACTCTTTGACTGCCGCTCTTCATGCTGCTACAGTAGAGAGATACAGGTGTCCCTTGAGGGAAACATCACCCTCAGGCTTTTTTATGGTTGTCAGGCAGATAGGTGAAGTTTCTCTGCTAAAAAACTCGAAGGGAAATTTAATATTGACTCCTATGGCAAAACCCGCTCTGAAAAGCTTCTTCGAGATAGGAATTATTTATTTGCTGGCATTTTTTTCTTCCAATGTATCAACAGAGAAATGAACACTAGGGGATGCTACACTTCTACCAAAGTTAGTGATCTGTGTAGGGAAAAAAAATGGTCACATCAGTGACATTATTACCATTCCTTTCCACACAGAAAGTAAGGAAACCCGGTTTTGGTCATTTGATGCAATACTAGTATTTTATTGGAACTTATCTGAGGGAGTAGAAATAGAGAGATTATTTTTTAATATCTATCCTACAGAAACATTGAAATCAGGATCCCATTTCAATAGTTTATATGCAAAACTGGGTGAAGAATGGTTCAGGTACACTATATACAAAGCTAAAGGGATGTTTAGTTCAGGGCTCTAATCTTAGAAACTCTCTCTTGACAAAAAATTTGGAACAGCTTGCAGGTTTGAAGTTTGTTACGGGACAAGCCTGGTTGTTCTACACTAAAAATTGGTTTTCCTTCAAATAATTTACTTTTTTTTACGTGCTTATAAAAGCAATACAAAGAGAAATATTTAAATGTTGGACAGTTAGGCAAACTTACATTTCATTTTGAGAGGAAGAACAAAGTAATGTAAAAATGTATGTAGATGACTTTTTAATTAAAAAAAAAACCCAAGCAATTAAGAACAAGGAGGAAAGACAACCTTACCTTTCAAAGAAATTATTTAGAACTTGCCTGTTACAGCATTTGCTTTACAAATCTTTGCAAATGGAAGTAATGTTAAAGAGGATTTTTAATTATTTTACTTCTGTTTGCATAGGGCTGTTTTTAAAATATTTTACATTACACAGAGAGCTGCATTTCAGGTTGTCTGGTGATAGCCCTGCCTTACACAGCCACGCTGTACAGCTCCTCAAAAGAGAGCACAGGGTTTCTTCATCATACAGTTACTTTGTTATTCTCTAGGCTGGCAGCAGAAAAGCCAATATCAGTGTTGAGGTGTAATCTGAAATGATGGACCTATAGCATAGAACCCCACCAGCAAGATCTAAGCTGTCCTAAACAAATGCATACACGTGGAAATACACCCAAGTCTTGGCTGCAAATATACTGTGAGTTTAGTGTTTTATGGTTTTGTTTTGGTCTTAGTGTAGACTCTCACAAAAAAAAAAAAGAGAACAGGCCAACTGCTGAAAGGTTTGTTTTGCTCACAGGAATGTAAAGAACTAGTCTTACCCAAAACACTCTTAAGTGAGAAATAGTGGGAAGTAAAAACATGGGAAGTAAAAAAGTGGGAAGTTCATAGAACTGGACAATATTGGTATGTAATTTTCTCTTTGTAGGAGTAACTTTGGGGAGAAGCAAGATGTACAGGCAATTTGAAGTAATCTACCTGTCCCCCAGCCATGGAAAGGGTATTCCCTCCCTCCCTCCCTCCACTAGATGTGTGGTTGCAGAGTCTGACCCCACCGTTGCATCTCGTTTTCTGCTGGTCAAGCAAACTGAGCTGGATCACTGCAAAATTCTACAAATAATAAATCCAGTAGGATGGAAGGAGTGGGAGTATGTGGCTGGGAATGGGATTGGTAATAATAGTAATCCTGTCAGTGGCAATAAAGTTTAATATAATTTAACAACCTTGTTTATTTAAATTCTAAGGCCTTATTCGGGAGCTAGACCCAAAATATATGTGGAGGTGGTGTCTCTGGTCTGATAAATTTGCACTTTAGAAAGCATATTAATCTTTCTGAACAAGTGTTTATGTTGGGTTTACAAGTGTGGTACTACAGTGGTGGTCACTGTAACCATTGTAGATTACATTGGTGGGGTGACTTCCAAGAATCTCTTTTGTCAGGCTTTATTCTAGTCATGAAAATTCCTAAAGTTAGAATTGTTGGTACAGGTTTTCCTTTGGTATTTCTAAGTATTTTTCTACCATCATGAAAGATGAAGAACGCACTGTAAATCAGAATGATAAGAACCAGCAATTTTAATTTATTTTTTTTTTCCCCTGAATTGTATTTTTCTGTTAAAACGTTTGCACGGTCAGGGATTGGTTGTTTTCCCAAAACATTCTCTCATCCCTTGAAAGAGCAAGCACTTACCTGCACAGAAGGGGTTAGAAATGAGCAAATTGCAGGACTGGAATATGAGTGCTTTTAAGAGAAATACAGCTAAGAGATCGAGAGAAAGATAGCAAAGCAAGAGTCACTGAAATAATTTTGTTCTCTGCCTGTGAAAGGACGTTGCATAGAATTGCTTAAGAAATATTTGCAGAATTCTTTTCCCTTCTCTGCAAAATACCCTGGTATTTCCTGAATTACTAATGACACTCTGAAAAGCAGAGCAGTATCACAACTTGTTTTCAGTATGCATTGTAGTGCCTGGAATGTTCTATTCCAACATATCTTTAAAAGCCAGGATTAAGCAGGACTATTACACAAGAAGTCAGAATAATGTTTTATAAAAGAATAAGTTGCCATTTGTGCTTGAGTTGTTTTAGGACCTATAATAGCTTCAACGTTGAAATATATTTATCCCCCCTGTACTTTTCTGTTGCTTCTTACGTGATTGTTGCATACAACTTCTCTTCAGAATCCCCTAAACTCTGACATCTGTCCTCTCTCATGTCATATGAGGATAATGTGGCTTTAAAAAAAGTATTGAAGTTCATTTAAGAAAAAAGCTTGTAGATTGGTCACATAGTTAAGACTTGTACACCTAATTGACACACAGTTGGATTTCATTATGTTATTAGCAAGTAGAGTAAATACAGCATGGTTTGTTCTGCCCTTTCAGAATTGCATGTTTTGATGTGGGCATAGATATCTTTATAAGCCTCCCTTTGGGAAAAAAATTTACAGTGGCATTAGCTCAGGAGTGTCCTCACTTCTGTCACCCGATAAGGAGGGCTTAGTAAACATCATCTGTAAGACCAACAGTGCATGACAAATAATAATCTGAGAAGGTGCTAAAATGAATACAACAGTTTATGCAGATGTTAGTTCATGAGTGAAATGTGTGCTGATTGTGGGCAGGGCTTTCACCTGGCTCCAGAAGACAAAGCTACAGCTGGAAAACGTCGATTCTTTTCAGACATGATTATATTTCAAAGGCTTTCTTCCTGTCCTTTCATAAAGTTTAAGAGATCAGGATAGATCTGCAGACTCATTTGGGCATGAAGGAAAAATAGTTAATAACATAAATCCAGTGAAAATCCAGAAGCGGTTCTTGATCGTGTAGTTTCAAAAAGACTACTTTTAGTGGTAGCAATTGCTTAAAGTATCCCGAGCTGCTCACTCTGTCAGTCATGCCACTACAGTTGTTATGGCCGTCGTGTTGTGAACTATTGTGAATTGATGCTTTTCCTGGATTAAAGTTAACCCAGTAAATACTTAATTCACTGATCTTGTTCTCCATGTAATTCTGCAGAGAGTTCTGTTCTGTGTGACTGAGCTGAGTGCTGTGGCTGGAAGGAATGGTGAGATACCTAAGCTAGTATGCTTGATTTACAAAAAAAAAAAAAAGTTGGTGAAACTGTGGGTTAAGGTTAAGCCCTTCTGAAAATGATTTGTGGTGGAAAAGGAAAGAAGCACTTTTTGATGGTGAGAGGCAAACCACAAAAATGACATGAATACAGCGACTGGGATAGCAGATAAGGAGGAGAAAGGTGTGAATATGCAGAACCTTAAAGCTGAGGCCAAACTGCAAATTTAGTGTGTGGAGGGGCAGGAAAGAGGTTAAAAGTGAGAGTGAGATAGTCTAAATCTGCAGTGGGTTGTGATAAGATACAAGCCTGAGAGGAAAAAAATCACTGTAATACCAGTATGTTTGTAATTCCATCACTTTGCACGTTTGGCATGAGCTTTAGTTGGTGGAGTCTTCTGTAAGATAATCAGCTTCTGTAAAAAGAAAACAAACCAACAAAAAAGCCAGGTATCCTTACTGCTTAATGAAGTGATTCTGGAATATGAAAAAAGAGGAAAAGGAAAAGAAACCATAGTAATACAACTAGAGTTTAGCATTATCCAGACCTGGTCCTAAATAATTCTTCCTTAGCAGTAGGGGCTTCCTTCTATATTCTTGGGAATGACCTTTCTTGGACTATGTGCTGCATGCAGGATGTCTCGCTCTTGGGCTTTAGAATCTCTTGGTGAAACACAGACTTCTTTCAGGATTTGGTACCTAGCTCTGCTGCGGGGTAACCACATTCCCACAGCCACAGACCTCGCATGTGCAGTGAGTTGGACTCATTACCATGTTCTCCCAGAGCAGGGATGATAAATCCACTTGCTACACAGCTGCCGTTCAACTGCATGGGGAATATGGTTTAGGTCTGTCGCGCAGAATGTCTGCATGTGTCTCACAGCTGCTTTCCAGGTAACTGAGCAAGTATTCAGCTGCATACAAAATATGAAATAAATCTTAGCTGTTAGGCTTTTAATATAGAGCATGTATTTTAAATATATAATAATGAAAACCCTGATTTATACATGGTATCCAACAGCCCAGATCCCAGCTGTTAAATCTTGGAGAAACTGGTTCAAACTGGGAGTGAAAGGGATTAAATATATGGGCTTTTGTTTGAAGATACCATAGGCTGTAGCACCTCCTTTAAAAAACTACAGCTGCTAAAGGGAAGTTCTTAAGGGTGCTTTTTTTTTTCCCAAGTATTTTTGGCAGATGATTGAACATGAATGGAGATTTCCTTGCACATAGAAGGAAATGTACGAGGTAGTTGCACAGCATACTAGAAGTGGCTGTCAAGAGAAACTTCAATAATGCACCAGATACTTAGTGTATATTACAAAACCAGGTTTTTAATCTGCAGATGAGTGACCATTGTGATCCAGAACAAGTTATATAAACCCAGACTACTCAAAGATGGTATTCAGAAGGACAACCTACTTGGAATAAACAGAGTCTTCAGTAGTTTCTGTTAATTTACAAAAAAAAAAAAAATAAAAATCAACCTTCTTAGGCAGGTCACTAATAATTTTAGCATACAGCCTACTTTTAAAAGTCAGGAATTGCCTTTAGAGACATTTGTTGTTGGATTCTGTATCAGATGGAAGTCTTCTGATCGTTAAGCAGTTACTGATATTTTGGCAGATTTAGGATAAAGGGGGGAAGGTGGGAAAAAAACTCTTAAAAGGAGAGATGCTGAATTAAAAATGTTTCATTTTCTTATTCTAGAAATTCCAATTGCCAGTCAATAACTTGTGAATCAAGGACCAAGCTAAAAGCCCTTAATGCAACGTATTTTCCCTCTGTTTTGTTTTGTTTGCTTTTGTTTTAGTGTATGTTTTTTTAAAATTATTATTATTGCTATCCTTGAAAAATATCACATTCCCCCTTGCCTTTTATGTACCTGTTAAAAATGTTATTTTTAAAGCTTCATCTTTTGTCCATCCCCTACTGTTCCCTCTGTCCCTGATGATTCACCCTGTATTGGGGTACAAATGAAAACCTCTGTCTCTGGTCATACAAAGCTCTTCCTTACTAGTATTTGTTTAATTTTGTGGCTTTCAATATATATGACGTGGCATAGCCCCTGACAACACAGTGGTGCTTGATGTGCATGCTTTCTGGAGATTCTGCACAAGCAACTGCAGTTCTTTGCAAAGAACTCTGAATATAGCAAGTTGCACTTCTAAAACTGGTGTCTTAATTTCCTTTTGACTGAATTTGTGCTTTCCATCTTTCCTTTGATTTATCTCTTTAGCCTTCCCCCCGCCCCTTCCTACCCCCACCCTGCCTCACAGTCCTGTTTTCCCTTAACATCTCCAAAATACTGAAAAGGACAAATACTGGATAATCTAATCTGTCTGCTCTCTCTATTCTGCTTTAACAAAGCTTGTCTCTCTTTGTTTTCTTTTCCTCTCAAAAAAATTCACTACCCGTTTAAAATAATTGGTGTCAGGGTGTTATAGGGTGTGCAATCATTGTGACTTAACAGATGAAATTTTCTGAATTTTCCAGATGAACCTGTGTGTCTTTATACCAGATTTGTTGTTCCTGTTGCAAAATATGGGTACAGACAAGAAAACAAAGAGAAAGATATTTCAAGTTTTCCCTTTTTTGTTTCTGACAGAATTCTTTTGTCTATTTTAGCGGAGTAGCCTAGTGACTGAATGCAGATGCTCTGTTCTGTCTAATACGCTTTCTTTTTGTTCATGCTACTACCTGAAGGTTTGGATAATTTATTTTTTTTTTTTCACTTAGGCCACCATTTCCTTGAATCAAGAGACTAGGACTTTAGGCCTTTTCTAAGGCTGCTTCTGCGTCTCTCTGCTGCGTGCTGATTCTCTCTGATCGGTCCAAGTGTGTCAGTTTGGCAGTGTTCCCAGTCACCATCAGCATTACTGCATTCCCCGAGTCGGGTCTTGGTTAGCACAAAGCATTGACAAATTCAGTGTGTTTAGTTTTGCTCCCTTGCTGTACTTCAAAGGGATTAGGATTTAGAAGAATAGAATAATATTAGAGTAAAACAGTCAATCAATGAGCAGAAATGTTAACAGCTGACAATCCTCACAGTTACTGCATGGAGGAATGAAAATGTGGATGCTTGTGTGTTGTGGGGGGTAACACCTCTGAGTGGCATAGGCCTTTCTTTAGGTATGCAGTTAAAAAGAAATCTGTCTTGAATGGTTTGAACTACTAAAACTGATGCAAGTACGTGCTTGAACGTCATGCATTTCCAGTGTGCTCTTGCTGCTGTAGTGGGCTGTACGATTCCTGTTATAGCAGCACTCTCTCTAGTTTCTGCTACATTCCTAAAACAGAACAAACCGCCAGTGTAATCCACGAGCCTTCCTGCTCCCTGCCCTGAAAAACATTGCCAAAGCTAAAAAGGGAAAATGCTTCCAGCAGGGACTCCAGAATTACTTAGGAGATGAGAATTTATATTCTGGGCTATTATTCTGCTGTTGCAGCCTAAAACGCAAGAATACAAAAAATGTAAGCACAGTGATAGCAGGCTTGGCAGTTTTCCTGTGACAATATCATTTTAAGAAAGCATCTGAATGCAGTATGGGACAATGCAGTTGGATTATTAATTTTACAGAGTTGCATAGTTATGAGTCAGGTTGGATCTCAAAAACGCCTGTGTGGTAAAGCAGTTAAATCATGAACGGTGCTGGTTGGATCTAAGGAAGGGCATTAGTTTTATTTGCAGAGATCATTTCTGAGATGATTAGCACTCCAGTAAAGGCAGAGTGAAGTGCATATTCTGTGTGCAACTGCCCTGATTTATGGGAGGTGGTTTTCTGTATTCAGTTTTGCACGATCTTTTATCTTGCATGCTGCTTTGGAATAATGTTTATTTTAATATGTTTATTTAGTTTACTATTTAATAATTATTTGTTTAATACTAAAGCTCTCTACAGCTCCATGTGGGGGTTTTTTTGTGGTGTTGGGTTTTTTGTGTGTGTCTTTGTTTTTTGTTGGTGTGCTGTTTTTTGTTGGTTTTTTTTGTTGTTTTTTTTTTTATAATCCTTTGTTAATATGCAATATGCTTCAGGATCATCTCTTAATCTACAGTTTCCACTGTATTTTGTTGATGGCTATAGAATGATAATGCCAAGCTACCTAATACAGATGCAAAATTTTGAACAGAAATGTAAAGACTTGTTGGGGCCTTTCTAAATATTTGACCTTAAAATCTTTACCTGTAGTTAAGACTTTCTTCCTAGCATAATGCTAAATCTTCCCACTTTCACTGCGTTAGGGAAGAGAACTGAATCCCACTTTTAAATCAAATGCTTGGGAATTGGCCCAGGATCAAACTGGTTGCTTGCACTCTGTTTTCTCATTTCGTTTCATTTGCAGAATTTTAGCCAAAGATAAAAAAGTAAAGCAAAAACATTTCAAACGCTATATATGTTTTTGTGAAAGCAGACAGATAATGTACCACGTAAAGGATTCTGTGTCTCTTTAGGCCCTGTATTGTATTTTAAAACGTACCAAGTCCTACAGGGTTAATAGACAGGAAACTGCAGCTGCAGCCGACTAATACGGAAGTCAGATTTTTGTGCTAACAGACAGTCTGAGCAGGCCGAGAGGTGGGGGCCGCAGGGGTGGGGGGGAATTGCAGAGTACAGTACCTGGTGTGATGCTGGTCTTTTTGGTTATGCTCTGCAGCGTTTTTATCAACAGGGAGGGCATGCACTGAATGGCAGCAACCCTCTGTGATAATTCAGCTTCAGCTGTATAATAATTTTTGTGGAGACATGAGGTTTTTCCTATTTAAGGCTCAGCTTATCATAGTATCCGAAGAAATAACACTGTCACTGTATGGTTGCTATGGTAGGTGTTAATGTATTTAAATTCTGGAATAGGAGAATTCTGTGACTTTTCAGTTACTCATTTCAGTCCCTCCTGTGCATGTTCATGTTCACTTTTTCACTGTTTTGCTCTCTTTTCGTGGCCCTGGTTTCTCTGTGCCACCCACTGCAGAACACCCGCAAAGTGAATTTCGCTTTTTTGTTTATAAAGAACTGCTTTTGTGACCTGGGTGAACTCTCCCTCCTTCAGGTTTAAAATATCCAAATGCCTTCAGTAATGGCATGTTGAGACACATCTGCTCAGGCAGGCGGTTAGTAATCGCTTCCCTCTGCTTGAAAATCTGTGTATTTTACAGGGGCAGTGCGCATTTGGGGTCTCTTTTCAAGTTTCTTTTGCTGAAACGGGCCTAGCTTAGCCTGTCTTCTCTGTGCACAGGATGGCTCCTGCTTGCCAGAGCCGCACAAAGATAATCGCTCAGGAAGTGTTTCGGCCAATCCCCTGAAGCTTTACATTCGGATTTACCAGACCAGCCAATCCGGGATTAGCTTTTATTAGGAAGACAGATCATCAAGCTGAAGTGCCAAGCCCTTTCTGCCTGAGTACTGAGAGCCTGTCCTCCATGTTTTATAAGTATTGACATAACACTGTGTTAACAATGCATCCACAGAGGTAAGCCTTACTTTTTACATTTTTTTTTCTCTAAGACCTATGAGTTGTGGGTTGAGAGTGTGATTCTCTGTGATTTGTTGTGCAAAACTCACACCACAGCACTTTATTAAGTTGGAACTGTTTAAATTTGCTTTCTTGGGTCACATGGTTAGTAGCCATTAGCCAGAGCTTTATTTTGCAGACTGGCAAAACCTTGGCATACCTACTTCTTCACAGGAGGATGGTGTTTTTAGAGTTTATCAAGATCCTGGTATTCCAAAGAAGCTTTCTCTCTCTGAGCAGTTTGCCAGCACTATTGTCTGTTGTGTCACATGCCTGCTGAAGAGAAAATGGAAGCTAGGGAGCAGATGCATTTAACTGCCCTACAGGGAGTCAAGCAGGGATAATGGCAGACAGAAGAACAGGCAAGTTTACCTTTCTACACAGTGAATGGAATAGCAAAGATAAGTTATCTCTGAGAAAATATGGGATTTTTAAAATCTAGACATCAGCAAAAAGTGCTAATGGCAGATTGTAGATATTGGGCCTAGGTGGTGGTGTGCTGTTGCATCATGTTTTTTATGCAGCTTATCTTAACTTAAAATGATTATTGAACCTTTTTTCTTGCAGGAGTAATTATTACAACGTGTTTCTCTTTCTGAGGGACAATGTATGGTTAATATTTTGTTCCTTTAAAAGGGGGTTTTTTATGCTGCAGATTTTGGAAATGGGTTGCTGCTCAATAAAATGCAGCAGTACATCTGTTTACAAATCTGATTCTTTATGGAAAATGTTTTTGAACTATTAGCTGTCTTGTTTTACATAGTTCAAATAAACTAATGTACCTTTTATCTGTGCCTTTTTGTTTTACACTGTATCAGCCACAGTTCTGTGTTGTGGAGTCCAGAGGATATAAAATCATGTGTGGTTCATGACAGTAGTACATGTTATTCGTTCTTGTTTTTTTTTTTCCTTTTCCTTTTTTTTTTTTTTTTAACTTTTGGTTTAATGCTGCGTAATTATTTCAAGAAATTCCTTTTTGATCAATTCCCAAATCTGCCAGCCTGTTGTATCTTCCTAACTGGAAAAATGAGATGGGTGCTTGAACAGTTGGTAAGTAAGCAGCATGCTACTCTCTCAACATCTTTAATAGTTTTCCAAACATTTTGTTTTTACTGGGTCAGCTAGTCCAGTAGATGAAGTAATGTTAGTAGATAGTCATGTAAAAAATCAGGATTGCTAGCGTCCATTTTAAGGGGCTTGTACATGTAAACTGTTCCTGTTTGAATGCACTGGGTTTTTTGATAATTTGTCTGTAAAGTTTGAAATTTATACTTCCCATTTTTCTCAGGCCAGTGAAAAATATTGTACTTGCAGATTGTTCATAGATCATTAATTACCTTATTTGTTGGGTAAAACAAATTTTCGTTGTTCTTTAGGCTTTTGAGGTGTGATGAAAGTGCTAGTACTCAGCAATGAAGTGACCTTCTGAAGTAAAGTAAATAATGCTTAATGAGCATATGTTTCTGATACTATACAAAGTATAATCTCAGACAAACTTGCTTCATTTCCAACTAAATTAGAATATTTTGTGCCCTGTGTTAAGGTTTTGATTGTGGTGCTTGCATGCTTGTTTTAACAGCCTGTTTTTCAGTGATCACCAGTATTGTTAAAAAGCACAGGAAGGATGCTTTTTTTGTGTTTTTAATAGAATTTTTGCACTTGTTTTAACAGTCCACACACGTTCTTGATTTTAGAAAAGAACTTGGAGCTACGCTAGCTTAGTAAACGACTGCACCAAGGCACAGTTTACATGCTGACTTTTATAGAAGGTTGCCATATATTTGATAACATTAGGTAACGTAGCAGTTTTCTTCTGCTTACTTGCTTGCCAGTATGAGTATCTTACTTTGAATATCTTACTTTACTTAACAGCTCCCCCCTGCCCCCCCCGCCCCCCCCATCTGCACAAGGATTAGATTATAAGAATGTCTAGTACAGTTTGCAACCTGAAACACTGCTGGGCTGTACCACTGCATTTGATGTGATATCATTTTTGTATGCAATTTTAATGCTTTTTTTCAGCATACATAAAAGTGCTAACAGCTGAAGAATTACTCCGGTTTCTGTTCTTTGGCTGCTAAAAACAGAAATTGCATTTGGGCATAATTTTCCTAGGAGTAGTTTATACACATTAGCAGTTTACTTTCAGTCTTAAATAGTGTACAACATAATATTTGTTTAATATGAGGAAGCAGGAGTAAGTGATCTGCAATCAGAAAGCTTGTATTAAAATGGCTCCCACAGGTTTTGTTAAACTAGGATCTGTTTCAAATCTGCACCTCCAGACACACTGCTGACAGTGAAGCATATTTGTATAAGCTGCCCTTGTGCATGTAATGAAACTTAGCATCATGAGTCTGTTAAAGTTCACTATTTTTAATCACTCAAATATAATTCTTTTATAGTTCACAAAAAATAAATGTCTGCATTGCAGCAAGATGTCTGAGGCAAGGTAGAGACAGCAGTGTTGTTTTACAGATCAGCCCAATCGCACTGCTCCGTGGAGTACTTGAGCCAATAGAAGCAGAGGGTAGGTTAAAGATTGACAATTGCAGTGGCAAGACTGAGAAAGGCCTTCTGGAAATTTCTACCATCTTTGTTCCATCTAAGTAAAGCAAATTCAGCCAAGCTGAAGAATTTCATATATTTTTGGTGCTTTGTCAAGGTATGATGTTATCACTCACTTTCATAGATTGCATAATAAGAAGCACTCTTTGCCGTTTTTTCTACTGTTTGGGACAGATGGAATGTGGGATTTTATTTAAGTGATAGATGCAGGGAAGAAGCACGTATTCTACCCCAGATTTTACAGGACTGGATCTTGTTAATATCACAGTCAGACAGGATATGTATGAAGGGGTGTGGCTGAGGCTTATTCAGCTTGTAGCAAATGTCCATTACTCTAATGTAACTAGCAGTTAATCATATAATTGCACTTTATATTTTCTGGCTACTAAAGAATAATTTGAATTGTCCAGGATGAATATGATTAGCCATTATTATTTGGTGCCAACATCCAGTTACTTTTGTCATTAGCTGGACAAAGAATGCAGTGCTGGGGGGGGGAGGGGGGGGGAACAAAGGAGTGATCTGGATTATAAATTATGATGCAAACAGGAGCTTTTTAAAAGCTACATGCCTCTCTCAGTCTTTGCAGACAAACTGTTTTAGTTGGAAGCTAAATAGTGCTAGGGAAAAAGTGAGTGATTTCATTTAAAAAATGACACTATTTAACATACTGAAAATTAAGAAAATAAAGAGTATGAACCACTCCAAATGTAACATTTTCCCCTGGTCATTAGGCAGAAGTATTGAAATGTAGGGAAAAAGCTACATTCCTACTGAGGAAGCATGTAGTAAAAGGAACTTCATGCTCAAAAATCATAAATAGGTAGATTGCATTACAGTTTTAGCTCTCTATATCATTGTCCATAAATTTCAGTTGGCTCATCTTTCTGAGCTGTCTTCCATTTTGTGGTATCACTTTTGCTTGGGTTGTTTGTTGGTGGTTTTGTTTGGTTTTGTTGTTTTTGTTTGTTTGTTTTTTTTTTTGTTTTTTTTTTTTTCTTTGTTTTCAAGTGTATTGGCCATGTGGATCCAGTAGCTGAAACATGATAGGTTATGGTCAGTTTTCCATAGTAATGGTGCCACTCCAGCATAATTGCTTAAAGGGTGATAAATTTTAGTAAAAAAACCCTCTCCTCTGCCTGGAACTCAAGGCATTAATGTAAATCTCCTGAATGTCTTGGAAGTTGAACATAACCTTTGCCTGTGTAGTGTGCAGTGGACAGCAGTTTTCAAATATTGCTATTTGTGGATCCCTACTATCTTTCCCATGAGTACATGAATCCCATTATGGTGGGACTAGGTTTGATTTACTTATTGTCTGCAAACTCCTTAATAGTTGTACACTTCCTTTGAGGGGTCTGCAACCCAAAGACTGAAAACTGTTGCAGTAGGCCATCAAACTTGGCCCTTAAATTTCTACTTAGAAAGTAATAAATATATTTATTAATAAACATGTCTTGTATTCGTGGGTTAAATTCTAATTTAGAAATAGCTGCCTAGCAACTGAGTTTTATTTATTTGATAGAAGTTGTCTGTCATTCTTATGTTAACCCTTTATTGCCAACTATTGTAGCATCCCTTTCATGCAGTGAGTTTAAAACCATGCTGCAGCAGGATGTTAACAACCTTCATTTAGCCAGTGTAAACCTTTCATAGATGATTGTTCTCGAGTTACGTCTTTAGCATCTGAAATCTGTAGCTGTTCTGGCTGCCTTGCCTGGGCCTCAGCTCTATAGTTTATAGTCTTAAAGAAGATGGTTTGCTACCAAGGGTCTCCCTCCCCTGATTTTTCCCCTTTTGTGGAGCTATTTCAAATGCACACTGAATAAGAATTAAGGTTTTAAAAAGACCCAAAATGCTCTTTAAATATATATATTTACTTTGCTTGTTACCAGAGATAACTAGCTTAAACACTGCTCTGTGTAGGTACCTGGACAAGCACTTTGTATTAAGCAATTAACATTCACAAATTGAGGGTTTTGCAGGGAATTCTGCAAAAGGAAACGTAATGTTTGAGGCGCTCAAACTGGAGAGTGAATCTAAAATTGAGTGATTTCCTTAGTAACCTGTGACTTCACAAAACTCCCTATCTTGTGCCTTTGTAGTTAAACATTGGGATGTCAAGTGTCCCGTTGTCATACTTTACCATTTCAGATATTTAGATGCTGGCTTTGAATATAGCACTGCTGTTTAAGCAAGAGCTAGTGGTATTGAATCAAGTGCTACCATTTTAGCTCCAGTCCAGGACTGAGGCAGTGCAGTGCTGTCAGACGCCATTTTAAGAATCCTGCATAAATAGCATAGCTACCGATGAGTAAGAGACTGTTATAGGTGAGTGCTTATACAAAGCTGCTATTTATTCAGCAATGGCATGCAAATATTTTTTTTTTTTCAATTTTTTATTGAATGCAGTTTTTTGAAATCATTATTTAGAATTGCTACTCACAAATGTGATATAGGACAGGCAGGAATGATCTTAAGGATGAAATTCAGTGCTTATAGTCTTAAATATTTTTTTTGATGTTTTCTATTCATTAAAAGGAATAATTCCATAAATATATAGCTATTTATTTTCATTAATGTGTTTATTCCCTAATGTAGATCTAGATTGTGTATGTGGGCATTAGCTTGCTTTCCATATCTGTCAGTATTTCTTGGTTAAATGTCAAGGTGCAGTAGTTCATCTGCAACTTTTAATTGCTCTTTGTAGCTAATATAGGTTAGAGCAGCTTTAAATATTTTTGTGTATGTACTTTTTTTCAGGTAAGTACTGTGACTAGTACAGGAATGATTTTCCTAAACAGAATAGTCAGTGTTTTATTTACTGGTGTGACATTTGAAAAACTGAATTTTATATAAACCCCCCACCCTCTCTTCAGTTTAATAGAAAACATATTTAAAAATTAGGCAGCTAAGTTCTTTCTGCATTTTTACCTAAGTATCAATAAATCTTGTACGTTTGCAGTCCTTTTTCTTTTTTTTTTTCTTTTTTGTCCCCAGCTATCCCCAGAGGAATAACCTCCACCCTTTCTCCCCCTCATTCAGACATATTAAACTAATTTGTATGAAATAAATTAGTTTAACATTTTAGAGAACAATTTCTTCTTTTTCTTTTTTGTAAGTTTGTCAATACGAGTTGAGGAGTTTAAAATGATTAATTGGTGTTCTAGTCAATTGACAGTGAAACTGGCAAAGCTTAAATTTCAACTGTGTTCTTAAAACATGTTCTTCTCTGCTCATCTTCATGAGGAAATAAGAGTAGCTTTTAGAATGATATAAGGTATTTGTTGTATTTGTCTGAGTACGTGAGTATATACCTGTATCATTTCTGATCTGCAACCTCAGAGCATCCCATTCATAGTACACATACATGACAGTAATGTATGCTATCCGAAATAACAGCTCTAAGACCTGCAAAAATGAATTCTCAAAACTCTAGAATAGTCTACTTGATCACACAGTTACTGTGTCCATAGAACTAAATGCTTGTTTATCATTGTATTTCTGCTGGTTTACTTATTTATTTATTTTTGTGTGGATAAGGTACCTGTCATTAAGGACCTGTTTTTCTTGAAGTATTTAGTATAAAATATTTTTGTAATGCAATTTCTTTGTAAGTTTGTCCTTTATAAAGCATTTTCAGAATATTGCTTATATTGATGGAAGGTGCGATGGTGAAAAGATTTGCCAGCTTTAGAAAAGTTACTGTAAACTTGCTGAGAATTGCTAGCATGTATTTGCAAACTTGACTCCTAAAGATGACCACCGTCATCTCTGCCACCATTCAAACAGTGTAATGTTGTGCAAGTCATAATACATTACAGAAAATAAAACAATGGGAGATGCTTCTGAAGACCTGTGGATTTGATGTATTTTTTACAGCTATGTCCAGTAGGCTATTTAACTGTCCTCTCCCCAACATCTTGCTTTTTTTCAGAACAATCTCAGTCATTTGCTTACCTACTTAATGTTTATGCCCTTAAAAGATTGAGCAAGATTAATTATAGTCGAGAATATGGAGGTGCAATCTGTTCCTCTAAGGCTCAGTGTTTCACAGTACAGTAGATAATTGCTGAATTTTGTTACAGTTGGGGTGACACACAGTGGGCATATGCATGTCTAGGATATAAGCACTTCCATTGCTAAGAAAAATGAAGAACCTTTGTCAAGTGGTGAATGCATTTTTGAGTGTTCATTTATACTTCACCTCTTTGGAAAAGCTGTCTTCAGGCATCTTTTATGTGATGGATCAGAGATGCATCAAGTCAAGACACTTTGTTCATCTTGAAATTGCTCATGGAGAATGTTTTTCTTGTCTTTATAGATCTATTGAAAGAACACTCAAAAAAAGGTGGTGGAGGAAACTGGCTACATTTTCTAAATTGACTTTATGAGATGGGGTGAGACAGGTTTAGAGATGAAGAAACCTCACATGCCATGATTAATATGTAGGAGCCCTGACCTGTAATGCCCCAGCAGTACTAGGTTTGGGCCCGGAGGTGCAGAGCACCTTCAGTCAGCTCTGTAATCTCTGTATGCTGCTTTGGTCAGGGATGTGGGAACAGTTCCTGCTACTGTGTAGCTATATTGATCTGTCACACCCATTTCTCAGACAGGATTCATGCACAACTCTCTGTCTTTCAGTACTGACTTGTAGCGAGTACTGTGTCTTGTATCTCTCTCGTATCATGTTCCCTGGAGGCTGTGAATTGACCAAAATGCACCAGATAGATTTTGATGAGTCTGGAACGTTTGCTTTAATGTAACTTCAATATGAGCTGCTGCTAAAATGCTATTAGCCTTCCCTCCCCCCTTCCCCACATGTGCTACGCTCCCATTTCCTCTTTGCTGCACATCCAGCTGCACAGTGAACTAGATCACAGAACTCCTTCACTTAAAATGAATGGGATTTCTTCAACACAAAGTTGGGGATTGGGGAAACCATTCCTTTTAGTAGCAACCTGTGTAAAATGATCTTTAAGACTTCAACTTGAGTTTTATAAAGGCATGTATGTCCTAATCTGTGGCTGAAACTGGATCTATATTTTAAAACCAGGTAACGTGTACTGCCAGATTACTTTGCTCTTGACAGAACTAGTGTGTATCATTACATATTTACCTGTGTGCATTATTAATCATATATACATGATGTTTTAAAAATATGGGGGTTTGTTACAGTTTGGTGATGGTGAAATAGTTTGTAAGGGAGGGGGAAACAGTGCAGCACTGGAAGAGAACAATAAACCCATCCCATGAGCCCACCCCTTCCCATTGCTTTGGAAAGAGAATGGGCAGAGGGAAGTGGTGCATGAAATGTTTTGGTGTCTGCAACACACTGCCAGCTCCTCTTCGCTGGAGGCCTTCTGGGAAAGGGTGTAACAAATGTGCAGGATAATTGATCTGCCCATGCATAGTAAATTGGTAAGCATTGTAGTACGGTCAACTATGTTATGCATTTAATCTGCCCATGCAAAATAAATCTGAGAAGCGTTGTGCTGCGGTCAGCTGTGCTACACATTTACCATAGTTCTGGTCACGTGAGTGCTTTTCCTTGCTACTGCAGTTAACAACATCGTCCGTGAACTGGCAGATTGGGTGCTGGTAGAGTAGAATTTATCTTCAGTGTTTTAAAGATCTTAATTTGTAAATTATTGCTGTATACAAATGACAAGCAGAGCAAATGATATCTGGAGTTTATGGATCTTCTTAGCTTTGGGTCTTCCATACATTGAGCTCCGTTAATTTGTATTTAAAATTTTTGCTGATGTAGCTTTCATGTTTAGAAGTGTGGAAGGAATTGCAACCCAATCCCCTGGTAGCTGATAGTTGATTACAAGTAGTTTTGGCAAATACCAGACTATAAAATCCTTCCGTTGGTAAGTTTTGGGGTTTTTTGTTTAGGAAGCTGTTTTAACTTATACCAGTAACAAAGCTCTTACAAATATAAACTGTTTGTCAGGCTGAAGAGTTTTGCTGATATAAACATAACTAAGTCCTCAGTGTGGTCTCTGAGCTCTAATTAGCTGTCTCAAGCAGATTTAACCAGACTGGCTAAAGCAAAGGTCTCTCTCTAGCTGTCCTCTTGGCCTCTCTGGTAGAAATAGCTGTCCCTAGAGCTGGGATGACTGAATGGAATCGGTCCACTCCATAGCAGCAGTAGTTCACAGCCTGCCATATCAATGTAAATTGGTATCAGCAGCAACTTGCATTAACAGACTAGACAGGAAATTGTCACTACAGAGGAAAATATCTACATCCTGCTTGGCTGTTGTGCTCTGGTGGTATTAATGGACAACTGATGCCTGCTTCAGGCACCATAACCTCATTTGTCTATCATTTTCAATTTGGGCTTGCTTCAATGTCATATGTTTTCTTTTACCTTTCATCTACTGTAGGCAGAGCTCCAAAACTGGTGTGCAACTCCATATTCACTTGTTATTTTTTTTTCTATTGCTTTCACCTTCATTTCACAAACTCACTTAACTAGCCAAATTCACAGAGTTATTTTCTTGAATGTCATCACTATAGGAAAGTAGAGTATCAACAAATCAGATGCAGTTTGCAGTTTTCTTAATCATTGAATCTTGCCTAAAGTAAATTAAACCTATGTAAGACTGAATGGTTAAATTATAGTAGTGTCCTGTTTACTCTTTATTACAGTTAATGGTGGCGTTGTATTGCCAGTATAAGTACTCGATTTTCTGTTATATAGTCTAGTTCCAAAATCCTTGAAATTATTTAATATTTAAAATTACATTTTACCTTCTAATTTTGCAAGCTACTCTGTGCTGCTGAATCTGTTACTTCAGCTATTCTGCTCACTGATTCTGGTGAGTGTTCAAATGTTAGCAGGCGTCTGTCCACACAGTTTATAGAGGCCTTAAGATTAGGAGCTATGCGGAACAGAATTCCTGTTAGTCTGTCACATTTATATATACAGTGGCATCATCTTCAGTACAAGTTACAAGACTGTCATTAGTATAAAAATGTTACCTTTGGAATCAGTGCCATGCAGCATACATGTGTACCTGGATTGTTTCTCGACGTGTTTTGGTCGATGTATACTCTGGCAAACAGCACACCTTTCATCAGAAGTTTTTAATATAGTTGTATTTGATAGTGTTATGTTGAACTTCTGTACCTGAAGTTAGACATGGGAATAATACAGTCTATAACTATTCTAATTCACCTTCTTGAATCCTGCAGCTTGGCTGAAGAGGAGATAAAGGCAGAGCAGGAGGTGGTGGAGGGGATGGATATCTCCACTCGATCCAAAGGTAAGAATGAATATTTCATCTGTGTTCTACAACATATAAATATTTGGAAACCAGGATAGTGAAACTGTATAATCTACCATGAACCTGCTTGAGTGAGGACTCAAGACTCATTTTATTTTTTACAATGGCTATTGTATGTTAGAAAGCATTTTAAATTTTACTTGCTTTTCATTATATGTCCCTCACGCCCTCCCCCTTGCCCCCCTTGTTGTTTCTGGTTAATAAATAACTAAGGTTAAATTATGAAAAAACATCATCCTTTTGCATCATGTCACTTATCATGGCTTCCTTTAAAGTCCTTTTAATTTTACAATGTAGGATAAATAGTATTAGTAGTAGCAGTAGTAATAATAACAATAACAAGGTAGTGTTCCCTATAGTAACAAATCCTAATTTTCCTAAGAACAATAACGTTTGTGGTGCCACAAAAATTGGTCCCCTGAGCAGTTTGTATTTCACGGGCATTTATGTATCCAGTCCTGACATGAATTAAACTTGGTAGTGGAATTCCACACGACTGAGAATTTCTGTTCTGGTTCCTGGACTTTTCCCTCTGAGTGGGTTACAACAGGCAAATGATGTTGTCTCTCGGTATAAAGAAAGGCAAATATGTAACTGTCCATATGAATGTAAATACTTCTACTGGCATTTGGAGTGAGGGAGGAGAAATGCCCTTCAGTCAAAATAGTTGTACATAATTGTTTACTCCAGTTCATTGTAATTGACTGGCAGCTGCTGGTCCATCTCCTTTTGTATTTGCAGCTGACTTTAAAACTAAGTTTACTTGAAAACCATTTTTGTAACCTGGTCACTAACATCCTTTTTAAATTCTGGCACACTCACTTTTGCTTTTCTCATTTCTCCTACAGGGGTCATGTCTAGTTAATTCTGAATGTGCAGATATAATTGTCTTGAATGTGTGGCACAGATCATCTATGTTTCTTTGGTTTTTAATGAGGTGGCTTGGTATATGGTTAAAAAAATTAATTTAGGTCTTGTTAGTACGAACAGAGTAATTTTCTTGTTTCAATTCTCCTGTTATGGTTAGATGAGGTAGTACATATGATCTGACAGCTCAAAAGAGATCCACTTACTCCTTTTGCTGCTTCTCCTTGTCCTTTGCTCCCATCTCTGCATCTCGTCTTGTATGTCAGTCTCCATCACTAGACAACTTTCCATGTTTACTTATTTCTGTATTTCAGTGTTCTAAACCAGCAGAAAGTAAACTCTTTTTGTTGCTGTCATGATTTCTGCCTAATGGGGTAAGCTTCCAGCCTTGTACTCCCACCTCTTACTTCCTTTGCAGTGCTTGTCAGATCTCAGCCGCTTAACTTTCTAACTAACTAAAAAACAGAAACATTTTTCTGCCATTCTAGTGACCAGTTTGTGAAAGAGTTTGGTGAATATGACAACTTGATGTAAGAGACAGTGGGGGTCATTAAGTGCATTTAGCTGACCCATGAAATCTCACTTTTTGTCCTTAGAAGGACCTTGGCCTATATATTAGTATTAATAAAAATTTCACCTTCATGAAGTGAGGTAAGCAATTACTTATGTCATTGACATAATCAGTGTCTAAAAATCATTTCTGACTCTGAGACCTATTGTGTAGATGTCTGCTTTTTAGTTCTGTTGCTTTGTTTATCCCAGAAGCAGGAGTATGGTCCTTGCGATGCGTTGCAATTCCCTTAAATTAGTTCTTATACTGGTCTGACCTCGAGGTGCACTCAGTGAATTAAGCCCACAGGAAACTGTTTTTTGTAGGGCTAAGATGAAATTCCCAGGATGGTGAGCTGATTTAATACCTTGTTGTTATTGAAGGTGTCCGTCTTTGATCTCCCAGCCTTCTCAGCCGTATGATCTTTCAGCTCCCCTTGCTGTTTGGGCTCTGATCAATTCAAACTGGTCAATTTAGAGGGAACCAACCTGGCAGAAAAAGACTCATGTTTTTATACTGAGTTTACTATTGATACAGCTCCCTGAACCAGTGTATAGGCAAGCTCTGGTAGTGACTGAAAGGAGCATGGTTTGGAAGACCAGGATCACCACAAGGCTAGTTTAGACTGGCCCAGGCTGTCACTGTGTAGAAGCCACTTGTCTGTACACAGCAGGACTCTTAAATGTTTTAACCACCAGGGAGAGTGATCTGAACGGCCCTTGTACATCACTGTAGTAAAGACAGAACTTAACAGAGGTTGAATTACTTCAATAACAATAAAGGGATTTGTATTTATTTAACTAGGTACTGATTTGCTTTAATTGGTTTGTTAAATTTGACATGTATGTTGATGAAACCCATGCCAGCACCATTTTAAGGGCAAGACTAACAACCCCCCATCCCAAGCCCTTACAGGTATATATGTATTTTTCAGTGAAGAGATGGTGTGGGTTGTAAAGAAATCTTGAGACTTGCCTGTAAGCCATCTTGCTCTGTTGTATTCCCAACATACATAGCCTAGGAGTTAGTGGTAGAACTTTATAATAGTTGGGTATGCAGTTCTGTATAGAAAGTAATGTAATCTGCCAAGAGCTGCTCATAATACAGGTCTGCTAAAATGAATTTTTCTGGACTTCTACTATTTGAACTGAGGCGAGTTTCTCTGTTAGTTTAGCGCAGTGTCTGCGGTGGAAAAGTCACAAACCAGAATTCTAAAACTGTTGTTGTGCTCGGGTGTAAAGCAGATAAAGAGCAGCAAGGTTCTAATCTGGTGGGGTGGTTGTAGCAATGCTTCCTATTTTACCATTAATCTTGTTCACAGTTTTGCTTTGTGTGTTTTAGAAAGAATGTAGATGAGGAAGTTCACCCTATGTAGACAAACCCTTAAGGGAAGCATACAGCTGCTTTTGGGGTTTGGGGTTTTTTTGATGGTGTGAGAAGTCTCTGCAGAAGATCAATCAGTGGTATTGTATAGCTTCACACTTGTCCTGGAGGAGCTTACGTGCTACAGGTTTGTAGAGCTCATGCAAGGCCATGTCTAAAGAAAAATGGAGGAGAATAAATTAAATTGCTTTAAAGACAATTAGCCTGCTGCAGACCTTTCATAAACATTCTTGGTTTAGCTTAAGCAGTTTTATTTTAATTGCTATAAATCAATTCCAGTTCAGTTTAGGCTAAACTGAAACAGGCATTGTTTAATCTGTAACAAGGGTGTTAACATAGCCTTTGAATTGTTTTAAGTGAAGTTGTGGTTTCAAAGCAGCCTAAGCTGGTCAAACTGCTCGATGCAGCAGTTTTATCCACTTCCTTCCATACCTAAGCTGGCAGGAAACGAACTGAACCGTGAAACATGAATAGTTTTCTACTAGCTTAGTGTGCTGAAAGGGCTTGGTAGACTGCCAGAACTGGTGTAAGAGAGAGGGCAGGAATATACCAGTTGGGCACGGGAAGTGTAGAGCTTTGTTTGCAAGCATTTCGATGGGGTTAGGCCATAATGAAACTACAGCTTAAAACCATAGCTGACACTTCATACCTACACTTCATAATGTCATATGTAAGAGCAAGTCTTTAGCTGTGGGCAGAGCTATGCAGCCCCACACACTCATTTTCAGATGTATTTTTCTACCCTTCTTAGGCTGGCACGGATGCTTCTGGTGTTGCACAGTAAGCTGTGTCAAGCAGCTGATCTAGCAGAAAATTGAGCATTTTTTTGTAGTTTTAGTTTTTGCCTGAGTCATGAACTGATTAACCCTACTGTTACATACAGGTGCCTGTCGGCAGAAAGTTGTGAGGACAGACATCTGGTGATGTGGGGAAGGGAAGAGGAGTTTTTACTGTAGCAGTTGTAATTTAGATCTGTTTATAAGCTTTGACTGTGCAGCTTTCATCATACAAAATTTTATAGTACACTACTTTCTTCATCAGAACAAGAAGGCATCTGAGAACTGGATGTGGGAAGTGACAGCTTAAAGAGAACGTATATGGAGTTCAAAATCATAAAGTGGAGTCAGCACAGGGTTACTGTTTAGCAAAAGAGACAGGTCATAGATGAGATTGTTATATTTTGTCCTCTGCCTATGATACATTAACATGTCTGACAGAAACATCTTGTTACATTTCTGTTCTAGCCCTATGGCCTACTTTTTAACTTTGTTTATTAAATATTTCAAGATGGGGCTTGCAAGGCTTTCTGGAGAACTGTCTGAGTATTTCCAGGTTGTGGTTCCAGAGAAGCATAACAAACTTGGCCGTTTGTCTTCACTTGCAGTTGTTCTCTTTAGACAGCAGTGAAGTCTCCCCTGGGCTTTTACTTCCTATTACTGTGGAAGAAATAATTTTCTTTGTGTGGTTGGTTTGTTTTTTTGTTTGTTTTGTTTTTAATTCTTAGGTTAGTTTTCTTCTAGTTAATCTTATTTGCCTGCCAGCAGGTAGCTGTGGTGGCCGATGGATTTCCACATAGGTTTCATGTGTTTCAGGTAGTACTGTGACCATTGCCTGTCTTGTGACTAGCTGAAAGGAGCTCTTGAACTCTCTTCTTCCTGTCATCACTCATACATCCTTTACATTGCATTTACATCTGTGCTGGCTCTTAGCCAGTCCTCTTTTGAGTCAGTTAAGGATTTGGGTATAAAAGTGGTTTTCTACCTGCTTATCTGCCTGAAACAGATTACTAGGGAGTTGGGAAGATGTCACTTGCCCCCATCAGTGGCAGCGAGTCATTAGATGGTCTTAGCTTGTCATAACAAAATACATTGAGACACTGCTGCTTAAGAGGGAGAACTCCGACTTTCACAGCTTTTGCATTGCTGCAGGCTGGCATTGGAGGTTTTGGTCTTAAGGGCTTCTCATAGTGGTAGAAAGTTTGGCTATTGTGAATATAAATACAAAATGACTAGTTAAATGGAATTTCCAGAAGACTTTATGAAACTGTTACAAAATATATAATACTATCTCATGTATAAAATTTCTGTGCAGTGTTACCAAATATTTAATCACATAGAGATGAGATTCTCACTCCAATGTGAAAGGTAATTTGAGAATCCTCCAGTGAATCCTAGAGCAGCAAGAGGCTTTTTATCTCTAGTGCAGAGCCCACGTTGCTCAGGGGGGTCTTCAGGAGTTCCTTGGGGCAGCAAGTCCCCTACAGCCAGGCTTCAGCTTATCAACAACTTCTGTTTCTTACAGTGCAAGTTGCTGGGAAGTGTTTCTTCATTGTAGGACTTCAGAAGATAAAGAAACAAGTAACAGTGTCTTTTTGTACTTGTGTAAAATCAGGATGTAGTAGGAGCTCATCAGGATATACACAGCCTCTGGTATTTATTACATTAAGCAGCTGGATTGGGTTAATTGCATCAGTTTGAAGTTTCTGGAATGTAAACGGGGCTTTAGTGGTTGATTGCAACTGCATCATATTTTAAAATTCTGGCATAAGATTAAAATGCCTGAGAATTAAGTATAAGTTCTAACAAATTTATCCATGGTTTTATTAAGTGTTTTGAAAATAATTAGGCTTACTATATTATTATAGGTAATGGATTTGAGAAATCATGTGTCTATTGGCAGTCATTCAGGATAATAAATATAACTGGGAGACTTCACAGTTCTGGAATCCATATAAATGATTAATTGGACCCTGTTTTATCAGCTTTCATTAAGGCCTTATTGGTAGAGAAACTAATGCAAGTGTAATTGATGCTTAGAAATACATATGTAGACACCAATTCATTTTGGTTTCAGTCTGGAATTACTTTGATTGCTTTTAACTTAAGCAGGTTGTTAAATTAAAACCAAGAAAAGGTATATGGAAAGGAGGACATAAGGAGGTGTGAGATGTCACTGTCGATAAGTCTTTGGTAGTGAGCAGTCTATGTTGTGTTTTTACAGTGAGGCATGTTGATGTTACTTGTTTTCAGGAAGTATAACATTTGGATATCATGGGAAAAGCAAGGAAAACATTTTATATATTTTCCAAATTGTCACCCGCTTCCGTTGAGGAAAACCAGGACTTCTCAGTTGTTGGGAATCATTGCTATTGAATGCTTATGGTACAGCACTGGGTAATGTAGAGAACATAGAAGGTACGGTTGGAGTCTAAGGTCCGTATGCTGCAGCAAGATGAGCTCCGTGGTACACAATGATAATGTACTATTACTTGGTTTTATTTTTGTTTTTTCCTAATCTAAACTGCTGAAAACCTGCATTACCATCGCATAAAGGGGACTTCTAAAATAGTCAATGTGAAATGAAGTTACCTTAGGATTTAAGTGTACTTCAGTCTGTCCCCGGAGAGCAGGGGTTACTGATCCTGTAGTCACGTGATGGCATACTGAAACAAAGATTTTAAACTTTAGGTGAAGCTCGGGTTAGCTTGTTTTTCCCCAGTGAGAGGTTTGCAGGAGCACTCAAAAGGCACTGAAGTCAACCTTGGCAATGTAACAGAGCAATTAATAACACCGTAGTGATGTAAAAACAGGTAACTTTTAATTAGAATTTTAAAAGTTCTTTCAGGTGTCATTTTTTCACTTGTGCTGGAAACACAATTTTCTCTTCAGAGAGTTATGGTGAGGGCTTTATTTGCTGAAGAGAAAATCATACTAAGATCTTTTCAAGTTCTTTGAGGATGTTGTCCTCTGAAGAGAGACAATACTGCAGTTTTCTTTGCACTAAGTGAGAATTAAGGCATAGTCAGCACTTCACACTAAAAGTAGTTTACTTATGACTGCCTGTAGGAATGTATGGAAAGTCTCTGTTGAGAACTGCAAATTCTAATAAGAAACAACAACTTAAATTGTACTTGCAGCTCTGACCCATGTGGTGATGGAAAGATGATGAGAAGTTCTATTGTATGATGCTGCTTTTGCTGATCACTGAATGCCGACAGTTTCCATGTGGTATAAACTCCATTTTACTTTAATGAACAAAAACAGAGTTTGGAGATCCTTTTGGTTTTAGGTTGAATCACTTTGGTTAAGTTGTGAGTTTTGGTTTAGCTTACACTGATGCTGCAGTGTTTCTTCCAGGAGAGCTCTGTTGGCTCAGCTCTCTTGGGAGCATATACCAGCCAAAGGAGTTCTTCTGCCACCTTCTGTGCATAATTAGCTAAACTGGAAAAAAAACCACCACAGTCTTCTGTGAGCATAGTTGTACCTGTGCTAGGATTGTTAGTGTCATAACTGCTGAAGGAGGAGAGGAGGCAGACATATTTTTCACACATTTAGGTGACATACCTTATATGGCAATTCTTTGTATTGTCAAATCGATCTAAATTTTGGTCTAAATGAGAGTGGGAGGCAGACTCACTTGGAGTAAAGCAAGTCTACTAAAAATAATGGTCTTATACACATTGAAGTGGCTTAGTTCAACGAGATATGTCAGAATGTAATTGGTTCTAAATACTTTATACTACAAGTATAAAGGGGGGGGTACCTTTCTTATTGTCTAAGAAAACTCAAAACATAAGAAGATTTTGTTTGTTTATTTAAATCAGCTTAACTGCATTTCACCAAAATGTTATAACTAAACAGAAAATAACTCTGAGATCCCAGACTACATTCTGCTTGGTAGCATTCCTGAAATGCCTGTGCCTACATGACTCTTGTGGCAGATGCTTTTCTTAGGATTGTTGAGATTGTGTGTTGTTAGCCTGCTGCATCTATTCTAGGTTAATAAAACTCAGGATGGACCAGTACTCCTACATTTTTCTTCCCTCTTTCAGTTACATCTTTTCCATCCAATTTTTTCTTAATGTATTTTTCATATCTGTTCATAGTTTTGGTTGTTATCTTGACACGTTACCAAGCTTTTCCTCAGTCAGAAGTTGCCATGTAGCACTGTGGTTTCCATAGAATTGTGTAGAAAGAAGTAAAACCCACTGTTTTTCTGTGCAGTTGTGTATTTGGGGAAATCTTTTTAAAAGCTTCAGGAACTAAAGAAATGGTAGTGTCCACAGCTGGTTAGGTAACAGTTACACCTATCATGTATATTGACCCCTCTGAAAAGGGTGTGATGCTAATTATAACAGGTAAGATTGGGATTTTCACAAAGTAATGTAGACCAGACATTGCCCCTTGTCTTTCACAGGGGAAGTTATTCCACTAAACCTTTCTCATCTTTCATTACATTTTCTTCCACACGTGTGAATAGCATATGTTCTTGAAATGCAATTTAGATTAGAAATATCTTTTCAGATCACTTCTTGAGCTTGCATCATGAGTAAGTTTTAGTGGCATCATAGCTTTTTTGAGCCTATTTTTTCAAAACATTTTGCTGTATTAGCGATTGCGTGGCTTCTTGACATCATTCCACTCTTTCCACTGCAGGATATGTTATTTTCAATAAACATAAGCATATATGCAACTGTTCCAAGGTTAACACCAAGATTACTGTGTATGTATCACTCTTGTTTTTTGCATTAGTATCATTTACCCTTTTTCACAACAGAAAGAAGTCATTTGTTCATAGTCAATTCACACTCAACTATTGCTGCAATTAATTTTATCTGTTTACATTGGTTGTTATTTTATCACCATTTGTGCAAATTATTATTGAAGCTATTTTTTATTTAGCCTTATTGACTGTTTCCCCTCCACATTTACACAATACAGAAATCACATAGAAATCTAATCCAATTTTTCATTGTGTCATAGACGTTCTAAGATTTGTGCCATGTGACAAAATTACCTTCTTTTGGAGTGTGAATCAGTGTAACATTTCAATTTATCAGGGCATTATTCTGGAAACAGATTTAAGCTAACCTGTGTTTTACTAGCTGACTTTTAAGAGACTGTCTAATGAGAAAGTGTCAGTGTCCATATTATGTGCGAGTCTCCTTAAAATCATTCCATGAGAGGAATGCTGTAGCTCGACAAAATTAGCTCACTCAGTAAGCAGTTAAAAGCCACATTGGGAGGCATTTGTGGGAAAAAGGTGTTTGTCTGCTGCCTATGTGAAATAGTCTAACATTGTGTTTTTCAGTATTTTCCTGTCTGAGAAACCTGTAATATTTTTTGGTGGACATGTTATAGTTAAATTAAATCTATTGACAATAGACATGCTCTGTTAAGTTGATCAAGTTACTGGTTGCTCTTCTGGTACCTCTGATGTTCATTGGAGACTTAAGGTGAAGTGTTTCAGTGAGGTTTTGGTCACCTGGCAACTGTAGATGGCTCAAGCTATCACCCAGTGAGGCCTGGAAGGCAAGAATACAGATCCAGGAGAGAATGGATATAAGATCATGGCAACCAGCAGTTTGATTGCCTTTAGCCTGCCTTTAGCAGCTAGCCAAAACCCTTTGTTTAACAGAAAAACCTTTAAGGTGTCATTGATACCCAGAGAAGCATTTCCGTTGTAGTATGTTTCACAGAATTACAAGTGTTTGTGTGGCTGTGCAGTGAATGGGATCATAGAAAAAAAGCTACTTTTTAGACAGGTTTTATTCCTCAATTTTTTTAGTGTTCAGGCACAAAACATTTGCACTAGCACATCTAACTACAGAAATAATTGTTGTTATGCTTTAAAAGACACTAAAATTTAAGAGGAGATGAATGGCCAGAACACTGTGGGAAAAGAAAAAAAAGTTTTGCCCTAATTACTATACTGAGAATTCACAGCACCATTGCTTAGCAAGGCTGCACTTACAGTTTTGTCACTGGTTGGGTGAAAGACAGTTGAGAATTCTTACTCTGTTGAGTGAAGGAGTGTGAATGACAAACCATAACCTTTCAACCATATTTTTTATTTTCTGTTACAGATCCTGGCTCTGCTGAACGCACAGCACAAAAAAGGAAATTTCCCAGCCCTCCACACTCCTCTAATGGCCACTCACCACAAGATGCATCAACAAGTCCTATAAAAAAGAAAAAGAAACCTGGTCTATTGAACAGTAATAATAAAGAGCAGGTAAGAGAAGTCATGGTCTTTTATGCTAGACTATGAAACAATGAAGGATATAGAGAGAGCTGATGAGGAGCTCTCTTCTCTTTTGGAAGCTTCATTTTTATACTCTGAAAACTGTATATTCTTTTTGAATGCAGCAGGTGTAGGAGTTGGATTTGGATGTTCTTATATGTTTAGTTTTTTTTATGTCTGCATAAGAGACCACCTGTGTCCTGATATTTTTTTATTTCATGAAACTAGTGAGGTGTACAACCTGTAATTACAATTATTAACAAAAGGACTATGAAGGAATATAGTAACAGTAACAGCAACAATAATGTTAACTATTAATTAAAACCATTAAAAGGAAATGTTCAGTGACATAGTATCCTAGATTGAGAAAGATCTTATGTCAGTGGAAGTCCCTCACCTGGTTTCAGTCCTACTGCCAATTATTAACCTAAGTCCAGCTCCTTCCTTGGTACTCTGAAGATCCCTTCCTCTTCCTTTTAAATTGCTGGGTAGTGTACACGCCTAACTAGTTAAAATCAAGGCTCAGGCTCGTACTCACTTCATGCTTGAAACCTTATTTTCAGTGTCTTCTGAATACTGAATTTAAAGCATTTGTTATAATTTGTAGAAGAATTTGACTCCAGAAGACTTTGACAGTTTCTGATTCATTGTACAATGCAAGAGAAATAATTAGTTGAAGTATATTGAATAGCAGATGCTAACTGTGCAGTGCAGAGAGAATTTTACAAACAGTGGAATTGAATTTTAGGGTATTAATTTCCACTTTTTATTCATGTATTCAAAAGTATGTGTGAAAACAGAATCGCAGTTGTTGAACTTGATACATGCCCCCTGGCAAATGCTTTTCTGGTTTTCAGGTATCAGATATGAAATATTACAGGGTAGAAAAAAATTGTCTATCCAATGGCAGAAGAGAAATCAGACTTACTTATATCAGTGTATTTCTTACAAGTTAGCAAGAAAATATAATCTGTGTAGTTTTGCTTGACTTTTACAAGTTGTTTTTAATTTACTGTTGTCTCACATGTCAGATTTGAAATGGGCATGTCTGAAGATTATAGTTTCTAAAGTAGGTGCAAAACTCCCCTCTGTGTTGTAGCAGCAGCTGTTAAAGATTCTTCTACTGCTGAACGGATGTGAGCTATGTGTGCAGTTACTTGTTTTGCTCTCTGGTTAAGTTTCAGGTATAGTTTAGCTGATAGCTGTGGTTCTGATTGGCTGATAAATCCATTTTGAGGTATAATGACATCACTGGAAACCCTTAACTTAATATTCTACATTACAAAGTGTAATATTTGAGTATTTCAGGATACCAGTACTAAAGTTATAGTTGCACGAAGCTTTGTATTACATGTTGTGGATGCAGTAACAGACCTTCAGAATGATGCCAACAGGTATTTAAAGTGTTGAAATACAAGCAAAGAATTGTGGAGTTGTAGAATGTAGCTAAGACAGGTTAAAAGTCAGGAACTTCTGACAGTTAATTGGTCAGTTACAATACGATTGAATTTTTCAGCTTGTTTTACTACTAGCTTCAATATTTGTTTAAACTGAATATAAGTAGTGATCTTTTTCTCCCCAAACCAGCACTACAATACTGTTGTTTTTTCTTCAGATTTCTTTATCATACTACAGATCTTAATAACTTCCTTTAAAAATAAAAGTTCCCACCTGTTTGAGCTTGAGTTGGCTAGTTGTGAAACTACTGAGAAAACAAAGCTTTTATTTAATAACTTTTAGAAGTTACACTCATAAAACAGTTTAGTCTGATTAGAAAAAGTGAAAATGTCCTCTGATGCAGTAGAATCATTAATTTTCAGTACTTCAGTTTTGTTGTTTGGGTTTGTTTTTTTTTTAAGAGTCTCAGAACATTTTTTGTTTGATTTTTTTATTTTATTTTATTTTTACGCATCCTTGAATATAAATTTAATTTTTCTTATGCTCTAGTGAAAAGGGACTTCTCTTTGGTTTGGATCTTATGAGCTGACGTCTGTGGAATAGATTCACAGGTTTTATATTTGTCTTAGAGCAGTATCTTTGATTCTTAGGACTTTAGTGTGGATATACTGCTTATACCCACTTCGAAGTCCTCATGTGTGTTAATTACCTCTGGTAATTTCCTTTATGTGCAGTTGAGGAAATGGCCCATAGCTGCAGCTCCATGTATACACTCTTGAGATGTTGGCCTAGCAGTGCTGGTACATATAGCTACAAACAAACATGGTTTTGCACTGTAAATTGAAACTTTGCCTTCTCCAGTCTGGGATTCCATATGCCTTTGTATCTGCTTGCTTGATTGTAGTAGTAATGCATTTGAAATGTGGTTAAAGCTTTTATGTTGTCCCTCTTATTCCACAGGATCTCGTAGAATCTTTCTTCTGAAAGTCTTGTCATGTTATGTGGTTAAATGTATACACAGAGAAAGTACAGAAAATAACACTTTGCCCACTTCCATGGTGGGAACAGAGTATCTCTTTAGTAGCTGTATCATCTCTAGAAAATAGAGATGGAACAGAAAACACCAAAACTGTTAAACATGTGTGAAATTTTAGATAGCAGAATGATTTGGGAATGTTTGTGGGTAACATCCTTTCTTTGTCTAAAGTATTATAAGTGTTAGATAATTACAGATGATACCACTTCTGATGTATCTTTTGAGGTATAACATCTTCAGCTGGGCTGGCCTTTCCACGTCATCTAATTTGACCTTGAAGGTCCTCTATCCATGCAAGTAATTAGACCTTGTCCCTTGTAACTTCAGAAATCTAGAAATATCACAGTCCAAGCTGGCATGCTGGTGGTTTCTGGTGACATTAATTTATGCCCTGTGTGACTAATTTTGTACGGATGCTGCAAAGGTATGGAACATGCCTATGGTTGCACTGTTCTATGAGTCACACGGGCATGTGACAGCTCAAGAACTTGTAGATGTGTAAATGGTGCGGGACGCATGCAGAATTACCTGAGAGCCAAGCAAAATGGTTCTCCACCCTACGAGTATTTGGACAGTTGCAAGTAATGTCAGAGCAGATGGCTTTACATCAAACAAAGTAACCACTGTAAGCTGCCTGAAATTCACTGTTGTTTCCCGCAGCACCCTCCTCAGAAAACCACCCCTATAAATAATACCAAAGAAAAAGTTCCCTTGTAATGAATAAATAGAACGTAGTTCTCCAAATTTGATCTAACAAACTTTAGATAACTTGGGACCCATTTTAGCCATCCCAGGCTTTTTGTTTCTTGCATTTTAGCACCAACTATGTGTCTGGGGCTCAAGTGGAAGACTAGGTTCATGCAATTTACAAAGTTAATGCTTTTCTAGTACAGGCAAATCAGTGGAGACTGAGTTTTGAATTCTGATATGCATTTAAATGGTGGATTAAATCTCTCCCAGTAAATTTGCTGCTGTACCAGAGGTGGCTGTTCAGGATGTGAATTTGCTTCCTTGCCATCCTATTGTACATTTTGCCTTATTAATGAAAATCAGCTCTTGCTTGCTTCATTGTATGAAGTCGTGAACTGCTGCGACTTAGGACAGATTTGCATGGTGTTCAGCTTTGTTTCAGGACTAACTTCTTCAGTTACCCTAGGGTTAGCCACCACTAAATATCTTGGTATTTAGCTTGCACAGCCTCATGGAATTCTGATTTCAGAGGACCTAATAGCTTCTATAGCAATACTTCTTTCTTTAAGTTATCTTACCAGTGTTTACTGACTTGTGTTGGATTGCATGTCTTGCACTCAATACCCTCACTTGCCACAAAAATAGTTTTTCAGTCTTGAGTGCAAACTGGCATTTGAAATCTGAATACAAAGCAAACTTCTTTATGAATGATTTTGTGCAATGAATAAGATACTGTGCTTGCATATTTGTTAAACTCTGTAAACTGCTGTTTGCTTATATATTATGAATATTATTATTATTTGAAAAAATGCAAATTTGTTTTGAAACCAAACCTGTTTTTCTTGCCTACATTTCAGTCAGAACTAAGACATGGTCCGTTTTACTATATGAAGCAGCCACTCACCACAGACCCTGTTGATGTTGTACCACAGGATGGACGGAATGATTTCTATTGCTGGGTTTGTCATCGGGAAGGCCAAGTCCTCTGCTGTGAACTCTGTCCTCGGGTTTATCATGCTAAGTGTCTGAAACTGACAGCGGAACCAGAGGGGGATTGGTTTTGCCCAGAATGTGAGGTTAGTTTGATATAAGGAGTGGATTTATTTCTTGTTTGTGAGATATAAGCAGCTTTTTTGCATTCTGAAATGTTTCTGGTTTATTTCTCTATTGCCTCTTGGTAAAGGTACCAGTAAAATTTGTACAGAAGAGGAGGCATCATCCATTGCTGCTTCTGCACTTCTGTCTGTGTACTTGGATTGCATTTGCCTTCCTACCACAAGTCTGCAACTTCCCTTGTGTTTCCATTTCTAGAGAAGGCACCATTTCAGAGTGATCTCTTCATCAGGCGTTCTGAAAACATTCTGCAGTTTTGACTGGTTTAACTTGTGCTTCTTCTAGTGGGCTGGTCAGCTCTGCAGCAGTGCAGAAAAAAATTGCGCTATAGGGGCTACATAAACAAGTGGGTATTTTATTACTGCTTTTTCAGCAGAGCTGAGGAAGAATTTAATCATTCCTGGGGAGTGAATACTTGGCTCACAGTATCTTTAATGAAAGCAGATTGGATTATCACGTTTTTCTTTCATTGTTTACTGTATTAGAGCCCAGGTGACCACCTCACTCATTCATTTTGCCATGAACCTGCCTTATATCTGGGAATTTTATCTATTCACACATTTTCTTTGAGTGATCTTGAAAATGATGGATAATTGTCTTTTCTTCCCCCTTGTCCCTTTTTTAGCTTACCCAGAATAAAACCCAAGTAAAACAAGCATCTGAAGTACTTAAAACTGCATAATCATCAGAAAAGTTTCTTATAAGATAGTTTTTATTTTCCAAAATTTTTGAATGCTACAATATTTTTTTGTAGAATTTACATAGAAATGTTTGCTGACAAAATATATTTTTAATCTTAACTTTTAGAAAATCACAGTTGCAGAATGCATTGAAACACAGAGTAAAGCTATGACAATGCTCACCATTGAACAGCTATCATATTTACTGAAGTTTGCACTACAGAAAATGAAACAGCCAGGGGTAAGAAGTTTGGGTTTGTGTTGGTGGGTTTTTTTTAATGCTTGGATCATGTTTGTCATAATCCTGAGTTTTGCTTTCTTTTGTGGATTATGAACCTCGTTTATTTGATGAGATTGTTTGTGACAGCTTCTGCGCTGTCTGCCACCTGTCTGTCGCAGACAGATTAGCTCATCATGCAAACTTTGCCTGCTTTTCCCATGTGGAAGATAGTAGAAAATCGAAATGTGATGTGACGAATTGACAAGCATTGGCTCAACCCTTGTTGCCTTCCTGTGTATGGAAGTTATAGGAGCAGGGAGGGTGTCTCTTTGCCTGCAGCGGTAGAGTAAAATATGTGGGAAAACCAGATGTGCAGAATCGTGGGGTCTCTGCAGCTCTGATATCTCTGTGATAAGTATTTTAGCAGAACAATAGTGGCAATTCTAGGGAAATTCACTCTAAGTACTGACAGATAACCTTTTACTCTGGAGTGGTAAATACTCTCCTATTAGATGGAGTCATTAGAAGATTTAAGTGGAGTGTCAAGTGCTCATTTATATTGGATTCACTAGGTGTTTTGAAAATATGGTTACAAGACTAATGTATAATGAAGACTAGTGAGATATTTTGCCTTTTAGGCATTGTAGTAATAACCTGTTGGTTTGGTACCTGTATACTTCTAATTTTTAATTCGTTGTGTTCCAAGAACTGCACTCCCTCTACATTAGCAGTTCCAGTGTAGAGTCCCAGTGGTAGAAGTTTCTATGTGTTTGTATTAGGAGGCCACCATGGTTTTGAAAGTTAGGATTCTAATAAGAGTCTGAAGAAGTAGTATTTGTGAGTGTAGTGAATCAGAAATTTACATGTCTCTATTCTGCTGCAGTCTTTTGATCCTTAACTGATATGCCCCTAAAAAAAAACCCTGTACTATAAATAATAACAGTGTATTTTGCAAAATGTCTGACCTGCAATTCATTGCTTCCAACATACAAAAAATCAGTTAGAGGTGACCTTTTAGTTCCTCTCTGCCTGCCAATAGTCTTTTACTTCAAAAAATCTTTTAATTAACTTTATTTTTTTTCTGACAACATAGTTGGAAATAGTAGAAAATCGGAGAGTCATTGATGAAACTGTTCAGTATTAATAAGCAGTGTGGTATGTTTTGTTTCTTCTAACAGACAGAGCCATTTCAAAAGCCAGTTTCACTGGATCAACACCCAGATTATGCAGAATATATCTTTCATCCAATGGACCTTTGTACATTAGAGAAGGTTTGTATGAAGCTAGGGGAGGAAGGTTCCTCGAGTTTAATTGCTATCAGTAAAATTTCTGGAGTGTTTGGGAGGGGGAAGAGAGGTTGATTAGGATTTATTTTATGCTTTGTTGTTATTACTATAAATACAGCTTAAAAACAAACATGTGCCAGTTGAACAAGTCCACTCTTTTTGACCTGAAGCAGTAAGAAATGCTCAGGAAAAACAGTATGAAAAAGACATTGATCAGATTCTCCTGTATAAATTCATCTAATTCCAGGAATGACTGGGGGGGAGGGCTTCATTAATCTGAGTTTGCATTTGATCGTCGTGTTTATAAGCTATTAATGGATCACTCATCCATTAATTTGGGACCATTTGAGCATATATCCAGGGGTTGTTCCAGACTCATTTTACTGATCCTTCAACAAATACAGTAATCTCCACTGCACCTGAAGTCTAGAAGAAAAAAAGAAACGGTGGATAATGGGTCTTTCATTCTCTGTTCAATAATGATTTAAAACTTTTAAGTCATTAAGTTCTGCATTCTCCACTGGTTAATAAAGAATGAAGTGTTGCAGGGCTTTGTTCTGCTAGGACCTGGTGAAAAGACAGACAGTTTTCATTCTCCAAGTCTTTGCAGTGGAGGTTGAAGCCTTTATGATACAAAGGTGTGACAAAACCATGTGACTGATTATATCTGATTGGTTTACTTTACCTAGCAGGTAGACTGGAATTTCAAGCATAGTGTCTCATGTACCTTCTTATGACAGTACGTAATTATACGTACTTACAATTTTCTCTGTGTCTTGTAAAAATGTAAAAGTAGAAATGCTGTAGCATGATATGTCACTAGAAGAAATCAAGGGCTCAGTTGTTCGGAGAGAGATTGAATGGAGCACTGCTTTGGGAAATTTAACACTTTTTTGAAAGCATTGAAGATGTTGAACAAATAATTATTTAGAGTTAATGTAGACAGTTAATACATTTTCAGGGAAGTCAAAAGATACTTTGAATTCGACAGTTTCTTAAATATTTAGAATCATAACTCCTATAATAAGTAGTTAGTTTTCTTAATTGTATGATAGGAAGCAATGTTCAGGAAGAAGCTGTCACTTTTTACACATTTCTATTTCCTGATACATTCTTATTTTTTCTTTACAGAATGTTAAAAAGAAAATGTACGGTTGCACTGAAGCATTTTTGGCTGATGCCAAATGGATTTTGCACAACTGCATTATTTACAATGGGGGTAAATATAAATGTGTACTTACGACCTCAGATATGAAACTTTGAAATAGTTCAAATAGTTTGGGTTGGAAGGGACCTTAAAGATCATCTGGTTCTAACCTCCGAGTTGTTTTAGCGTTCTGCATTGAGCAGCATTTTATAGCAGACCTGACTGAGGAGAGGGTACAGCACATCTCACTCAAGGAGTGTATGGGTGGAGGGCAGGCTGCAATAGGCTTCAAAAAGGAACATTTAAAGATTACAAAGTTATGTTGAGAATATAAAAAAGTGCTACTTTTAGCTTTTGCAAGCATGTGATTTATAGATAAGTGTTATACAATGTTTCTTTTGATGTTCTCTTTTGGCTTTAGCTTTTAAAGCTAAAACCTGTAGAGTTTATCATGATTCTAGCATAGCAGTTTTCATGGTTAAAGTATTTTATTGTTTCTTTAGGAAATCACAAATTGACACAAACAGCAAAAGTCATCATCAAAATCTGTGAGCATGAGGTATGAGTGTCCCAATTAACTTGATTGTTCTTTGGTTTTAAAATGTTTAATTTCATAAATTTGTGGGGGAAATATGTGTTTTCTAATGCCTATATTACACAACTATATTTTTTGTAATCTTTTTTATGTTTAGATATGCATGCTTATGGCCTGCAGAATGATTTATGGCAAGGGCATTGCTAATGTGTTTTCCATTAGAATATTCACTATCTGTAATTAAGACTTTCAGTGAGAGGGGGTGAGGGAAGAGAAGGGGACATAAGGATTTTGCACAAAGGCACTGATCTTCTAAATGAGTATTTGGAATTGGAAAAAGAGATCCACATCTTCTGATTTATAGATGCATTTTTGGTGGTGTTTCTGCTGTAACAATATGAAATTTCTCTGCATAATTGCAAATATGGCTGCATGCATTCTCAGCTGACGTTTGCACGGATTCTGTTTCAGTGGCAATCCATTACAAAAACTTGCTATTCTAAATGTTATATATTTGAACAGTATTTAATTGTTATAAATTACTCGTGACTTCACCCTTTATATTTATGGAAGTGCTTTCTCCATCCCCAGGTTGACACAGCAGTATGATTCACATAAATTCTGAGAATTTATCCGTTCTTAATAGGAAAAAAAAAAGTATGACTTAAGGTTGATATCTTAACAACCTTATATAACATGAGCATAATAAATAATTTATTTTTTTTTATTTTGCATAAATTCTGAAATTAAATGCCCAACTGAGATTATATTTTTGCCATTGGAAGGTATTACAATAAATAGCTCATTATCGGTGGACTCAATAAAACCTGAAAGGATGAAATTTTTTGGACTGGAGTAAACACCAGTGGCATATCATAGAATGTTAAGGGCTGGAAGGGACCTTGAAAGATCATCCAGTCCAACCCCCCCGCCAGAGCAGGATCACCTACACTAGGTCACACAGGAACGCATCCAGGCGTAGCATACGTTTTGAAGGGACATGTAGAAAGTGACTGATTTATTAAGAGGAATGTATATGTTACAGAGGTAGAAAAAGGATCGGTGCCTGTCAAAACAGTGTTGATTTCACAGCAAGTAAACCACAGAATCGTTCAGGCTGAAAGGACCTTTAAGATCATTGAGTCCAGTTGTTAACCCAGCACTGCCAGGTCACCACTAAACGATGTCCCTCAGCACCATATCTATAGGTCTTTCAACCCCCTCCAGCAATGGGGACTCCACCACTGCCCTGGGCAGCCTGGGCCAGGGTTTGACAACCCTTTTGGGGTAGAAGTTTTTCCTAATGTCCAACTTAAACCACCCCTGGCACAACTTGAGGACGTTTCTTTTTGTCCTGTCACTTCTTCCTTGAAAGAACAGACCAACCCCAGCTGGCTCCAGCCTCCTTTCAGGGAGTTGTTAAGAGTGAGATGATCTCCCCTGAGCCTCCTTTTCTTCAGGCTAAACAACCCCTGTTCCCTCAGCCGCTCCTCACCAGACTTGTGCTCTGGACCTTTCCTCAGCTACACTGCCCTTCTCTGGGCAAAACCCAGCACCGCAGTGTCCCTCTTCAAGTGAGGCACCCAAAACCAATATTTTAGGTGTGACTTCCCCAGTGTCCCGTCCAGGGGGACAATCCCTGCCCTAGTCCTGTTGGCCACACTATTTCTGATACAAGCCAGGATGCTGTTGGCCTGCTTGGCCACCTGGAAATGGAAAAATGATGCTAGCAAACTAGACAGGCTAACATAGTAATACTAACCACACTTTGGACTCTGTTTAAGCTCTCCAATAACTGTTTACTTTTTCTTTTCAGATGAATGAAATTGAAGTATGTCCGGAATGTTATTTAGCTGCTTGCCAAAAACGAGAGAATTGGTTTTGTGAGCCTTGTGTAAGTTAAGGATTTTCACAGTCTTGCTAATCAAACTAGCAGTTCTCACCTGATTGTTGCTTGTTATCCCCCATTGTTTTAAACTTGTAGTAGTTAGTGAGTCAAAGAAAGCTACTGCAGTTTATTAAGTCCTTGTCCTTACACATCACGCTCTTTGTGGAGTTTGATTTTTCTCAAGATGTTTAGCTGTGAGATGGCAGGTTTCAACAAAAGGTTTGGTTCAGTGAGAAATAGCTGAAAAGGGTTTCAGCAACAAGTTTGCAAGTTCTCTGTCCTCAAATGTATCTGCTTCTGGGTCAGCCGTGTTTGCATGTGGCACTTACACTGAGGGTAAGATTTCTGAAATTTGAAGGTCTCTTTTTGCAGGTGTGCATCTGAGAATTTAGATTTCATTTTTCTTTCATGGCTTATTAATAAGTTGGGAAGACTCATTAAGATTCTTAATAAGAAGTGTATAATCATCAAGTTCTCTCTTGAACATCTTGTGAAAATGAGAGAATCTGAAAGATCTGCCCTAGTATAATTTATGTTATGCTGTGTATCTGGAGGGGACTAATCAAAAATAAATTAATAGAAAAGTTCAATTATGATATGTCTAATTAAGATGCTTAGAGTTTTATGGGGTTTTAAAAATAATTTTATTATTTTGTCTTCTCAGGAATTATTATCTATATATCAAATATAAAGTAAAATACAATCTTGTATTTGGCAAGTGCCTTGTGCGTGTTGGATCTTTATTGAATCTAATATCTACAAGTTAAAAAAAAACCCAATCCTGTTGTTTCTGAGATTTGAAGTTAACAGTGATTGTATTTTCCTACTGTGTGCTTTGCCTCTTCCTTTAGAGCAATCCCCACCCTTTGGTCTGGGCTAAACTCAAAGGCTTTCCATTCTGGCCTGCTAAAGCACTGAGGGATAAAGACGGGCAGGTTGACGCCCGTTTCTTTGGCCAACACGACAGGTGGGAATTTAACTACAGAATCTCTTTTCCTGTACTTAGAAAATTATTATTGTGATTTTTGTACTCTTAGAGGTTTTTGGATCCTGTCTTTTGAACTTTGACCTTAAGGAGCTATATAACACTGTAGCACATACAGTTTTAGTTTTTTTTACATGATGTCTATAGAATATGTCCTGTGTTTGTAAGACTGATGCACATACAGTCTCAGTGAGTATGCAGTTAATTCCCATGTCTGGTTTTGTGCTGCAGAGAACTGTGGCTCTTAAAGGTGGAAGAGGCCACAGGAGTTGTTTATGTTGTCTAAACACTATGGGAATAAACACACAATTGTAGATTCAAAGAATACATGAAATACAATCTGTGCTGAAAATGCCGGTTTTGTTCTGAATGGAGTTAATTTTTGTGTACTTGTGAACCCTCTGCTTAGGTGGAGAGATCATAGGAGTTGGTTTGTCATGAATTGAAAATATAAATCCATGCAGTTATAGAAATGGACTGTAGGAAAAAAAAAAAGCCTGTAGAGGGTGATGAAAAAATTAAGTCAAATTCCTGGTATTTTAGAATCCTGGAAGACACAGTTTTAGAATCTGCCTCACTTCATGCTAAATAAAATCTGTCCATTGCATCTGATGGACCTTTTCCTGGCATTGAGGAGTTTGATCACTCTGAGACAAGGTGTAAAATGTTTTTTTAAGAATGTGCTTGTGAAATCTTTTTTTCCTGACCTGTTTTTTATGTGTTTTTCACCATGACAGATGGAAAGACTGTTTAGCAGTAGTCTTCTTACAGTTACATAGACTATTCTAATTAGGAATGTTTTGTCGTAGTTGACCAGTGTTTTTTCCACCCAGGAACAGAGAACATGAATAAAATAAGCTAATGATAATCAAAGACAGGCAATTTACTTAATTAACAAAACTAAGCACTAATCTGTTAAAAGAAAAAGGTAGAGATGGTAATTTGAAATGATCTGAGGTGTGCATATCTTTGTTATTAGGCTAAAATAAATTAGTATGTGCACAGAAGTTGCCCATGCCAATCCACGATGTGAAATGTAGTTATATACTCTCTTATTTTTGTTTTATATATAGGGCCTGGGTTCCAATAAATAATTGCTACCTCATGTCTAAAGAAATTCCTTTTTCTGTGAAAAAGACTAAAAGCATCTTCAATAGTGCAATGCAAGAAATGGAGGTTTATGTTGATAACATTCGTAGAAAATTTGGAGTATTTAATTACGCACCTTTCCGGACACCATATACTCCCAACAATCAATACCAAATGTTATTAGACCCTTCAAACCCAACTGCTGGAACTGCAAAGACAGACAAACAAGAGAAAATCAAACTGAACTTTGATATGACAGCATCGCCCAAGATTCTAATGAGCAAGTCTATGCTGAGCAGTAGTACCGGTCGTAGGATTTCATTGACAGATATGCCACGGTCACCAATGAGTACAAACTCATCAGTTCACACTGGATCTGATGTTGAACAGGATGCGGAGAAAAAAGCAACTTCCAGTCACTTTAGTGCCAGCGAAGAATCCATGGACTTCATTGAGAAAAATACAGGTAAAGACAAAAAGAAAAGGATGGGGGTGGGTGCAGGAATTTGCATTTTGTTAGTACAGTAGCTTTATTCCTGCACTTCTAAAGGAAGGCTGTGTTACAACTCATTTTGATGAACAAATTTTAGAAAAAAACATGGATTTAACTTTGAGTATTGCAGGTAAGAAATTACAGTCTTTTCTCACACATTGGGGAGGAATTTATGATCTTAAGTGAGTTAAGCCCTTCAGTTTAAGCATCAGGAAATAGTTGTAGCTATCAAAATGAGTGGAAAGCGGAAGTAAATACAAGAAGAGTTAGAATTGTCATGATTAGAAGGTGCTCTGTCTAAAATGTGGTAAATCTTTTTTAAGACAATGAGTTAAATGTATACTGTTTCCAAGTGAATAGCTAAAATATGATAAACTACAGCTTTAGGCAGAGTGGAAAAAGAGAAAAAGGAGTGTAAAATACAGAATTTGGATTTCTTAGACTTGCAATGTAGTCAAATGCTAGTTTATTTTGTGGCACTCAGGCAAACAATGTTTTTAGTTCACCCATAAAAAAGTTCATCACTGTCTGAAAAAAAAATGATGCAGAATATTAATTAATTGTTTTTAAAACTTTGGTTTTAGTGGGAGGATGGTTTTGTGTAGAAAACTAAATTAATATCTTCTCTTGCAGTTTTTAGATAAAATGCCATTTATTTATTTAGCATAATCTTATTCTTTCTAGCCAATAAATACTAAGTTGTGAAACTACCTTTGGATACAAAAGTCTCTTGCGTTATGATCCTGTCCATCCTAAGAATGTCATGACAAAGTGGCCACATGAATTTAAATGCATGAAAATACCTGGATTTTTCAGTAGAGTAACATGTCAAGGGGAATAATTATGCATAAAGGAATTACTGTGCATAAATGATCATTTATATGTGTGTGCAGTTTTCATATGTAAGGTATAGCAAAGGGGTAATCATGGAAAGTCACATTAAAGCTGTTTTGTCAGCTTAAGGAAAAGAATATGACAAATGCTGTGTTACCTGGATTCTTGACTAGCATAGCAATTCTGAGGAATTTTCTAACTTTTCCCTTATCCTAGCGCATGGAAAGGCTGGACTGGACTTAACAGCAGCTATTCACTTACCTCTTTGCATTTCTACCTGTATATTGTTAAAAAGTGAACTTGTGTATTATTTACTTCTATGTATAACCTCAGCTGTCCTATTACTGGAATCTGTATGTTTCAATTCAAATGTGAATGAAATTACTTGTTTGCTGTAAAAAAAAAGAGTATTTCACATAGTATGAATGCAATTGGAGAGAACATGTTTATTTGGATGCCTCTGTGTATATTGAGTGATGTGTAGAAAGTAACTTGGAGACAGTTACTGAAACAGCAGATACTGCTACTCTTTAGGAATCTGGAAATATATAAACAATATTGTGTGTACTGGGGAAGAAAAGTGTCCAGTAGTGAGTTTGGGATGACATTTTCAGAGCATTAAGCAGATATTTCACAGACAGAAATTAGTCTCTTGCTGACAAAAATTAGCCTTTTTTTTTCAGGTAATGACCTACAGATGCTTCCCTTTCTAGAGTGTTTGCCTGTTTCCAGAAGTGTGTTATGAAACACTATTTTATGGAGATTTTAAATGCTCATTTTATGGAGATTTTAAATGCTCAGAGTGCAGGATTTTGCTTAAACTTGGTATAAATGATAATGTTCTGTTACCTTATCATAGATGTTTGATCAGTGATGTCCAGCTGTACTAAACTTACTCTCTTAATCTATCTAGAAAATGGGGTAGGTGGGATTTTCTGTGTCTGTTTATATGCATGAATTAAAACTGATAGCAATTTAGAGTGTCAGTATTTGTTAACACCTAAAATAAACAAATCTTGAAAGCTAGAAACTTTCTGTCTCTGCCCGGTGGTTTTGAGGTTAAACACACATTCAGCCCAACTATATAGCTTCAATAAAAATATTTTCCTTACAATCTGTTCCTTTATTAAATTGAAATTAAAGGACTAGTTTAACTGAAAATGGAGGTATAACACAATGCTGAAATTGAAGAGAAATCCTTTCCTTGCTTGTGTAGGTTTAAAAGCTGTTTTATCCAAAGGAATATGGCTTTATTGTGATTATTTTTAAATCTGTCTTATTAATTTTGTACTTTTTCAGCTTCTCCAGCACCAACAAGAACGGGTCAAGCAGGGAGCTTGTCAGGCAGCCCCAAACCTTTCTCTCCTCAAGCATCAACACCAATTTCTGCTAAGCAAGAAAGAACTTCCACTCCAGGAAGCATTCTGAATCTTAATCTTGGTTAGTCTTGATCTTTGAAAACCTAATACTGTTATATCTGAATAAATTACAGTGGTGTCAGTACAACATAATATGGGCAAAGTTACTTGTACCTGGTTTTAAATTAACAAGGACTTTAAATGAGGCATGTGTACAATTATTGTTTCATTACATATGTTCTTCTTTTTCTGTTCCATAAATGAAAGTTCTCTTATTGTTTCTTGATAAAAGGAAGTAGTTAAAGGATGGGGTTTTTTTTAACTGAACTGTACAAACAAATGTTTCTAAACAGTTGGTAAGTTTCTAAAGGTTGTAATGACATGAAGATTGCTGCTCTTCAGTCTCTCAGGTGAATTGTTGGCAAGGTTTTGCTGTCGTCTTTAGGATTCAGGATTTACTGGGGCTTCTTCTCTCTTGCTGCCTTTTACACCATCTCTCTCTAGGGAAAGCTGTTTTCAGTGAGTTAGCTACTCTGATTCTGGATACAAGCTCACAAGTATATTTTTCAGTGTGTAAATCTGTGTGGACAGGCATAGATTAGTTTCTTCTGCTGCACTGCAGCTGTTCATCTTCTTACCTCAGGTGACAATGCATTTGGAAAAACCTTGAGAAATATGTAGTGCTGCAGCTGTTTGAGCTACAGCTCGGAGACATTAGCTGGAGCATGGAATATTTTCAGTAAATAGTGTGGATCAGAAAATCCAATGTTATGGTCCATAAGGAATACCATTAAAGAACAGGTAGTGTACTTTCAAGTACAGTATTAGTTTTCTTCAGCTTTAGGGGAATTCACTTTGCTGAATACACTGTTGGGTGATAGGAGTGAAGATGGCAACCCTTCTTCATTTAATAGTGTCAATTGTGCCAGGCATAGATTCATCCTACCGCATGCAAGTATAAAGAGCTAAACTGGACAAACTTCGTTATTCTCTCCTTCCCCATTCTTCATGTCCCCTTCCTCCTGCCCCGAACAAGCAACTAACTACAGACAGGTCTACTGCCCTGAGCACTAGTGGAGTTTCAGCACTGTTTGTGAAGAATAAAGGGTAGACTGTGCTACAGAAACATAACCTCTGAAGTTGAAGAAGTGAAGCAAACATATGAAACCTAGCTGCTAAGACAGTTTTAGCTGTAGCACTGTGATCTGTACTCTTTGCAGACTCATCTGTATGTTTCAAAGTGTAAAATTCTCTACAAGTATAGAAGAAACAAGAGAAGACTTCGCTGACATACATGTACAAATTTATTATTTTAGCATATTTGTCTAGTATAACAATCCACATTTTTATTTCTATTCTCATGATTTATTGTCTCAATTTCAAATCATGACTATAAGGTTTTTTGTTCCTTCTGAAATTTTCTCTGTGAAAATATTACTACTAGTAGTAAATAACAGCTGTAGCTTACTAGAAGTACTGCTGGACAGATTACAGACCTGAATCATGATTTATTGATTTCACATTCACGGAGAGCACGTCCACATAATTGATGCATGTGTTTTGCATGTGAAATACGTAGTGTCAGAGAGGAAGAATCCATTGTTTGTAGCAATATGAGAATTATTTAGCTGATAATTATAAAAAATGGAGTATGTTTTGGATTGTCAGCATTGTTGCTCAGTAAAATTTGTCATATCTAGATAGGGATCTCTTCTTTTTGTAAAATACTTAGTTCCCTTATGTTTTTTAGATCGTAGCAAAGCTGAGATGGATCTGAAAGAGTTGAGTGAGTCAGTCCAGCAGCAGACCACTCCGGTGCAACTCATTTCTCCAAAACGACAGATACGTAGTAGGTTCCAGCTTAATCTTGACAAGACGATAGAGAGTTGTAAAGCACAGCTTGGTAAGTATATCTCAAAAATACAGTGGACATCTGAAGGATACACTAGAGAAAAATTTGAATTGGAGTTTTAAAAACCTTAAATATTTTGTGGGTTAAAGGAAGAGTAGAGGTTGTTTTGAACTCTGAGGTCAGTAGAATGCACTGAATTAGCTTAATTAGGAACCTTCATTTAAAATACAGTGGGACTTGATGCTTCAATTTTTTTTCAAAAAGCTTTCCTCTTTGTTGTTGTACCATTCTTATTTAGATAGCATGACAGAATTAGAGTCTTACTGTTTCCTTTGTAAATTAAGAACGTCAGGAATTGTACCTATGTCAGGTGTAGAAATTAATATATCCAGTCATCCAGGAGTTGCACGCTATTAGAAACATTAGTGTTGTCTAGCACTGAAGATGTTCTAGACAGGAAAAAAAAATAAACAGTTTAGAGATTCTCCTTGCAAAACTAACACAGTCTAAAATTGATTCTGCAAACATGTGTGTAAGTTACTAATAAGGTGAAAAGCATTACTGATTTTTAAGGTGGTTAAAAATAATTCCTCTTTGTATTTGCCAGTACTGGGTCCTGAGTTGAACAAACAGCTTGCAGGTAGTGGATGTTCACTCTGAAAGGAAGGCCACTGAATGAAATAAAAATAACTATTGGAATATGTGGAGGGTAATTCTTACACATTCTGGTATTGAGGTAGGGCCCTAGGGGAAGTGTTTATAGCTCAAGGACTGACAGTTAAGATAATGGTATGTATACACTTTGTTCTAGTATATAGAATATTACTTTTTTTTTGGTACTGTCAGTCAGTCTGATGTCAGCATGAAATGTACTTTCCTCCCCACAATTAGGAATAAATGAAATATCTGAAGCTGTTTATACTGCAGTAGAACACAGTGACTCTGAAGATTCTGAAAAATCAGATACCAGTGACAGTGAATATAGTGATGAGGATCAGAAATCAAAGAATGATCAAGAAGATGGAGACGACAAGGATGGTACAAGAAGTGACAAAGAATCATTGAGCTTGAAAAAAAAAACAAAGCCCTCAGCACAGAATGAAGACAAGGAGGAACTTAAGAGCACAAGTCCAGAAGTGGAGAAAACTGATGACCCAGTCAAAGAAAAGGCAATTACAGACACTGAAAAAGAATTTTCTGAAAAGGCAAAAAGTTTACAGCATCCTGCAAAAGAAAAACTGAAAGGTAAAGATGAAACAGACTCTCCTACTGTGCATCTAGGACTGGACTCTGATTCAGAGAGTGAACTTGTCATCGATCTGGGAGATGATCATTGTGCCCGTGAAGGAAGGAAAACTAAGAAAGAATCTAAAGAACCTCCTCCTAAACAAGACGGTAGGATGAAATTCTTTCCTTCTTTTATTCCTTTTGCCCTGTAGGGCTGTTACGAATCCAGAGTTGTTACCTTGATTTTTTCATTAAGGTAATACCTGTACTAAACCAGATTTTAGGAATGATTTTTTTTGTTCTTATTGACTATGAAAAAACAAAAGTTTTCATTCCCCATCATAAGTTCTGGTTTAAATAAAATCTGTTTCATTGGGTTTCCTCGAAGCAGCGTAGGACTGTGAATATCCATAGTATTTGTTCTGTGACAAATGAATTTATTTTGTAATTGTTAATGACTCACAGTTGAATCTGCGTTGCCGCAGACCTTCCAAAGTGTCAGGTATAGAAGTTGGAACTTAACAAACATACACAGTGCATAAGGTCCCATTGAAATCAAAGTAAATGCTCTCAGTAATAATCAAAAGTTAAATCACATGTACTGTCCCTTGTTTCTCTGTGTTTCTAGAAGAAAGCAGTCCCTATGAATGAGCAAAGTGCTTTCGCTAAGCTTATTCTGCCTGTTAGCCTTTTGACAGAACAAAATAGAAATCCAGATTTAAATGGGGAGATTGAAAGATATTTTTTTCTTCATACAACTTGCTGCTTCTTGATTATATTTTGTATCATGGTAGTTCAGCCATTTTATTTTAAACAATAGTTTCCATCAATTAACTAAGCATATTTTAGATGGCAAGGTTTTAAGATTACAAATACGTAAGAGAATTTAATGCACAAGTGCTATGAGGTAAGAAAAGAGGCTCAGAAACTAAAAATGGAATTGTAATTTTGGGGAGTTTATATTGACCGGTTCTTGTTTTATTTAAAAATTTATTAAGCAAGGCAGCTTTATGAATTTCAGAAACACTGATTCATGTATTAGTAGTGGCCTAAACTAGTGCTGGTGGAAATAAGTAATCCTAGAATTTTACTTTGGTAAAGAGGTGACAGCATAATACACATTCTGGGTGAAATTAAAAGTGGATTTAAATATTCATATATATGTATATGCCTATATGAACCTATTCTAGACGTAATTTATGTCCTGTCCATGATTCCAAGGCCCCTACCTTTACTTCTGTCTGCAAGATACCAAAATACCTTGATCCAGAAAAGAGATCTAATGCATGCAAGTCTGAAGGTCTTTGCCCCCTTTCCAGAAACCTGTCAATGCAGCAGCCTTCTCTTTCACATGTGCTTTTCCTGGCCACAGCTTTGGATGAATCATCCAGTTCCTAAATTGATCTGATATGTGGAACGGTCAGCTATAAACTCTGGAAGATTTTTGAGGAAATAAAATACATATTTTAAATACTCTGTATATTTGGTTGTCAGTGCCAATTCACCTTGGTAAACAAAGTTTTTAACACTGTTTTTAACAGTTGTGGTTCAGGCATTGCTCCTTTTGACTGTATTTTTCTCCTGAAAGAAATTGGGATGACAGGTGTAGGTGGTAACCCAGAAACATCCTAACAATTGCAGACCTCTCACGTGTCTTCCAAAGGAGGTCATGCTAGTTCCTCTGGGTTGTTTTTTTTTTACTTTGTTTTGTTTCATTTTGCTTCATGACTGGCACTTCTGAATTGCCACCAACCTCATCTAGGCCGAGATAGTTTTACTTGTAGGATATCAATTACATCTCGAGGAAAATAATTCTAAGTAGACTGGAAGGTGCATATGGCTCTTCCAAAAATTAGATGGAAAAATATGAAACAGATCTGTTGGTGGAAAGCTGGCATTACGTTTTATGTTTGTTTAGTTGTAGGTAAAACTCCACCTTCCTCTAGTGCAAGCACCCAGCCTCTACCAGAAACTCCAGTACTTACCCGCTCTGCAGCCCAGACTCCACCAGCCGGTGTGACGGCAACTACTAGTGCTTCTTCTACTGTTAGTGCTCCATCTGCAGCCACTGGAAGCCCTGTGAAAAAGCAGAGGCCTCTGCTGCCTAAGGAAACTGCCCCTGCTGTGCAGCGTGTAGTGTGGAATTCTCCAAATAAATTTCAGACATCTTCTCAGAAATGGCACATGCAGAAGGTGCAGAGACAGCAGCAACAGCAGCAGAGCCAGCAGTCTCAGTCACAGCAACCTCAGTCCTCTCAAGGGACAAGATATCAGACAAGACAAGCAGTTAAAGGTATACACTTTGTAACTCAATGTGCCTGTGATGCCATAATTCCCCAGTAGTGAACTCAGTCCTCCAAGGCTGCCCAACCAGGAGTTCTTCCATATAAACAAAATCTCAAAGTGTGGTTCTACTCTGATAAGTGACTTTAAAAATACAAGAACTTACCCACCATACCTGCTCTTTCTGGTGTGTATTTAGAGTCATGTCTCCTTCTTTTAATGACAAAAAGTTTGTGTGTGTATCTGTATAAATATTTTTGCCATTCTTAGCCATCAGATATGGGAGAGTAAGCATTGTTATTTTCTGGATTATGTGATAAAACCGTTAACTATTCCACTTGCATGGTTACCACTGTCACCTAAACATCTACAGACTGGATCCAGCTTCTTCTGACAAGAAGCTGACCTGTACAGTTTTTCATAGAATATCATTTGACAACAGTGCAATTACCCAGGCTACATTTGTCTCTGAAATCCCTGTTCCTTAAGAAGACTTTGATGCTAGTTCACTGAGCAGACAGCTGCAGCATTTGATAATATTTTCACAACTGTTTTTTTATTGTCCTTTTGTTGGAAACTCGCGAGGTTTTGAGAGTAGTGGGCACACGGTTGTATAGGCCCATGCTTCTGTTGCTTCACAGAACAGCAACTTTATGTAAATCCAGCTTCCTTTGTAGCTGAAGTTAATAAACTGAACTGTTCACTCGTGTGCCTGATGAAGAGAGATTTTCCATTCTCCTAATGCTGCTGCAAGCCAGTAATTTCAGACAGAATAGAGGTTTAGGTAACGGGTCACATACAGATGTTTACCAGAGGCACGTTTCTCTGCTCCCAAACTGCTTTTGTGACCATCGTTTAAGAATTGCCAAAGAAGTGGTGTCTCTCTACTTGTAGACTGCACAAATTTGACAGAGAAATAATCAGTGAAAAAAATACATGTGAAACTTATTTTTAATAGGATTATAATTTAATATAAGAGGATAATAATGAACTGAACTTTGAATGGTCAGCCTTTGAGTTTGTTTTATCAAAATAATTGTTTAAAAAACTTTGCTTGTTTACTCTTGAGTGGATCATAGCAATGTTCCATCCTAAGTAATAGAGTCTAAAATATATTAGACCATCAAATATATAGATTTCTTAGATACTGAATTGTCATAAGCAAAAATATAGTATATAAAGATAAATATGAATAAGGTTTTTATTTCAGTAGTTCCTGTTTTGAGGATCTTGGCAATGAAGACATCTTTTATACTATGAATCATTAGAAATAGATTGAAAAGCATTGTCCGAAAAAAAGAGATGATATATTTTTTAACTATTTAGGTAAAAGAGATGACAGTCTTTGCATTTTGATTTGTACTAGTGTTTTTGAATTACCCGTTGTTTAACATTAATTGAAATATTGACCAAAAATGAGAGAACTTTTCTCACCCATTTTGAATTAACACTATGAATAACTTCTTTTCTATAATGAGTTAACCTAATGTTGCATTCCTTGCTCTGCAGGCAACCAAAGGGTAATGTTCATCTGGATAGAGCTGTATTAACTATGTTGCGTTAATAACTAGTCGCATTAATAACAAAAGAATGGGACTAACACCAGGAAGTACACTGAAGTAGGCTTCCTACAACAGCAGCTCATTAAATCTCTTTTCAAAGCAAAAGGAAAAGGTGTTCAGTAATGTGTGTCAATACCATGTCAAATGGAACAGCTCAGTCTAACTTGTGCTCATGCGTATGATAGTAGTTGGGAGCCCTCCAAATTGAGAGGTTAGGAAGAGAATTCCTAGGAATTGGCATGGAAGTCCCAAAATGAGAGGGATACAGATTTGAGGGAGACTTTTGCATTGGCTAGTCTAAAAGATTTATTTGCTGCATTATTTAAGCCTTAAGGTCAGTGGCTGGCCACTGTATAATGGATTAAACGGCACCACTGTATAGATAAAGTAAGTCTTTGAAATGGTTAGGTGCACGCACTAAAGTTAGGCATTGAAGTTTTCCTGTCTATTTTTGTAATTGTTTATGTGATTGATCTGCTGTATGTTCTCTTTTCTTAGCTGTGCAGCAAAAAGAGATCACCCAGAGCACTTCCACATCCACTATAACCTTGGTTACAAGTACTCAACCTATTTCTATGGTTACCAGTTCTGGATCTGCAAGTACACTTTCTTCCTCAGTTAATACAGACTTGCCAATTGCAACAGCTTCAGCTGATGTGGCTGCAGATATTGCTAAATATACTAGCAAAGTAAGTTCTTGAGCAAGGTTTTCTTGAAATTTTATTTTCAAGTGAACTTTCTCATTTTTGACATTTCAAATTCTGAAATAACTTGGTTTTCAGGTTGTCATATGTTGCAAATTCATTCTACTAGGTAGGAAGAGCCATATTTTGATGAAAGTAATGAACCATCTTTTTCAGAGCTGGCTGAATGCTGCACTTCTAATTGGGAGTGTGTATGTGATAGGTTTCAGCTGCTCAGACATTTTAGGCCTTTTCTTCCCCCATTATTGCTGCTCATTTATATTCTGCTGTGTTTTGGACATGTTTCTGTTTTCTCTAAAGTTGTAGATAATCCTTCAGCATCATATTGACAGTAAACATTCATATTTTTTCATCTGTGTCCATTAGTATATATACAAAAACATACTTTTGTTTTAAAACACTGTATAGTCTCATCAGATGGTAACTTGTCATAAGCATGTATCCTTGTCATAAGCATGTATCCATGCATGAAAACAGAAGCTGAGCTGTTGAAGAGGTGTAATACTTGTCGTCTAATAGTGACAGTGAGAGAGGGGACATTAACTTTTCATATGCTCTCTTAGATCATTAAATCAAAAAATCAAGGTGAATACTACATAAGGGAATAAATTTGAGTACCCAGGCATTAAAAGCAACAGGATTAATCTTGACTGTCAGCTTTGTGTTCTCACTCAACCATAAGTGGGATTGTCAGTGGTCAGCAATGTCTCGATGTCTGAAGTCTTTCCCCCCTTCCCACCCCGAGTTCCTTCTCCAAAGTCATGGTGATATTTTTTTGTTTGTAAGCTGTGTCAATGGCAATTTCTCATAAAAGTAGGTCAAGCAGTTCACTGGTTCAGGATATTTAAAAATCAGGGTCCTGATCAAAAGTGTTGTGTTCTACTTTCAACAGAGTCCTCTAAAAGTAGACCTAGAGAAACACATAGAGATACGGGGCATTGTTGGTAGTAATAGAAGTTCACTTTGGAGTAGTTGAAAGCTGTTATCTAGTAAAAATATATACCAAAGACCTGGTTTTCATTTTTGTCTTTCAGATGATGGATGCCATCAAAGGAACAATGACTGAAATATATAATGATCTTTCAAAAAATACTACTGGAAGTACGATAGCCGAGGTTAGTGTAAGATAAAATAAATGCTGCTGCTTGTATTTTAACTGTGAAAGTTGCAAAATATTACTATATAATAGTATCATATGACTATACCTACAAAGTATTATATATTGAGACTTTCTAGACATATTAATTTGTATGCTGTCTTAGAAGTAATGATGAGAGCAGGGAGAAAAACATTGAAAAAATCCCAGATGGGCTCAATAAGACAAGCAGTAAGCCATCAAGTCCAGACTCTTAAAGCTTCTGTTGGAATTTGTGTCACCTTGTTTAGAATTTAAAAATCAGGGGGTTTGAGAGTAGAATTTACTTATTTTTTTTTAAACCATGTATTTGTCCACCATGGGGAGAAGACTTCAATTTACTTCTAGTGCAGTAGCCTATTGCAGTTAGTGATTATGACCAGAGTTTTTGATACTTTTAATACATACTTCAATACTTTTTGCATGTCTCAATGAAATGCTGTACATTGCTTTCAGTTATCTTCAAGGGTAGTACTTGGTATCTTTTAAGTGTTTTCTTTACACTTGTAAAAAGCAGATTAAGCAATGTAAACTAAGTACAAATGTGAACACATAAAGCTCAGACTGTTGGCTTGTTAGGGAGTCACAATTTTGAGCAGTGATACTTGTATTCTCAGTCCACAGAGAATGGAAAACTTGCTTTCCTAAGCCTCATCCAGACTAAAAGGAAATGAAATGAATCAAATATATTAATAAATGCAAACAAAAATGAGGAATAGGGTTTTCATTCCAGTCAGAGAAATGTGAGGCTCAACTAATTTCAGAGGAAACAAGATTAATAGAAATGTTTTTGTTTTCAAACGATTGTTTACTTTCTGTGGTAAGCAAATTTACCAAACAAATACTTGGAATACTTCAGACTTTGATATGCAGTTTACTATGGTCTTGTCTTTGTGTTAATAGGAAGAAGCCTTGATGTAAATGATGATCAGGGTCTTTGGTCTGGGTGTGTTTTTCTGTGTAATTATTACATATGATACATTGCACCCTCTTCATTGTTACTATTTTTTAATATTTAGATTCGACGTTTGAGGATTGAGATCGAAAAACTCCAATGGTTACATCAACAGGAACTCTCAGAAATGAAGCATAATTTAGGTATGAAAATGGCAGTCCAAAACAGTGTCAGGTGTTGTCTTAAATAGAAAATCCAAATGCTTGTAGTATGTATTACCTTCATCATGTGATACTACAGATTGTCCAAGTGAAGGACAGAAAGCCTTGTACGATGTTGTGTGCTGATGTTAGCAGACACCTTTTCAGCACGTTAAATAAATGGAAGGTAATGGCTAAGGATAAAAATTTATGATGCCAGAATAAGGCAAGAAGATGGAGGACTTTCATTTGTTGAGTAGGTGTGAAATGGACGCTCAAACTCGGGGAATATTTTGTTAGTTTTAATTTCGTGTTGTCTTCAAGCCCACAAAAGCTTTTGCTTTGCATCTTGCTGTTGGGGGGCAGAAAATGCAAAACTCCTCTTCCTTTGCATTTTGAGTAGAACTGACAATGGCCGAAATGCGTCAGAGTCTAGAACAGGAGCGAGATCGGTTGATTGCTGAGGTGAAGAAGCAGCTGGAATTGGAAAAGCAGCAAGCAGTGGATGAAACTAAAAAGAAGCAGTGGTGTGCTAACTGCAAGAAGGAGGCCATTTTTTATTGCTGTTGGAATACTAGCTACTGTGACTATCCCTGCCAACAAGCACATTGGCCTGAGCATATGAAGTCTTGCACGCAGTCAGGTAAATTTGCTCTTGGTCGCTTGTTTCACAGCGAGGGAGTTAGGGTGGGTGGAATGCACAGTGACCCAGTGTTCTTCATGTGCTTGGGGGGAGAGTGACTGCACTGGTACACATGAGTAGCAGTTAAGTTTTCTGTTTTCCTTTGTTTTAGCTACTGCAACGCAGCAAGAAACAGATACTGAAATTAGCACAGAAACATTAAATAAATCATCCCAGCCCAGTTCAAGTGTGCAGCCTACACCCACAGAAACAGCCAGCACCCCGAAGGAAAAGGAAGGTTCAGCTGACAAAAGCAAAGAGAGTGTTACAGTGAGTATAATTGCGGTCACTTCAGACAAAAATAATATGTAAGATTTCTCTGAAATCTACCCCTAAAGGCTTCCCTGGATCAGCCAGAAATCTATGACCATTTGCATATTTCAAAGAGTGTGATTTGGGGAATGAGATAGGGAGTAGTGTTGGTTTTTTTCTTCATCTTGGAAAAAAAAAATCTATTTCTGTCCTCTGGGAACACCCTTTCCCCTTCATTCATTCCCGGTAAAACCTTGTGTTGGTTTGACTCATCCTTCCAGCCAAAGGGGACTGGACCTCTTTCTCTCTCTCTCTCCAGGACCCATCAGTGTAGCTTCTGGTCTGGATCTTTCGATACAAGTTGCCTTCTGATAAGCAATACTGACTGCAGCACTTCCAAGCCCTTCTTGCCTGGGGGTTCAGAGGCCAAGCTCAAGACCTGCATTCAAATCAACTTACTTAATCACAACAGACTGCCACTAGGGTACCACAATGTTCCATAACACTGATACAACACTTCACCTGGATCTACAGCTAACGGAGCAGTTACGAAATCTCCATAGCATCTACTCTTGATAGTATTCAGTAGGCAAGGATGAGCAAATGCTGTAATAAAAGGGACTTAACATTGCATATGTAGAAAATGTTTATAGAGAAGATTCTGCTTTATAGGTAGAGCTTGACTATTAGCAATTTCAGCATCGTTTTTCTTCTACCCTTGCAAGATTTATTACATTGGGGGGGAGGGGGGCTGATCCTTCAAACCCTTACACTTGATCCCCCGTATCAGTAGGAGCCTTGTTGTATTTTAAAATATTAAAAGCAAACTAATTTTGTAGTATTGTGATTCCAGCATGATGTCTCATCGAGATAGTCCTATAGAATTGGGGAGTATAGTAAACTAGAGAGCTGTGTGCATTTCTTGACACTTTTGCTACTGTCTGGTGTTAGATCTCTGGGCTTGACATGTCATCTAAGGGAGTAACTTGGGAAACAGATTTGAAGAGGGAACAGGGATGTGCTGTTCCACCTGAATGCCTTGGAGAAGTTAATTAAACTCTGGCTCGGTCGATGTTCATATGCATTGTTTGTGGCAGCACAACCTTTGTATTACTGGGGAGATAGGGGACGGGAGAAAATCAATTACCTAAAACTTTTGCCAGGGAATATATTCCAGTTATACAAGTCTGGAATTGCTTTCACATAGATGTTCTTTCTACCTGAAACATCATGCTGTATACATTGATCATGTTCATAATTTGAATTTTTTTTATTAACAACAAAGTAACCTGTGAATTCATTATGATGCAAATTTTTAACACGAACAAAACATCCAACATAAATTTCATATGATAATAATAATAACTAGGTGGAATTTATGTAAGAGCTGAGACTTCTACTGAGGTTGCCTGTGCTGTCTCTGCAGATAGCAACAGGTGTGACAAGCAACCAGCCTATAAAACTGGTCCAGGTACCGCAGACCACCACCTATATTCCAACTACTCAACCCACAATTGTAAGTAAGTACAACATCATCATTTAAAGTCTGCAGTAGTACTGTTCCTGGCATTAAAGCTGCTCAGTATTTCTGGGGGGTTGTCTCCATCTGCTTTTCTATCAAGATATGAATTCACTGGTAGTCTCAACTTGCAGTGCAAAATGTCTTTATTTTGCTGTGCAACATTCCACCCTTTCATTTCATCGTTCATTGTTCCAGGGATTCGGAAATTGTCGTTAAGCTTAGTGAAGGTGCTGAGGACAGTCAGACTTCCATTTTACATTATAATGTTAGTTATTTGTCCGTTTCATGTATATACTTGACCACAACATCAGTGTAAATATATAGAATTCATTTTAAATATCTTTTAAATATCTTTTTGTCTATGGTATCCTAAAGAGATTTAATTCTGAGCTATGCTTGATATTCCTGTGACATCTCAGTAACTAAGACAGAAAATAGAGATTCATCAGTAGCGTATCTCCCATGCAGACTTGCACATTAGTGTTACAAAATTATGAGAAACAGCTTTGGAATCAGACCTATTTTTTTTCCATCAAAGACTTAACCAAGGACGCTTGAGTTTCCCTAGTTCAGTCACAGGAGATGGGACAGAAGTGAGTTTTGATTTGTGTATTTTATGCACCGTAATACCCCATTCTTTCAACTGGCCGTGTTCTGCAGTGCTCACTCCAGAGTCAGCGCGGCGTCCGAGTTGACCACCTTCTTGCCCAAGGGAAATACGCCGACGCTGCGCTGGTAACGGGTCGGCACGCTCTGTCTTCATGGTGGGTTCAGCAGAGAAGCCCACGCGTGGAGAGCCTCAGTTCCTTTTCTGGCTGAAGTTAGATAATTTATGGTAGTAACTATGTACTAATTTATCAGTGTACCTTAATCACACTGTGATTGTGAGGCCTAATTTGCTATAGAAGTTACTGTCTCGACTCTCCCTGCGTGCAGGGCCCCGCGCGTGCCCCCCACCCTCTGCAGGAGACGTGCCCCTGCGTGTGTCTGTCTGTGAACGCACGTGCACAGACCTACAGTATTTTGTAGCCATTATGTTCCACACAAATATTACTGCTCTGAGTGGGGATCATGACTTTTCACATTCCTAGCAGCGTTTTAACTCATTTTCTCTCAACTGAGAGCACTGTGCACCTTTGCAGCATTGCCCCGAAGTTGCTTGGACTGAATGACCATAACAACAGGGTTTTATACGTTTTAACATCAACAGCAAACATCGACATCAGGCTCTTTGTGAATAGCTGAGAGGTTGCAAGATCATATGGTGATTTGGTGTAATAGTCAGAAAAATGACAGTTCCCTTCATTGGTTTTCTGTAACACAGTGTATTGAGTTATGTAAAGCATAATTGGAACGTCTGAAAGGTTTCAGCCTTTATTTGTGCATGTTTAAACTTTGTACACATTTGCATTAGTCTTGCACAGCTACAGACACCTCTGTATTCTGATGACTGCACGTGCAATTTAAATAATTTTAAACCTTAGTGCATGTTTAATATGTATGCAAAATGTACATATGTGTAAAACTGGCAGAGGTGGAAAATTTACCTCTCAGGGAATGATCTTAACACATTTAAGGAGTCTCGCACATTCCATATCCCGATCGCTGTAAGAACTGAAACTTAATTTCTCATTTGTGTAAGTGTGTGTATTTAAAAGGCGACTGCGGCAACCTTGATTTCCCCACCTGTAGTACTAACAGTGGCTGAAATCGTGGCTTCTTTAGGGTTCAGTTTGCACTTCGTGTCCAACTAGGAATTTCTTCCTCTGAACACCTTCCAGTGCATCTGCTGGGTACCTTTCCATTGAACCCTCTGACCACATCTGAAATTGTTAGAGAACGGCAGTAATCTTGAATTTATTTAGCAAATTGGTTCCATGTTTGGGTATTATTCTTTCTGCAGTTAAAATAATGTAAAAATATTAATTCATCAACCTTGCATTCCAGGAAATGGAATGAGTAGGCTTCTGGAAGGCACAGACTTTGTCAGAAAGGAGGTGATAAACACTCTCGGCTGTAATCCATCTCTAGGGACACTCACAATCCTTGTTGAGTACCATTAAGACACTAATGTGTTTCTTAAAACAGTGTGGGGAAACATTGGGCTTCAGTGAACGTGTATTTCTTCTTCCATGTTCTCTTTGGAATGTCACACTACCATCAGGGGAAGATCTGAGCATCCCTTTCAGATTCCTTAAAATCTCACTTCCTGTTTCTCTCACAAGATGTGAACTGGAAGGGATGCATCTGTTCCATCACCAGTTGTGCATCACTGGAATTGTTTCAGAACACACCTGCGGTTTGTACAGTCCAGACATTGCAAGACTTCCTCACGTTTTTGGAGGAAGGTTAAGACACAGTCTTAAAATTCAATAAATACTTTTCCAGATCTTCCAGAGTGATGTGACCTTGACCAGATTGTTAAACAGTCTTGTGCCTTTGTCTCTGCATCTGTAGAATCAATTGCCACCTATAGAGATGTCCTGAAACTTCATTTGTCGAGATTTATAGATCACAATCTGTATGATGGAAGTGAAAAGTTTTATTCTATATTAATATTTTTACAGGGTGTATAAGACAGTTCCCAGTAATGCTGATGTTTTTGTTACTGATTTGTGCAAAGTTAACTTAAGTGCTTTTTTGTTGAAATGGATGTTCTTTGTTCTCTTCTGTGTAGACTGAATGCATGGGGGAGTTCCTTTTGGGGAAAAAGATTTCAGTAATGTGTAACAAGAATATACTTATAATCAAGGGTATTTTTGTACTCCAGTTTGATTTGTCAAAGCTTTTTCAAATGACAAAGGATTTTCTTAGCCCTTTTTCCTCTTCCCATGTATTAGTTTAGGGAAAATGCATAACTGGATGTAACTATAAAACCTAACTCTCCAAGCACAGGCAGAGCGTGTACAGTACCTGTAGGAGCACCTGTCCCTGTAATTACATAGTAGTAATACTAATGCAGGAAAAACTCTTGGCTAGAGGAAAGTAATACACTACTTTCTACCCTGGAATGAGGTCATACTGCGGTAATAAAGGTACTGATTCTTGCACAAAATTGGAACTTGCTCTGGATTTTCCCTGGAAAATAAATCTCTGTTTCTGTGGTCATGTTTGTGTGACCTTTAATATAACAATATGTTTCTCTTGGTTTTAATCCACAGACCATTCCTGTAGTGGTAAGTCCTTCTGCTGGGACAGTGGCAATGAGAACTGGAGTTCAGTATGTTCAGACCACAATGCCAGTCCAAGTACGAAGAGTCTAACTGCTAACGAGAAGTCCATACAATTGTTGGAATAAATAAATCTAATAGAAATGTGAAAAATAAACAGTTCTTTGGATTAACCTCAAAGGTTCAGACTTTAGCTTTGTATATGTGTACAAAGCATTAACTACACTACATTAATGTAAAGCATTAGCGCTGGCTTAGAAAAGCTGAGGGGACAGGTAAGATCCATAATAAATCTATGCTTCTTCTGTAAATAATGTACAATTTGTGGATGTCATTAGAGTACCATCTCCTTTTTATATTTGTATTGACTTTAACTTATAAAAGAGTGTTTGAAGTTGGAGAAAGAAGGTTTTAAAACAGCCTTATCACAAGCTAACACTGAAAACTGGTCTTGGGAAACTGCAGTTGCACCTCAGATCATAGAATTGTGAGAATCTGAACAACTCCATTTGCATTGAAAAAAAAAATAAAATCTGCACTTTGAAACTCTTGTAGAATTTCTTTCAGCAACCAAGTGATGAAAGGTATCTTTATTCAGTTAATTGTATTGGGCAAATTACGGCATTTCCAATTTGTGGACCTGAAATACATAAAGATTTACATTGTTTTTTCACTATGACCAGACTGTTAAAATTTTATATTGTTTACAGGTTAAAATTAAGTTAAAATTTCATTTAGTCTAAGAAAAGCTGGAAAGTGTAATATCAGCTGGTTGTAGCGTGATTTCTGATCATTGAGAAAAGTAAAGTTTGTTCCTATGCTTCACAATTCAGTTTTCTTTTATTTTTTTAAATCCTCTGAAAGGACTTTAAACAAGAACTAGGTGTGGAGAAAAACATGGATTGGGAAACATGGGCAAAGGACTCTTGATGCTGGGCCAGAGCATGTATTATTTATATGATGGAATTTATGTTTTTATGTAAGCATGAAGCAGTACAGTATGAGAGAAAGTAACCCATGAAATGCTGTCTGTTACACTTACACTGTAGTACCATTTTGTATGTTGTGTAAAACGAAAGCATTGAACAAAGCAAAGGTGATGTATGTATATGAGAAAATTAATTGTATGATATCATTCCAGTACATTCTGTTGTACATTTTAGTCATGTTGATTTCTCCCATTGTTTATAAAAGAACGCGGTTTGTACAGTCTCCAGCTAGTACCCAGATTAGAGGAAAAAAAAGTATTAGAAAAAAAAAAACAAGAACAGAATATTCGTGAATTGCAGTTGTGTCAAAAATAGCCTAGCTGGCCTTATTTGTGAAGCATAATTGCTTTTAGCATATGGAAGTATTTTTTCACATTTTCTTTGTATAAAATTTGTATTAAACTTAAATATCTTTTTTGACAACTGTGTTTCTTTGTGACTAAGACAGGTGACACACAATATGCTTTGGGTTTCTCCAGTTTTCAAGAAACTTCACATTTTTTTATTAAACTGTTTTAGAAGAATGTTCTGTGTTCCTGGATTTCCAGTTTCGTTTCAATCTGGACGAATGTTCATTTCTGCACAGTCTCCAGATGATAGGTAATTTCACTTACGGTGGGATCTTCTCTCCCAGAGTATGGGACCTTAGAATCCAAGCCTGTCAAACTTGAGAAAAAGCAAAGCAATGTTGGCAGTCTGTAAAGCAGCAGCTGTTGATGTAGAAAAGTCAGTAGCATGTATTTTCTCTCCATTTCACCAGCAGCAGTGGTCCGTTGCTTGGTGTAGAATGTTTATTCGTTGGTCAGACTGGGGTTGGACTGACCCACGTTGTCTTGTCAGGTGTATCCAGGGGTTAGAAATGGGACTCGAGTGGCGAGTATGGTCATAGGCCTCTAAGAGGTCATGACGTGGGCAAGACTGCAGTGTGGGTCTTAATGATCTGTTAGAAGAAATGGGGAGCTAATGAAATTACTCACTGTAAAATCTTATTATGAATAGTATCTCAAAAGTTACTACTGCAGTTACCTTGTTACATGCATTTGTACAACAACTGTTGTTAATGTTCCTGGTGATGCTGTTTAAAGAGGAGCACAAATCTTGAAAGCCTGAAATGATATTTTGCCCTCGCTCGTGTAATTTGAATATTGGTATCACTGAAACAAGCTCTTGTGTTAGAAGGAAAAAGGAAAGATAAGAGCAAGTCAAAAGTTGGTACAACACCACTGCTTTCTGAAGCCTGTTTCAAGCTGTGGTTCTCCTTTTAATGGACATTGTTTTGTTCTGTAAGATTGGTGTTCTCTCCTCACACGAAATAACACGTGACCAAATCCTAGTAAGAATTTATATAACAACTCCCAAAGAGAGTTACCAGGTCAAGATCAATGTCTTGTCTTTGATGTTGCAGTGACTGTATTTTCCCCACACTTTAGCTAGTTATGATGTGAAGCTGTTTGGTTTGTGTTAACGGAGTGTAGGAGGAGCACATCTCCGACTCAGATGTTACGTGAGGAGATGACACTGATGTGATTTGAATTTAAAAGATAAGCTATGATTTTATATAAGATCTGGCCAAATACTGTGACTCTGCATAAGCTGCATCCATGGCTTGTGTCTGGAGTATCCTCTACCCTGTGGAGTGTATCCCGTGCTTATTTCAGAACCAAGTTTGGAAAAGAATTCCTGTGTTGGGCTTGGAATTTGTACCTCTGTCAGATAGTGAAGGTTGACCGCTTGCTGTACGTGGCTCAGTCCTGGATTGAAGTCAGAGTTTGGGTGGCTGTCCTTCCGTGGCCTAGCTGCAAAGGGTGATGCCAGTGCTTAGCTGCTGAATTGGTGGGGTTGGGGGGTGCAGATTCTAAAGTGAAAAGCCTCTTTGGCCAGATAGCACATTTCACCCTTCAGCTACAGGCACTGAGTGTCCCTCGGGTTTGCCGCCCTCAGTTCTAACCTACTGAGATGTGTTCTGCTGATTCCTCTGGTTCTGGGGACAAAATTAACTTCTCTTGGAGTTTGAGCTTAGAAATCTTTATATCATTATCTCTTGTTACGTGGGCCTTCAGTTAGGAAGGAGAGGAGATTGCCAATGGTGTTCCTTATCTGTCTCAGTCAACTCCAAAGCTTTACCAAGTGGTGGCAGCACTTTCCTAGCTTCAGTTACTGTGGGAAGGTAGCAGCCAATGCCACCTTCAAGATGCTCTGAGGTTTTGGTTTAGCCTCTGAAATGGTAATGATCTGGATGGAGTTTACCATAACAAGGTTTCAGCACAGGGCTGTGGACAGACCAGGGCTGCAGAGCTGTGAAGTGCTGTTGGGGCAGCCACAGTTCTGGCTGCAGACAGGCTGTGGTGCTTGGTAGATGACTGTGAATGCAGGGTTAAGAATCAGTTGTGCTGTCACCTTGAGGTGGTGCTTGCTGAATGACGTGTCTCTGGTGTTAGCACTGAAAAGCTAAGTGGATAAAGGGCAGAGAAACACAGAGCAGGCACAAGGAACATAGTCTGGCTGGAGCCATAGGCTCCAAAGTTTTTCATCCTCCTCACCATAGACTTCTCAGTTCAGTGGTGCTACTGGTTCTGCTCTCCATGCTCAGTCAGGGCTCATCTGCAGCCCACTGAATGCTGGGGCTTTATCTCTTTTACACAGCAGTAGAACCATGGGACTGAGGTTACCCTTTGTGAATTATGGGCTAGTTTTGTAAACGATTATACAGCTGCACCTTAACTGAGAAATCTGAGAAAGAATGAGACTTCTATTTCTCTTCCTTTTTGAAAAGAAAAAAAACCCATCTTTTTATACAAAATGCCCCCTTGGAGTACTTGTCCAGTGCTGTGTTAGCTCTGCTGTGCTTGCCTCGTCCGTCCAGTTGTGCACCTCGCAGGACAGTGGTTGAACACTGAGAAGGGGGTTTTGTGTGCCTATAGCTCGCCAGGCGAGAGGCTGTGACTCCCCAGTTTGGAAATGGGCTCCCAAGCCGAGACCGCTCCGGGCGCTGTTCGCGCTGCGGGGCTGCCCCCGGGTGGTCAGACGGGAGAGCGGCAGCAGCGAGTTCAGCCCTGAGCTCTTCCCGCCCCAACCACGGCCTGGACTTTGCAACTCCTTTCTTCGCAGTTTTCTGGCGTTATGACAAAAGGCCGTGTTCCGTGTTGCAGCTGAACTACTCTAAGCCGATCAGGGGCAAAGCGATTTTTGTCAAAACTGTTTTGGGAAGTGGTTCAGAGCAAGGTTCTGGATCTGAAGCCAGAGGCCTAAGCAGATTTCTCTGGCGGTGCGATTCATCTCGGTGGCGGTTTTGGTTGTGAAGAGCTGTGTTGACTGTGGTGCACTCCGCGACTAGCCAGAAGTGGCAGTTGACAGCAGATGGGTGAAAAGACCCTAAGCGCAAGGTTAAAGTGGGGAAAGAAGAAGTATTTTGTTCCAGTCCTTCACCTGAGGATGGTGTGAGGAAGAGCAGATGTGTGGTGTGAATCAGGGCCTGCAAAACTCGAGTGAGGCCTTTCCAAAAGGAGTGTGTTACGTGGTGCAGAGCGGCCCCCAGGGTGTGTGCATCCTCTGCATCCCCCGTGTCCTGCTCATCAAGCACACCCGGCTCTGAGCCAGGCCAAAGCCCAGGCAGAACTGCACTCTGACACGCTGAGCATGAGGTAGATGTAGACAACAGACCAGCAACAGCAGTTCCATTAAAGTCCTCTTTGAGATGGTGCTTGTAGCACCTGGAGGTGCTGGGCAATGCCCTCCTCCAGCCATCACAGGTTGCCTGGAACAGTAAATCCCAATACTTCTGCTGTAGTGAGAGATGATCACGTGCCACAGTGAGAGGAAGGAAAGGAAGGAGTATACGCCACTCTGACAAGTGTTCCAATGCTGCCATACCCCACCTTCCTCAGCCATCTCACTTCTGAGTAAAAATTACTAGGTGGGAGCAGTGCAGTGATGGTGGTGCATGAGCAGGCACTAACTGAACAGGTCCAAAGCACTGCTAAGGACCCTGGGGACAGAAACAAAGCTTGAGAATCTTTAAATATATTCAGAAATCAAAATCTTCTAAGAAGCTTTAGGGGGAAAAAGAAAAAAAAAGTACTCAGATAATTGACTCAATTAAGGCAGTTAAATTTGGAATTTCAAGGAAGAGTAATTAGCTGATTGACAGGGTGTTAAAAGCTGTCATTGTGTTTTCTTAGGAGACTGCCATCCCTGGCATTTGTTCTTTCACAGGTTTTATTTACAGGTGAGCTTATCTTGAAAGCATCAGTCAATTTTCCATTGCTTCTGATAAAACTTCCTATTTGGAACAGCCTTACAGCTGGAAAACCTCGAGGGAAAAATCTGCCAGACTCAGCAGGCCCTAAGATAAGCAACACCTCTGCTAGAAAAATCACTTTTTTTTAATTTAGTTTTGGGTTGTACTCAGCCCAGACAGCGTGTCTTTGCAAATGCCTCCAAAGCACGTACTTAAAGGATGTTTTTGTTCATGCCTGCTGTTGACACGCACAGCTCACATGTTTTACAGCTGCTGCACGGCTGCAACCTTTTGTGCCAAAGATCCAATCAGTCTGAGATCTGACTTTCTGTTCTAGTTTGGCAGAAGAATCCCTCCCAGATACAGTGGTGACTTTCTGAGGAAAATGGTTGTGGGCATTAGGAGAATCACTCAGGTCCGTGTAGCACTTGTCACACTTGTAACTTCCGTAACCCTTACGTGTTTGATCTTGCTTCAGGCATGACAGATAAGGAGATTGTGTTAACTTGCTGCATCTCTCTCCCTAACACCTTGTTCCAGAGCAGCTCTCATCCTTCTGAGGTTATTTGATGCCACAGCAAGAATGAGCAGTTTTGAAGTGAATCAGAGATTCATCTGGGCTCAGAGCATTAAAATATTTTGACAGCAAGATTAACAGGTCAGATCAGCAGAAATCCTAAAGCTGAAGCTTACTTATAGATGCATTTATTTACATGAAAATAAATACGCACAACTGCAGTATTTGCTTGTCCTTTATCTTCCTTTGCAGGACAAGTCAGATTTGCCAAGTGTCCGTGTGCTCCCCCAGTTGCCGTCTTCAGTCTCAGCCCCACCAACAGACAAACAGCCAGCTCCAGACTCTGCTTTGCACCTGAGGGACTCTGTTCAGTCCTTCTCGCCTAACCCCACCTTGAAATGGGGAGTATGTATTCTACATACATCTCTAGACCCAAGAGTGGCTGGAGAGAAGAGAAGGCAGGTAATCTAGTCCCCCAAAATGTAAACATGTTTTTATTTAATGCCTTTCACTCATCACAAGGTACTTTTTCCCCACCCCCAACCCCCCAAACCAAGATGGCAGCATAAGGCACGGTGGAGACACATGCACAGTCCACATACCATCTATGTCAGGTTTAAAACCGCAGCTATCGCTCTTACCACCGGTACCTTGTGTCCTTATTCTGATGGACACAAGACTTTCCCCAGGGTTTGTTCTGGAGAAACGAACCATTAATTTAGAATGGTAAGACTTTCTCTGCCCACCCACCCCTAAAAGCCAGATTAAAAACACAGTTACAGAGCTTAATAACCAGAGTAATGAGATTAATTCATAAATTAAAAAAATAAAAAAAACCCACCAAGTAATCAACAGTTTCACTCTTATTTTCAGAAGGTCCCATGGGATGTGATGTACTGTGCAGAGACTCCTTACTGTGTCCTCTTCCCCTTTCCAAAGCAAGAAAACTGACAAGTAGAGCCCAGACTTGTAGTGTTTGTTGGTGATGGCCAAAAGGCAGTTACAGCTCTACAGGTCCAGCTTAGCCATGTAACTGCAGGATCCCCAGCGAGTTATCTGAAGGCTTTTTCTCTGTCCAAAGGAAGAAGGACGTGATACAATGTTCTTTGGCTGCAAGTTCTTAAAGGATTCCACTGAAAGGGTTCTCCTTCAAAAAAAAGAAAAACTGCAGTTGCTGTGGGATTTATTTTTTTTTTTTACTAAGAAAATGTTGAGGAATAGGTGGAACCGATGTAAGAGTTTGAAGCCCTCACAGTGCTAAGATGTTGGGGTCTGCTACAAATATTCAAGTTCCAAGGCGTGCCGAAGAGCTTCCAGGTCAGCGTGACAAGAGATTCTCCAGAATGGCATGTTGTGCTAGAGTGAAACCAAAAGAGGGTATTTTTTGGTTTTTGTTTAATACTGAGATCAAAACAACTTTCTTAGTTTGCACCCTCAGGAACAGAGCTTTGTCTTTGGGCCACCAGGCTGTCATGGTGTCACAGGGAAGGAGGCTCGCCTCAGAGAGGAAGGGAGGGAGGGGGAAGTGCCTGTCTGCTGATAGAGTTCTCCTCTGCAGAGAGGGAGACAGATCCTCCACGCTTTAGGAGTGTCCTGCTTCTGAGATGAGGGAGGATGGGGTCTGACTGAATGCACCTGCCACTCAACTCTGCTATTTTATTTTTTTTCCACAGATCAAGTGGGAATGTTTCTAGATTTTTTGGAAACAATTTTCACTAGTGAAATCTGTTAGCAGTGCTTCACAGACAAATAAACCATCTATATAATTAAAAGAAGTTATTAAAATCTATAAAAATGTAAACAAAATAATAAAATATCCCACAATGTAAAGTGCTTGCTGACACTTCCCCTTCCAAGTTAACTAGAGCAATAGTTCCTTGTCTGGAAATGCAGGAACTGGTGTCATTGCTCAGGCCAGTTACTCCCAGAGTGCAGCACTGCTGCCTTGAAGAAAGCTGCAATAGGCTTGTAAGACAGCCCCAAAAATGTTTCTGGTTTTGAGACTGTCTTATGTTCTCCCATCTCCCTGGTTTTGAATTTATATTTACTATGACAAATCTGAAGTCATGTACACATGTCCCAGTTCTATCCAGCCAGTTCCATTTGGAATCTTAGCATCTGGAAAGGTTCACTTCCTGTGCCCCACTGTATCATCTGATCTATGTCCTGATCAATCTCTTGATGTTGTGAATCTACTCTAGGAAAACAAGAGTTGCATCTGAAAGAGGACGAAGTACCAACTTCAGGTGCTGTGCAACAAGTGCAGTTCAAGTACACAGGCAACCTGAAACTGTCTAAGGTACAAACAATTCTTTGAAAGCATCTTTGGAACAGCACAGCTCCGCAGTCGTTACCAATGGATACGATCCCTGCGGATACTCACACAGACATAATCAGAACTTGTTTGTAGATGTTAAATACAACTTTTCTTGGTATGTCCTGGTGAGCCTGGGGTTTTAGATGGATTTGTTTCTTCTCCAAACCAGTTAAATCAGTTTTATTTTAGACAAAGACACAGCTCATTTCTACAGTTAAAATTCTGGAACACCTTCCAGCATGAGAATATAATTTCTGGGTATTTTATCACTGTCAATAATCAATCTGTAAACATACTGCTTCTGGAGGAACAAGGCAGGCGAGGCTGGGGAGAATGGCTGTACACTTCCTCAGGCACTGTGCTGAGGAAGGGACACGCTCCTTTTCCAAGTGTACCTGCCTGTGTAGAAAAACCTTTACTGGTTCCAGATGTTTACCTTACAGAGTGTCTATTTACACTCCTCTAATGTTTAAATACAACTCGACCTTCCCTCTGGTATGTTGCCTATCAGTAAACAAATATTTCCTTCCAGCTATTTATCAGTGTGTGTAGAGACAGCAAACATGTCTGCAGTGACTGGAATCCAGCGCCCTGCAGTTTTGCTTTAAGGGAAAAGGTGATTTCCTTCTCCCTACCTCTTCCCTGGTTGTTATTAATCCCCTTTCTTAAAATTATCTATTTTTCTTTCTTAAACGAGCAGAAAACTTGGCCTTCCAGCCCCTCCCATTGTTCAGCATTTACAGATTTATCACTCATCAAACAGGTGAAGAAAAATGACCCACTAGAATGGAGATATTATCAGTGCTGTCGGCAAAACAGAGAAAGGCTCTCTGCCCATCCTCCCCCCTCCTTTTTTTTTGTATAAAACTCAGGTGTGTAGAAGCCTTGACTAATGATTGTCATCAATCAAAGGAGGTGACAGCCCAGCAAAGAATGTGCTCTACTAATGGGAGAGGCTGCTTAGGCCAGGAGAAACAAGCAAGAGGGCTCTTGAAATCCTGGCATAGAAGACTGTTGAACCTTCCCACTTCTCCAGGCAGCCAGAGAGCCCTCGAAGGCTTTGAAGCAGTCATGGTCAGTGACCCACTGCCTTTGAAATGTGGCAGTGGGCTGTCAAAAGCAGCAGGCTATTATCACTTCATTCCCAGTCATGCATCTTGAACTCTCCTCTCACAGCTCCTTAACCCTTCATGAACTGGAGAACCATCTGCAGATGTAGCTAGTTTTCCAGGTGGGCACAGGTAGTGTTGCTTCCATTGGCCAGGGGAAACACTCTATAAAAAAAGAGGTTGTCTGCTGCCTTGAAGGTGACCCGAGATACAATTGTGGGGATAGAACATGTGCCCATCACCTTATTTGCTGGGATCCCTTTGTTCCTGGGCTTGTGCATGCACCCAATTAATTTAAATTTGCTTGGAATGTCTTTGCAGGATCTTCATTCAGAGAGATGTCATGTCCTCCAGCACAAGGTTCAGCTGTACGTCTGAGTTCCTGTGATGTGATAGTTTTGTCCATCACCTGAGCTACTACAGCTGTGTGTGCCTATTAACTGGCTTGCTGAAGATGGGGCTCATGCAGCCAGTTCCTGCAGCCCAACTCATGTACAGCACTCCTGAAGCAAATTCATCTCAAGTGTATTTCTGCAGTCACATCAGGAGCACAAGACCCAGGATGCAAAAAGGTATCTTGTAAATAATGCCTGACATCAACAAATTGTACTCCTGTCCCTGGAAAGTGAAATAAATGGATATTCCAGGCAGGTTTCTGTTCTAAGGTTCTGGAAACTTAAACTTTAGCTGTTCGATTGTACAACTGAACCTTGTACAATTCAGTTGATATATCTGACTGCTTTCCTTCTGGTCTTCGGTTGTTACTCTCTCTCTGTGTTGCTACCACTCCTACGCTGATATCCCAGCTGCATGGCAGAAGGTATTCCTTGCTGTATCTCCAGCCCCTTCTCCTCCCCACCAATCACTGTATGTAGAATGTCAGCTTCTGTCTTCCCAGATTTTCTCTCTTCCAGGCTCTGGTGTTCCAGCCTCTCTCCTCTTACAGTCCACCCAAAAGCTTTAACTTGTCCCTAAGAGTCCAGTTCTCATTCCCAGTGAGTGGACTGTGGACACTAATGACTGGAGGACTCAGCTGGATGTACAGGTTAGGCAGCCTTACAGAGAACTGAATGGCCTATGTCAGTGGGCCACATCTATGCAAAAGCATGAAATACCACTGAGGGCTCATTATTCCTGACCACACTACTTTCACAGTTCCTGTTCTACTTTGTATTCAGTACCTGTTCCCAATTTCATTTTACTCATGACATTAATTGCATTGATCCATTCATCAGGGATAAAGGCAGCACCTCTGTACTGGTCCCTCTGGTATTCACACTAATAATGTTACACCCTGTGATCTCAATGAGTCATAAATGTATCTGTGTATATGTGCATATTCTAGTAAGTAATTCAAACCTTCAGCCAATAATTTGGAATTTACAAAAGCAACATGTGTAGATCAGAAATTTACCCTGCTTGCTCATCTGAGATCACACACTGGAGTTTTCCTTTTCATGTGTTTCAAGCCATCTTTATTAAGCAAGAATGATTCCTGGAATACGTGACACAGTTACTACCTGAAAAGTTGCACTAGCTGCCAAAGTGGGGGGGATTTACAGTACCAAATTTCTCATAAGGTTATTGAATGTGTTGCCTATTAACAAGTAAGACCAATTGTAAACACTTTCAAATGGAGGGAGCTTCATTAAATGCTTAAGTAAAGAAAGGAGCATTGAAATGAAAACTTGGAAGAATCCAGCATGGCATCCACAAACCATACCTTTTTTGCTCCCTGTTCCTCTTCAACACCATCTCCTATTACAATGTACACGGCTTTCCTTCCAAACCTTTGCATTATTCTTTCAAAACAGCTCTCTTTCCCTGAGCAACAGAAGAGAAGACAGTTTTTATCATAACTGAATCTTCATCTGAGATGGATTCTCTCCATCCCATGATGGTTACTGGCATTTTCTTTATCAGCCAAGGACTTTCAAGCCCTGACAGTTTTCTGTAAGCTTTGTGGCTTTGATGCACTGCTTAGACCAGCAGTTTGTAGCCTGATCTGACATTCATGGCATTCAGTTTCAAGAACCCTCTCTGTTCATTCTGGTTGCAGTAAAAACATGGAGATAAAAACCTCAGAGGTTCAAACACACCAGAAAGAACAGACCACAGGAAAAGCCCTAAGCCAACACTACCAGTGTTTATTACTCACACAGCTTTGTAAAGCTCGTTCAGCACCCTTGACACCCTCTGACTTAGGGACAAAACTTCAGTCTATGTTAGGTGAGGCCTCTTACCTGTTTTTGTTGCACTGTAGATATTTTCAATGGGGAAGACAGTGCCCAGTCCATAGAGAAGCACTTTAGCAAGAGCTGGTATAAGCTGAGTCGTGGTGACCAACACATTCACACAGTTAGGCCTAGAAAACAAAAGTTAGTAGAAGTTGCAATCTGTGTTTCTTTTTCACTCTAGACTGAAAGACAAGCAGAAGGAAGCAGACCTTTCTTGCAGCTGGAAGTTCTCAAGCCACTGAGAGATTATGCATAGAGGAAGATCATGTGAGTACTGGTAATGTCTTTTCATCAACTTAGCAGAATGAAAAAAACCATAAACCAAACTAGCAGCAGTGATGCAGCCTTGCTGCATGCCCGCCAGGATCTGTTTTGCAGGAATTTAAACAACATGTCCGTGGCTGGGTTCTTTGAGTGAACATGTTCAGGGATAGAAGGAGCTTTTTCTCCCTTTCCTACTCTTTTGTAAATCCACTCGCCTGAAAATTGTGCCGCAGATGAGGTAGCCAAGGAAAGGCAAGAAAAAGGACTGTTTTCTCTTTTCTTCAGTTCATCATCCAGCACACCTCAACCCCTGATCATACAAGTCTGGCAAACATGTGCAGACCGGCCTCCCACAGGTTTGGCCAGCAAAGTCCTATAAATGTGTTTCGATTTGTTTAGAGGGTGGAAAAAGGGGGAAGCAAAGGAGATCCTGGATCAAGCCTGTAGGCAATTCTTTAAGCTGTTCTTACCGGGAATGTATCAAATTCAGCGCTTTCAGAGCATGTGTGAGCCAGAGATCAGTCAGCGCTTCAAGTTCTGCTCTTAACTGCAGCCAGGTTTCCCTCTTAGGAGCTCCTATTAAACCTGTAAGCAGGGAAAGCATCTTTGCAGAAGCACAGGAAGGCAGTTGCACAGCTTTGTACGTAGAACGCAGAGGGCTCCCGTCTGTTCTGAACTCTCTCTCTCCCCCTGCCCTTCTCTTGGCCCTGGTGCAGGCTGCTTCCCTTTGCCCACCGCCATGTCACCCCAAGACTCTGCCTTCAGGTACTCAAGGCCTGACTGCAGGACACTCCTGCACAGCACTGCACTGCAGCTCAGCTTCCTTCCTCTCTGGTGGAATGGCATCAGTCACCTGCACGCTGTGGGACCTCGCTAAACACCTTTCTTGGAGTGGGCAGGGAGCAAGAGGACAAAAGAGCGGTGTATAGCTGGTAGTGAACTGAGCTGAAAGACATCCAAAGCCAGGATGGTTTTGTTTCTCCTGAAAAGCTATGCATCATTTCCATTGCACGCAGGTAGGATATTCCTCCAACCAAAAAAAAAGGTTGTGGTGATACAAGTCTGAGTTTTGCTTCTTCCTTTCCAGTCAGAGACCTGGCACTGATGTTCTAGAAGAGAAACAGAGCAGCCTATTGAAAAACTCTCTGGAACTAGCTGAGATGAAGGAACTTGAGACATCTTGACATCTGGTGATACTGTTTGAAGTGAGTTAAAAACAAGTAGTTATGAGATTGCCTTCAAACAGAGATCAGCCATGTGTTCTGTGGTTAAAAAAAAACAAACAACACAACATTCTTTAGTTTTGAACTGTTTTCATGTTTACTAAACATTATAGAAAATGGTGGGTTTCCTGCCAATTACAAATTAAAGCCCCACACTCAGACTTGAGTCCTTCTCAAACCACTCAGTCAGGGATTTTAGCAATATCTCCTGCAAATCCTGTACAGGATTTAAGGATGACTGCTGAAACACTCACTCAGCTCACTGTGAAGTATTCTTATCACTGTGTTCTCTGCACCTCCTCCATAGCTGTCCCTAGCAGGGTCAGAAGTGTCTGAGAAGATGAAAGGCACGCTTGTTGCCTGGCCATAGCCACTTACCCCCTACGTTGTTTTTGTAGGTGTTGTACATCTCTTTCACCCGCCGGTAGCGGAATGCTAATTTCCTCATCCAGTCAACTCCCCCGTGAACACCCGAGCCCAGACACAGGTTTGCACTGGCAGTTGAACTGTGAAAGCCATCCGCAGAGAAGTTATATGTGCTGGGAAAGGAGGAGGGAAGGGGAGAAGTCAGTGTAATTATAGTCTGTACAGTGCCAACAGGGAGTGGAAACAATGGAGAAGGAAAGATGGCGACAAGCAGCAGAGATATCCCCAGGACACGCCGTACACACTGGAGTTCACCCCTAGCACCATTACCAGCACAGCTTCAAAATCTGTTCTTACTGTGAACGTAACACAGGTTTCTTAGCACCTGCCAGTTCTGAGGTTCTCCGGACTACACAACATCTGACTGTCCTCTGGTCACTGAAGTGCCTCACCTGCCTCTCATCCAGGCTGCTAAGGTAACTGCAGAAATAGTCAGATGTTAAAGGAGAAAATTCTGGTGTTACCCTTCCGACTGTTTGGCTGTATTGCTGAACAGGCTCTGAATGCACACGAGATCAAGGAAAAAATATGAACAAATTAACTAAAGGAGCCTTAACTGCCCGCACCGTGTAAAGTTGGTGTATTTTAAACAGAATTAGCATCTCAAGCAACTCTAGAGTAATTACCACAATGAATCAGGGGCAAGTGACAGTTCTGTAAACACCTTAAACAGGCAGTTTCTCTGAAGGAAGCAGTTCTGCATTCTACCAGACATTTGTTCCTGTTTTTAGCCTTCCCTGATGTCCCTTTCTTTGTACCAGCACAAACATTTATTCAACACTGTGGTGAATCAGATCAGGAAACCATTCAGGTTAAAAGGTAATACAGCTAAAAAAAAACCAAAATAAATTTTGGAGGGGTGTTGTGTGTGTGACATGCAAAAAGGCAGTACCAGCTCATGTCATCTTAAAATGTTTGCCAGGTGACAGCATCAGAATGCATTTTGGGGTTTGAGAAGATTTCAGACTGAGCTGTGACAGAAGAGGGCAGCTGCAGCTCATGGGGCACAGCTGGCTGGATCACGTCACAGAGCCAGAGAATCTGGACAAACTTGCCTTGAACCAGAGCAAGGGAAGGGACAGAAAGGCTCGGTGACACAGACCTACCCTTCTTACCTGCAGCTTGACATTAGCTCAGCTTATAGTGCTTCTGACACCCCACTGGGGGTGTACCAGCCACAAAACCACACATTCTAAGGCTCTACACGAGCTCTGCACATTTTGTTCTTGTGCCAGTTACCGTGACTCTGCAGGCAACACTTTGGGAAAGGCAGATGTAATTGTACAGAGGTAGTTTTTAAGGTACATGATTATCTGACTTATACAGTAATAATGTTTGGTGAAGTCTTGGTGCAAGTTTCTACCAGTGACAAGGCTCTGGCATAGCAAGGTCCAGACTCCTCCCTACTAAGCCCATTCATTATATACTGGGCAGTGGGAAACTTTAATCTGGTTTTGAAACATTTTGACCACACCTATGCCAACTGGCTGGCCAAACTGCATCAGAAACTAGAATTGTCTGACTGGAGTTCAACCTAGTTTTGGCTCTACTTTCCAGAAAAAGCTCAGTAGAGTCAGGGCTTGACAGTAAGCACGGGCATATTAATGTGAGAAAGAGGACTCTCTGCTTCTGTACACTTAATAAATGCAGACAGCTTGGAGCCAGGGAGGGGAGAGGGCGCATGGCTGAGAATGTTATTCTACATCACTGACCAACCCCCTGCTAATTTCAAACAGCCAGAGACTACCTGACCTGCAGCTTCCAGCTTGGAGATCTCATACCTTAGATCTTGACCATTATCATCTGATGATACATCATCTATGTGGATCTGGTCACAGTCCTGAGAAGAGTATGAAAAAAAAAAAAATACAGCAGTAAGTAAATGCTTTGAAAATAACATTTGAAGAACTACTTTGAGAGCAATATTAAGGAGATAAAATCTGACATATTGCTGGTATCGTCTAGCATAGTCTAGCCAGTTAATTGTTCAGAGCAAGCACTTGCACAAAATATGAATAGACAGAGTGTGTGTGAGAGAGATCTGCTGTTATCTAAGGGCACAACAGCTCTTGAATAATAGTCAGTGAACCTCCTTCCTCTACAGACAGGAGGAAGAGAGATGCTTGTGCTTTAGGCAGGAAAACTGTGATTTTTAAACTTTGCTTGCCTGACAAGGCAGAGATTTGGCAGCCTTTTTCCCTGTTGAGAATACTGCTTTGGACAGGAAGTATATGCCCATATAATTACAAGGGGAGGAGATCTGTCCCAAAGAAATTTCCAGAGACTCCTGTCCTGGATGTTTTCCCAGTTAGTTCTGAGGGGGCTGAGCTTCCTTTGATGTTCAGGAAAGCCGGGCTGGAGCACTGAAGGCAGCACTCTTTCATAGCCCCAGCCACAGACAGCTTACAGAATAATGTTTGTCAGTAATAAGGAAATCTGTGCCCAGGAAATTCACCCAGAATCTATAGTGGGAGCTCAGCCTGCACTGACGTACTCTAGACTCTAGATCTCATCTACTGTAATTCTTCATTGTTTGAATAGTGGAGTCGGTGCCTCAAAAACTTGAGAAAAGTTATTTCATTGGTTTCTTTTCTAGTCTTAGCATGAAGATTAGGAAATGAAAAATCATGAAGCTTCTCCCACCACCTTAAATCTCTTTTCTCCATGACCCTTGCAGGTAAGAACAAGACAGACAGCCTTCAAGCTGATGAATGCTATCTTTTGGTCTGGTTGATTTTTCCATAGAGATAAAAGCACTCGGTACAACAGGACTCAAGTCAGAACCTAACCAAGGTACAGTTGTTCTTCCTGACCAAGGTACAGTTGTTCTTCACCACTTCAGTATTCTCTAAGCCACAGAATTTGTCAAACCTTCCTTACACAGTTGTGAGTTTTATGAATTACTTAACCTAGCCCCTTTCAAAAAAAGAAAAAAGTCTCCAAACACATAACCAAACTTGCTATGAGTGGCAAAACACCACAGATCATTCTTGGCCATGATCATTTTCCACAGCATTTCTTTTAGATAATTCTTAAAAAGACACATGATTGTATCTTGTTCTCATCTCATCAGTCCTCTTATCAGCCTATCACTGGGGTGTATATTTCAGTATATAACTGGAGTCAGGCAGCTGAATAGCAGATCTCTGCTGGCACCCCTCTCTCTCCCACACCTCCATCATTTTTTAAGGCCCCCTTCCAATAGCTGTTGTGAGCCATGCTGGGGTAATATTGATGTGGCCCACTCTACTTCAGTTGTGTGATGCAGGGCATTAAGTCAGGGGAAAGGTATTTGTGGAGGGATCTGGTTTTCTCATTTGTAGATGAATTGTTCTGTACACTGAAGTGTGACAACAGTAGCTATCACATTTCTAACTTAATAAAATACCATGACACTTGGTGAGACGCTACCTCATAGTCCGCCGGCTGAGCCTATCGTGTTACTGGGTGAAACACAGGGAAGCTGCTTGAAGCAAGAATGTGGACCATGTTTTACTACTTGGTTACGAGACTAATTTTTCATTCTTGCAGAATTTCCTTGAAATCTTAGAGAGCAGGGAATCAAAGCTGGGCTGCTAAAAGAAGGTCCAGATCGTTTGAGTGGAGGTCTGCAATAGAGACACATCCCAGTTTTCACAAGTTTTAAAAATGATACTGTAGTATCTGAGAGGTATATGATGTGTGGCAAGTACAGCCTGTAACTGGGTCAACCATGGCAGACCTCAGTGAACTCTCGCAACTCCGGGAACTGAACGGGTTTTATTGTGGTACCTCTAGGTCAGTCTGTGCTACAAGTGGGATGGGAGCCTTATATCTGCTCATAAAGAAGCCTGAGCTGATGCAGCTTTGAAGTGATCCTGCGGGCTTGGAGAAAGCCTCTGCTGCCTCCTTGTGAAACACAGGCTGTTCCTGAGGACGTGTGGAGAGGCTCCTTCTGTTATCACTTACACTCCTTCAGAGTACTCTCAAGGTGTGTCTCTGCACCTATGAAAACAGCTTAGGAATGCACAAGTTGTCTGTTTGTGTGTCAGGACTATGTTAGAGATTTTTAAACACCTCGTGGATTCATTGATCAGTTGGGACTGCATCCCTTGTTACGTGGGGGTTTAACAGTTCCTAGAACACAGCACCTCCAGGGATGGCTCTGAAAGGCAGTAACTTGTAAACACACTAATCCCTTTGTTTGTTAATTCCTCATCCCCTTGTCAGTCCTTCTGCCCTTAATACCTGTTTTCCAGAGCGACAGGCAGTATCTCCAGAGGGACTGGGGATGGAAGATACTATTCTTTAGCCAGCATTACACTGTGAACAAAAGGCAGCTGGGAGAAAAAGCACAATCCTGTAAATCCCAGAGTTCATATTTTAACTTCACTGTGATCTGTAACCTTGAGCAACTCCTTTTCTCCCCCATTTCCCAAAAGGGGAACAGAGAGTGAGAATACTTCCTTTCAAGTATTTGCTGATAGATTCTGCAGTGTGATCAGAGCCCTCTGTACACAACCCCTGTATGGCCTGTACTTGCAGGCTGTAGGGATTTAACCTGCCTGTACCATTGCAATTGCAAGCATTGAGGACGTGGTTGACAGGCATGTGCTACAGGGGTTCAGGAATTAACGTGGCAAACCCACACTCGTATGATTTTAGTGTGGGGCTTGTCTGGGTTATGTTGCTAACAGCCTGAACAATGGAGCAGTGCTTGTGTCACTGCATGGCCTGCATGAACTGCAATACAGTGGCTGTCCTTGCCAAGGTTTGGTGCCTTGATTCTTCTCCACAGGGCAGGCACACCACTAAGATATGATTTCACATCCTCACCAGACTAAGGCAGATCACACAAATGCTCCTAAGAGCTGTGCAAACCTCTCTGTATCTGTGAGCATGTCAGGCACTTTCTGGGAGTGCTTCAAGAGGGCTTTACACCCTTGCAGCACCTTCTGCTTTGCACTGCACTGAAACCTGCAGCCAACTACATGATTGCCCTGTGCTAAAGCAAGGTCACAACTGATCTCCTTGTCCAACCCGTGTCTCTAGGAAGGATGGGCAACATTTCCTCCAGTCCTCTCCCTGCTTCCCCCTGTCAGGACTGAGGCCAGCCACACTGGCGGGCTCAGTCTGCTACTCCCCCCTCCAGAATGCCTGAACTTGGCTATGAATTTGTGCCAGAGACAAATTTTGCTGTGTTTAGCAATATCTAGTAAGAGTGCTTGGTCTCTGGTCTTCAATGGGGCAACTATCCTACTGCCTTCTCAGTCACAGCTTCTTTCTCTCTGTCCCAAGACAGAAGATGGTCAGAAATGGCTTTCCCCCCCTGTGTTTCTAGCTGGTCTGGTACAGGGCAGTGTTACACCACATGATGGTGCTAATGTATATCGTAATGTGTGTGGGTCTGGTACTGAATCAGCTTCTGTGCTTGCTTTTTACCTATTTCTTTTTCCTTTTTTAAGAATATCATTCACTGTGGGGTTTTTTAAGGCTAGAATTTGGCAATGTATGGTCTTTAAATATCACTTTGTGAACACTCACGTGTAACTTTTATCATCCTAAGTGAATGAGCAGGGTGGCTGACAGGAAGTTGTTCTCACCTCTAGGTGCCTTTGTCCACTAAGGCTGTACCAGCTCCCTCACTCAGCTGCACAAAGCCCATCCTAACTCACTGCATATGGGACTCATTCAGACTATTTCTACTGATTGCAAATGCAAACAAATTTTCATCAGCACTGTACGGTTGTTTGTCAGCTGGTGACAGAATTCTGCTACCATCACTTTGCTTGAATTTTACCCTATAGTCAAAAGGAATTTTGCTCTGTATAAGGCATAGTCAGATCTAACCATGGCACAAACAGGAAGGAATCTGCCTCTTCATCTCTTCTGTTGAAACTCCCATGGTTTCATCCGGCAGTGTTCCCGAGCTTGAGCAGACCTCCCCCTCTCTGTGTGTGTGCAAACAGAGCTTCCTCAAGAACAGAGACCATTTTTAAAACCTCTGCATTGGCTCACAGCTAATTGCTACCTGCCCCATAGGATCTATGCTAATTTAGCTTAATAAAATTATTAAATAGCAAATTTCAGGAGAAGCAGCAGCAATGTCCTCATTATTAGATTTAGTAAAACTGCCAAAAGCCATCATTGTTACTGTGCATTTAGAAAAAAAATTCTTAACAGAATGAAGATGTCAAAGGGACACAGTCAAGTATGCTTCCAATAAGCCATCTAAGGCCTATTTCTTTAGGGTCAAAATTGAAAGTTTCTTGACCAGAAAAACAAGTTTGTAGACCAGATGCAAACAATTAGAGAGAGAGATGTTAAATAAAATAAGCAGCTACATACCTCCAGGTCATTAAAGAACAGATGCGTATCTGCAAGGTTGAAGATCATTTCTTCCATCATAAGACCTATCCGCACAGACGTTGTAGTGTCCTGTTCAGGGAAGATCAGTTTGTTTCCTTTCACTGTGACTTTTTTCTTCCTTTTTTTTTTTTCCCCCCTTTCTTTTTTAGGCAGGGGGAGATCTTAGAGCAAACATAGCACCTACACATTCCTCTTTCTGCAGGTATGTTCATTAAACTACTTTTATTTCCCCAATTGTAACTTAACATGATTTTCCCATCCTTTCTTTCACTCTCCTAGATAATTAATTTCTGTTTGGAGGAAGTCTATGGCTCACCTTGACCAATAATAGCCCACACACTTCAGATTATCACAAGAGCCTTTGAACACATGAGACTAGGTAAGAATTGCTTCAGTAAGTTAGCCCAAGAATTAATTTCCAATAGTGTAATTAGTGAATGGTTAGGGGATAGTTACAAGCAACAGAGGACACAGACGGTGATCCTTTCCTGACTTCATCCTTGAAGCCAGCCACAGGTGGTCAACATGATTCACTTTTCATGTCAAACAGCACCTTGGTGAGCAAAATCTGAAACTAGAACAGAGGAGCTCAAACATAAATTGAGTCTCTTTCTCTGAAGGGTGTAACCCATGTGTCTTAGCACACTTGGCTTTACTCCACGTGAACTGAGGTGATCCACAGAGGATAGGACAGGACAGAAAGGCAGGTGTGTTGTTCCCACATCAGAGCCCAGCACGTGACACACTATCTGCTGTCCTCTGCAGCACACGTGCACCTGGACATCAGATGCGAGAGCAGCCCCTCTACTGCAAAGCTCTTCCATCCCCCTGAAGCTGCCTACTTGTTTAACAGCAGCAGAGTTAAAACAATCCCATCCTACCGTGTAAACCCCATTACTAGAGCACGACAAACTGCTTGTCCAAGTATGATTATTCCTGCTCAGGACAGAGCGTGCCCTGCTGTGGTTTAAAGCATGCTTGCAGAGCCTGAACTGTAGCCATAATGGCAGTTACACCCAAATACCTACACTGCTTTAAAAAAAGACTGAACAAGACAAGACATGGCACATTAAAATGCTGGATGGGTTCATCTGTCATTCTAGCTAGTGTGAGAAATGGCAACCTGCACCCGATGCTCCTGTCTGTGTGGGCTGGCTGAATGACAGTTTGCTCCTTCTGCTCTTTTCTTGTATCAGCAGCGCCCTCCCCAGCTGGGTGTTGGCTGCTCCCCAGGAAGGTCCCCAAGTGCCTCCTAAAAGGGCAGGACATGATGCAGAAGCTCCGGCTGCTTGCAGTGTTTTTAAAACACACTTCTTTTAACAGTTAAGACAATGTGAGAATGCCCATGCCAGCAGCAATGAAACAGCTTCTACGCATTCTTAAGCACGTGTAAACTCTTTCATATCTCCATCTTACTGCTACCAACATCAGTGGCAAACCCTTAAGTAAATTCCCCCGGGGATGGACTGCACTACTTATAGCCCTACCTCAGTGCGTTTAGTTGACTCATTTTAGAAAATTAATGTTTTTCCCTGCCCCTTGCTACCCAGCTGAGACACCACAACTGCCCGTTGAGAAGGCTGTCACTTCATTTCCTTGCCAAGTCAGCAAGCGCAAGCTTAAATCAGCCCAAGCTAATAGGGCGGACTCTGCTTGGCCACAGAAGCCATCCAAAGTCCTGCGTGGCAGGAGTGACTTGACACTCCTTTTCTACTGCTTTGGAGGGCAACATTAACAGCCCAAGATCTACTTGTGCACAGATCTACTTGGTCCTCCAAGCTGCCCCCTGGATGGGGGATGATGGCCACAGGGCCCCTACAGCTCTTGACTTACTGCCTCAAAGCTGCCCAGCGGGCACTGGGTGCAGCAGCCATGGACCTGTTACTCTGAAACACAGTCGAGTGAGCTGCTGTAGCCAGCCTGGTGCACTGCAGTATTAAATAAATCTCAAACAACTGACCTTGTTCCTAATCTCACAGCAAAAGCATAGGAACGCACTGATGCAAACAAGGTTGCCAGCAGAACATTTTCCTATCCATTAAATACTTCAAAAGCACAAATAAAAATAATCTGTGCTTAATTTGATAAACACTCATCGCTCAAAAGCATTGTGCCTGTTCAAACTAAACAACGGACAAGTTTAAAAAAAAAGAGCATTCTCAAAGCAGACATTTTTTGTAATTCAGCTTCATTAGGACAGGGAGCTCTCATCTTTATGTTTACGTGGGTGGTTTTCCTCCACTAAAGTTACAAGCCATGCTAAACCAGGGCAGATTTATATGTAGTCTTTGCTCTAATTTTCTGCAGATTTCTGTGGAGTCATGTTATTGTATGACAGAACCATAATGAATTAGTTGAGGAGCTCTAACAGGGAGCACAATGTTTGGAGGATGAGTACATTTCAATCAACCTTTGTGGCAGATGCTGTTGACATGGATGGTGTATTACACACTAACCTAATTATTACGCATTCTTGGTGTAGTTCTCTTTAATTAGAGCAGAATGGCTGTGGTTTCAGCCATGTGTGGGACTCACAAGCATTGTGCCCATCTAGAAAAGCTCTGTCACTCATGTTCAAACATGCTTCCTGCTGTCCCAGAAGGAAGGGCACTTTCTCCTCTGGGCAAGAAGTAAACTTCAACAGACTTGCCTTGAACACATCTCTCATTTTAAGCCCCCTGACGAGGCACAGGGACACCGGTGTAATCAGGGCTTCTGACTGCGGCCCCATGCGAACTGCACTGCATCAAATTTTACTACCCAGGTGTAGTTACACAGGGGAACTGCTCTGAAGAAAATATGCTGCTAGGAAGAAATTATTTTGTAAAATAGTTTTTAATGAAGCAATTTATTTTTATATATTTCAAGGATCATTAGCCTTTAAAACTCTTTCAGGAAATCTCATTGGTTGGTATCTGTCATTTATCCAGTAAGTTTTGTCTTTAGCTTTATTGGTATTAATCACTAATGGGGAGCAGGAAACATTTCCACAGTGTATGAAGTTCCTTTCTCTTAAACTAAACAATATGGAAATTAAACTACAGATGAGAGGGAAAAAAAGTCTTTCTCTTGAGATAGAGAATATGATAGAATGAAAATAAAGCAGAAAAATGCACTTTACCACCCAGAGGGGAAGTCATTTGGGGAAATGATTTGGCATCACCGCTTTCACAGTATGGACATTTCCTCCCTAGCAAGGCATGCTTCCAAGTCTTGAAGAGGCTGATAAAGTTAAAAGGCAAATCAGCACTCCCAGTATGATATAGGTGTCTAGAGGCACTAGGCCAGGGTTCCACTGGCAGTTATTTATTTGCATTACTGTAGCATCAAGAAGCACAAGTCTCAGGCTTGAACCCCACTGTGCTAGAGAGTTGTACCCACACAGAGGAGAGACACAGTTGCTACAGCTTTCAATTCAAGTATGAATAAACAGGGGAATCAGACTGATAGGAATGCACCAAAAGGACATAGGCAAACCAATCACAGTGTTGTCAAAATTCTCTGTACAGTGTGTAAATAATCTGAGAATTAGCAGATGTATCTGCCAGTGTTGATGGAGAGCTCTTCCCAGGCACAGAAATTCTGTAGCACTAAAGGACAGCTCAGTGCTGCAGGGGATGCCTGGGTGACCACTAATGCCTGCGTTAGAGCAGGGTGAGCTTAGCAGAGCAACATAGAGTTGCCATGTTTATACCTATGACCCCTGCTAACAGGGTCCTTCTACAGGAAAAGTGCACCCTGGAGCCCTGGGAACAAGTTCCTGGGTAACAGAGCTAGCCAGTGTTTTCCTGTGCTTATGAAGACCATGGAAGAATGGACCACAGACAGCTTGAAAACAAATCTCCTCCAGGAACCACTTTTTACAGTGAAAACAGATTAATCTAAAAACTCAACCTTGAGTGCTTGTTTAGTAACTTTAGAAGAGTGAGGTCCTACCCCTCTGCTAATCTACGAGTCATGCTTTCACAAACAAGGACAATGAGAAGGAGGGAGAGAAAACAGGCAATAAACTCCTTTTGTAAATAAAACCTCCAGCACCACAGTGTATCCCTGTGTGCCTCACCTCTGCCACGCACCGTTGCTGGAGCTTCCTCCAGGGTCAAAACTAAACAGCCCCACAAATTACTTTTAGTACTAACCTTTGGTGCTCGGACATGATAGCCCAGGCACCCCTGACCCTCCAGCACACAGCTTTAACAGGCTTCTTCCCCTTGGCGAGGGGAAATAAGCACCAGGGGAGCAGTGGTCATTTGAAGTGTCCATTCTCAGAGACTGAGCTTCCCCCACCTCAATACACCCTTTGCTCCCACGTTTAATGAACAGGAGTAGTAGTTTCACAGCTGCCCATTTCTCTTAGTGCGTGTCTTGAGAGAACTGTGAATAAAAAGCCCCCATTCTCTACTACTCCATCATAAGCAATAAAGGATCAAAAATACAGAGGATAAATACTTCTTTAATATTTTGGATCAAAAATGTTTGCCCCAAAGAGCATCCTTGGACATGTCTCCACTGTTTCTGCCACAGCTAGGAACTAACGGGCTACTGCCTACTGCTGACAATGGCCACACCTTGTGAGCAAGACAATTTCCCCTCCAAGTGAGGCACTGCCAACTCCCAGCTCTGTATCTGCTTGTTTTGGGGTAATTTTCCTGGCAGTTCAGCAGACAGTCCTACTAGAGGAAAACTACTAGAGGCAACAGAAAACACAAGCCTGTGGAACATGCTGCAGAGGAAGACAGAAGTGTCCATTTGCCACAGGGAACGTTTTCTTTCATAGCCTCATGGCATGAGCTGACACATTTGCTCTGAGTGGTGCTTTTTTGTTGGCTAGTTGTATGCACTGTTCCTAATCCTTGAAGTAGTTCTGTACATTTGAAATGAACTGCATTTTAAAATTACAACTGGAGTTCAGTTATGTCCTCCAAGCTAATACTACCTTGCCTAAAATTAATTTGTTTCTGTTTTCTTTTTGTCCTCTCATTTTGAATAGGTTGACAGAAGATGGCCAAAAGGAGCTTGTTGAACAGCCTTCAGTCTGTCTTTGCTTAAAGATGATTTCCACAAAAACTGGAGGTGAGTAAAGAACAAATATTACCCTATTAGAGCAGTGAGTTATAGTGGGACGTTAGGTCAGCTCACTCCTCGTGAAAACCCTGGCTAGTCTGTATTTTAGCAAAGCAAGGGAATGCAGAATGTTTAAGCATACACAAATTAGCTTTAAGGTACCAAATGTGGGTACAGTACCCGCAGGGACATTGCAGCATGCACTACATAGGTCCCTCTACCCTTTTTCAGGAGCTCACCTACACAAAGGCTCATACTGCTGTATCTTCACCACTGTGGGTACTGGCATTATCCACACAAAAGCCCATGTGCATTGCAGCCACTCTTGAATCTGCACCATCAGCAGCCTCCCAAATGTCTCTGTATTAAAACCTTACTACTGCTCTCCTGAAACACTGAGATAGATTTTTCATAAATGGCTTGTACTTGCCCTAGAGTGTGCACTAGAAAGACATGTATTGGTTAACACCTGCAGCTACTACTAATCCAGCTGACTGGATGTCCACAGCCAGCTCTCCCCTCCTGTACACTAATTTTGAAAGGAAAAGAGAAGCAGACTTATCTCTGGCAATCTCTCAAGTGCAAGTCACTCTCTCCTGCAATCCTGGCTCCAAAGCCCATTCCAAGCCTCTGCCTTACAGGTACCCTGTTCAGACTTGCAGGCCATTAGCAAAGGGGCAAAGCTGGCTCCTTTGAGACAGATAACAAATCAGCCTGTTGTCTGATTCTGCTTCTATTTAGCAACGTGCCAATTAACCCGACATTCAAAATGTTAGGACAAAGTCATTGTGAGCGTGGATCTTGGATCCAGGCCTCCCCCCCCACTTAAAAAAAAAAAAAAACAAAAAAACACCCAACAAAATAAAGCCCTTGTATTTAAAACTAATCAGTCTCTTTAAATCCCTGCCAAATACCTGTTTATACCATGAGCAAATAATTACTTTTCTACAAGGAAGAAAGTATTAATTAAGAGTATTCATCAGACTCCTATTCTGTAGGGTTTATCTGCCACAGGTGTCAGCCAGAGGTGAGAGATGGATTAGTACACAATCAAGGGCTTTCTGAGTTAAATCTCCTCCTTGTGGTTAGCTGTTAATAATGGTGTTGTCACCAAATGAAAGAATTTAATAGTTTTAATTGGGTTTAATTACTTGGAAACTCCTGGAAAATGGACAAGCTTGTCGTAGTATAAAAATAATAATAAAAAAATGAAGATACAAATGCCTGGGCCACATGTTTGAACAAAAAGGGTCTGTGAGAATAATAATTCCTTGGTTGTAAGATTTTATACCTTGATCAGCATTTGAGACATGAACAGGGCTTTCCCTGAATAATGGGACATTAACCACGTGCACCAGTTCTAGTTTAAGTCAGTCCACATCTTTTTGAGGAAGAGAACACATTCAGCTCTTTCACTACACTTAAATAGCTGAGATTGCAATTTTCTCTTTTTAATAGACGCAGGCTACAGCTAGACCCAGCTCCTCAGCTTTCCAAGTGAGAGTGGGTATTTGTGAGACAAGTTGTTTTAGGGAACTAAGGAAGTTCAGCATCTGAAACCCATTTTCAGAAGACTTAAGTTTGACAACACTTCAGACTTTAAAAAAGGGTTGTCCTTTTTCATAGAGAATTAATCAAGTTTTCAGGCTCTCAGCTTTTTTCCTCCCCAAAATGAAGACATTCTGTTTTACTGAGACATTGGTATACCCAGGTTTATTAGACAATCTACTGAATTTCAATTAATAGTGTCTACAGTCACCAGTGTCCTTGTGCAAAGTCCATGCTGTATGGACAGCAAATGTAATTTAATTCCTTTTCTTCAGATACCTTTTCCTATTCACCCTTACTGCGACTTAAGAGCTACTTCCAAAGTATTGTTTCTTATTTCTGGAAAGACTCTCTTGTTACGGGCGTTTATCTGTTCAGAAATGGTTGTGGACTACGCCTTGGAAGTTATTCCAATAAGCAAAGGGGCATGTCAGTCACGAAATCCTCACTTGCAAGAGCACAGGAGGTTGAAAAGGTTCTCCTCCCTCTCTAAATGAACTGTGCTTAGGGACAAGCACTAATGACTACACTAATTTATCCAACGTCTGAACCCATGAGTTCTGAAATGGATTCCAGTCCTGTAGGAATACTCCACTTAAAGAGAGGTTAAAAGCTGTGGCATGATGCTTTATAACAAATGGAAACAATTTTTATTTAGTAATGCAAAAGGTTCATGACCACAAATCTACAAATAATTTCTTTTTGCTGTACGGCCCATAAATGTCAAAAGAGGGAGCAGCATTTAAACCAAGTATGTCTTCATCCCCTTCTCAGCCCAGGAACATCACTGTGTTCTATACGTAAGTTCTTGAGGGCTCTCTGTGAAATACAAAACTCCTGGAGAGCTTGGGGGGAACACATCACAGCGTGGAATCCTCAGCACGACTGTGTATTTTGCACATGTAAGATGTCCCTTTGGTTTCTTTAAACTATTTTTCCCTTGAAATCAAGTTATGATTCAGTGATATTGGAAGGGAGGTTCCCTTTACTCGTGCTTGTTTGACAACCAGCATTGTTTCTGATATAAATTTTCTGTCAAAAATAATCCTTTAATACTTCCAAATGCTACATGTGCACTTTGCTTAGAAAACCTTTTGCTCACCTAAGCTCTAGTACAAGAGGTTACATCTACACCAGCTCAGAGCATCTCCATGCCCACCGCCTAAGCTGTTGTGGATCTGGTTTTGCTGTTTCTGCTGCTGCTTCCCATCAGCCAGTACAGATGATAAACACAGATGTTTGCTCCCGAAATACACATTTGAAATAATCAAATGGCTGGAATTATTTACTCCCTTCTCTCCAATTATGAACTAATAATTGATATAGCAGCATGTCTAAAGTAACAGACTTTTTTATTACCTGCAGTGATTGAATGCTTTTTTAATTTAACTTAAAAAGGCATTAAATACAAGGTTTAGCCTCCAGTGGGTAAAAAAATCTCCAACTTCCTCAGAAAATCCTTTCCAAATTGTATTCATCTTGACTTAATCCATGATCTACTGAGTGAATTAGGCTCTATTTGTTTTGAAAATCTATTTTATGGAGTTCCAAGGACTGTGTTTTCCTTAGGAAGGGCTTATTCTGCCTTTCTGACCAAGATGCCTGCTAGCAGCCCTCAGCATAGGCCTCTGCAGGTTTTGAACGTCCCAAGGTGCCCCACACATATGACTAACAAAATGTAAATAAACACAGCTGAGCCAGTAAGAAATTGGAAGGTTTTCTCATTAAAGAAATAAAATAAACAGATGTCCTTAAGCACTTTGGCTCATGTTTGTCAAAGGAATGGAAAACTCTCAGATGTTTGAACAGCAGTAGTGATATAAGGCCACATCTCAAGCGAGAGGAGAAAAAAGCGACGCCATGGCACTTAGAATTAACTAATAGCTCTCAAGGGAGGGCGCTTTTGATTTGAACCTTAGCAACTTCTACAAATAGTTTTTAACAGCCGAGCAATAAAACGGGGTTTTATTCCTTCTCAGTTTGTAAAGTAGTAAAGGACAGATTCGGCCATTAGAAGCATGAATCACCATCAGATTTGATTAAATCCCTATGGTGTTTCAATCAGGTCCTGGCTTTAGTGTCCTGTGAGAGAACAAAGCAGGGAAAAGCACAAGCTACTTGCAGCATTCAATGAAAAAGCGGGGGGGATGTTTAAAAAAAATATCCTCCCTGAGGTTTTACAGGGATCTCAAGTAGGGGCAAGCAGGAACTTTTCAATGACTTTTTTTTTTTTTAATTGGAAATTATAATACACTTACAGGAAAACTTTTTGTAAGAACATGTAACTGCCAGTGAAACTTTTGAGGAGTAAGGTTTCTTGCCACATCATTTCTGGTGAGAACAAGCCAGTCCAGTTCACAGCCAGCCACCATACAGCAGCCATGACACTTGCTTGGAATGCCAGAGAATCATGTTCATGTCCTGTCCTCAACTGGACCAAGCAACAACTTTCGCTACTCTGTCCAAAAGGTCTTGAGGCCCAGCTGTCATTGCAGGACCCTCTCCTGGTCCTTCAGACACCCGTGCCACTGCAAGCCCCTCATCAGAGAGGCAGGGCCCATGTCAGCATAGGCTGGACCCCTGAGCAAATGCCCTGTCTCTATCTCACCAATACTTGTCTGCTGACTACTTGGATAAATCTTACATTGCCACTTCCAAAATGCAAAAGCAATTAAAAAGATATGGCTGTCATAGAAAAACAGCCTCTGCATCAAGCAACTACAAGGAAAACTGCACTGAAAGCAGCCAGAGTGGCCATTGCACACAAAGCACCCACATTGTCCAGGTGCACAGGGAGACAGTGTAAGTCGGAAGGGAAGCTTTCAGTTGAGGTTAACTAAAAATCTAGAACATGCCTTTGCATCACTCTGATTTAAAACTGGGACATGATGTGCTTTATTATTTTTTCCAGAATGTTTTTCTTAAATCAAGCCAATTCAACATGCTGAATAGTATCAGAAAATGCTCTGCATCTTACAGGAATGTTACAGAGTAGCTCCCTTTGAATAACTTCTTTACTGGCAATTCATTTTGATGCTAAAATCCCGAGAATTGTACAGACAGAAAACAAGAATACACATTCCGGGAACAATACAAAATACTGAGAGAAAGTATTAGCTTCACACATACCCCTCAGCCAGGGAAAACTTTGAATCATAGAATTGTCAGGGTCGGAAGGGACCTTAAAGATCATCTCGTTCCAACCCCCCTGCCAATGGCAGGGACACCTCTCACTAGACCAGGCTGCTCAGAGCCCCTGGGGCTTCCACCACCTCTCTGGGCAACCTGTCCCAGTGTCTCACCACCCTCATGGTGAAGAAATTCTCCCTAATGTCTGACCTGAATCGACCTCTCTCTAGTTTTAATCTTTTTTGTTGTTGTTTTTCAGACATAGTAAAGACTGGAAACATCTTCCTGTTGAATGGGAGCTCTATTATCCAAGCCTGAAGGGATTAAAGGGGCTGGGAGGTGGACAGTATGTTAAGCTATAATGACAGTCTACATCTGTTGTGGTCTCTAAGGCACATGGTAAATATTCTGCACCCGTACAGTGATCAGAAGCCTGCAGAACAGGTTTCTAAACCCTCCTGAATATAATATCCAGGGTTAACTGCTTATGGAGCTTTTTTTTTTTCCCTTGTCAGAGGGCCTCCTGCTGAGAAAGGAAAGGGTGGAGAGATTACCTGGGGTCTGACAGCTCTGCTGCCCCAGTCCCTTAGACCGTGACTCCGTGTATTTGTGCAGGTATGCATCCATTCAGCCGTGGGCAGGAAAGCAAAAGGAGATGTGAATTTGCTGGCCACTCTGACTGCCACTGTAAATGTTACAGTGCAGTGACCATACGTATGGGAAAGCCATTAAGACCAAATGTCTGATGACTTTGTAAATTCGCAGGATAGAGCAAAGAGTTTGGGCAGAGGGGACAAAAGAGGAGCAACCTAGGCTATGCATTCATGCTTAACCTGGAGTCCATTTGGTGGTCTAACTTCTACTAATACTGTGAGCCAATTATTTTCTAAACATCTGAGGTGAATTGCTCATGCTCTGAGGAGCCCATATCTATGGCAAAGAACATAGTGGTTTCAGAAACCAAACTAGGAGAAGTTTCACATGAAGTCAGGTCAGGAAACATACATTGAAGCATTGATGATTAATAAGATTACAATTAATAATCCTTTCAATGAATTCCTCTCCCTGTTTTTTTTTATTTCCAAAAATCAGGTTTTTTTGGACAGCTCCCTGTTGCTGCCATCACCAAGGCAAGGGCAACATGTAGAATCATTTGAGATTTTGTAGCTAAAGAACACAGGAGTTCAGAGCTAAATCTCTGAAGTTATGGTTGATGTTCCTCCTTCTGTTTTCCCAGAAAAATCACCTCAGAAAGACCTTGATCAATATTATAGAGTAATCCTTTGAGTGGCTGCACAGCAGCTCTACCAGTACAGCAGACAGGATGATACTGGGACATTAGTGCTGGTCAGGGGAACAGATGTGTTTTCTGGAGGAAGGCAGACAGAACCAAGACCTCCACATATAGGATTTAATTCGATGCATGTTCATGTCTAATTACAGGCATGTGAATCTTTTCTGATCAGTTATGGACAGAAATTTAGTATCTTAGGCCCTGATACTTAATTTACTTTGACATTAACATTTCCTACACTATTCAAGTAAGAGATTCCGAAGCTATTATCCTCTGACTCACTGCTTCACTTGTCCCTGGATCAAGCTGTTAGCCTATAATACTTTTATAACACAACCATTTCCCCTATAGGAAAACCCTGAGGAATTTAATACTGATAAAACAAATGAAGAGCTACTAAAAAAAAATCCTAGTGAAGTTTCTCAAAGAGTCTGTTGTAATTTAATAGAAAAGATGACTCATTCATTAAAAAAAAACAACAACCAACCTGTTTGTATCATTCTTTACATCTGTATAAAGGAAACAGCCAACAGAAGTTTGTCATTTTGTACCTTTAAAGGCCTTCCAAGGCAGACAGTCTTACAAGTTTCCACTTTCGTGTTTTCCTCTCTCCCAAATCTCTGTTGCAGGCTGCTGCTCACGAGTGCCCTGTCTTAGCCTAACTCTGCTCTCATGGCCAATGGGAACACCTTGGCCACTGGTAGCTCTTTCTGACTCCACTTCCTGATCCCACTTCATCTCCAGACCAGCTGCTCTAGAGATGGCAGCTTCTGCCTTTGTGGCACCCCATCAGCAAGAGTTCTGCAATGGCAGGGCTTCACACCTCCACAGGTCCATCACAACTCTAGCTTCATCACCACCTGCCCCCGTGCACCAGGTCCCAACCCCACACTCTCTAAACTCTGGCAGCAGACAGCAGATAAAGGCATCTACATCCCAAGTTTTATTCTAGGACAAAGTCAGCCCATTAAGGGAATTCTCCATATGCATACTGCAGCCCCTACCCAATACTAAGCAGACCACAGAGCAGATCTACACAGCATAAGTTTGTTTCCTGATCCTGCCTAATTCCTTCTGTTTTTTTGCAGGCAGTAGGTTTGAGCTTACACATGTCTACCTCAGACTGCCTTGCTGATTACATTCCCTGGGAAAACGAACTGCTTCAATTGCCTTGTACAACATGGGTCTGAATAAATCCCTGCTTGGAAACATGTGCTTGGTTTTCAGAGGGTGCTGTTAGAAGTGTTAGCAGCATTCCAAGTGCTGCAGTAGACTTCCACACCACAAACACCATTTTATATCCTTTACAACTGTGCACTTCTAACAGCAAACAATAAATCTACCTTACTAATTACACATTCAGCTTGTTATAACCATCGTAAAACAAGTACAGCTGGTAAAGCCATGAAATGATGTCAAATCATATTTCTGCCTTCTGGAGAGAAGCAGGGTTATTTTCCAGTCTCCTGATGAAGCTGACTGTTCAAAGCCATGTGTGGAAACAGCTGCCAACTAGGTCATCCACCTTTAATTAGGTAATGATATTGTCTTTTTTCTTACCCATTTAAAACTGTTTGACATTCTGTAATTCCGAGTGACTTAAGTGTTTATCACAAAAACCTGCCTCAGGAAGAAATTCAAACACATGGTACTAAATCCAAGAGCCAGCATTTTCACCTTAGCAGCCAGGTTCAGCCTATTCTGCCACTGAGAGAGTTACCTAAAAAAATGGAATTGCCTGCATTTTATCTAAAGAATGGATAGCTGAAGGTATGGGTCTTAAAATCCTTTAAAAATGTGAGCTTCAGCAGCCATGTGGTAAGAAGAGCCAATATTCTTCATGGCAACCTAGACTCACCAATGCAAAATCACACTTAAAAAGTTGTCTGAGATTCATAAGAAATCCCTAGTCTGACACAGAAATGTGTTACCTCATTCAGGGTAGAGTTAATGCTGCCTGGCTGCTCGATAGGATCTTTTTTTCAGGACACAGACGTCAAAAGAACACTCTGCTGTCCTATCTAGCAGCAGCTGAACAACAAAGGCTTTTGAAAAACAAAGGGCTACTTGCAACATGAAAGGGAGGTAAATTAAATTTTCACATGTTAGAAGGAAATACCACAGGACATATTTATACAAATGTGTCTGAACAGAATTGGCAGCATCTGTTTGAAAAGCTGTCTCATTAGCTGCCCCCACAGTTCCCGATGCAATCTGGCTGGACAAGCAGTAATGCTAGAAAAATTAAATTTTACCTTCCCATATCTGGATGCAAAGGTTCCCGTGAGTAAGGAGTGAAAAATAATTATCGTCTCATCCAGATCCCACACAAACACACGCTGCGATGACAGATGGGGTGGAAAAAAGAAAGAGTTACATATGAAGCAATTGCAAGAATTTGTTCAGTCAGGAAATATGTCCTCTTGGACTAGAGCTTTTAAGATCTCAAAAACCCATTTGGAGCACTGACTATAGATGCTTTGTGAAAGCAGCAAAATGAAACATTGGGAATTTTGGAACTATGTGTGTGTTGCTCATCCTAAGAGTCTGGTCTTCTAACAGCCACAGAAATCCCCTGTTGCACGTCAAGTCAGGGGAACAAAACAGCAGATTTATAAACAATCCAAAAGAAAAAAATAATGTACTGTTGAATGGCTATGAAGAATAGTCTGAGATGCTAAAATAGAAATTGAACAATTACTTTGACTGTCCATGTCTGTAGGCTCCAGTTACATAACTCATCTTACTCTGGCTCTTACAACTCACTACTTTGATGGCAAGATTTGTTATTAGATGCAACTCTTTAATATATATTCCCTTAGTAAATCCAGCAAAGTTATTACCTCAATCTCACTGTCAGCAGTCGGGGAAGGATCGTTGCTTCTTTTTGATCGAGCTCGTACCTTGCCATCTGACCCTCTATGATGTCTGTCTGTTTCTAGATCTTTTGCTGGCGTTGTTGAATATTCTAAAAAAATGAGATTATATTATATATTCTATAAGAAATTATTATGAAGTAATTCCATTGTAACCTTAAATTTTTGATCACATCATTATAATTAAATCACAAAAACTTTTTAATGGAGAGTACCAGAAACATTGTGAAAGCACCATCAGGAAATCGTATTCATCAATAGCTGACAATGTTAGAGAAATAACTGCTAAGATTTGATAAAATAATTTCAAAAGATAACCAATTTTGTATCTATCACATTTAAAAATGGGCATGTCACTTCAAAAACTGTATCACTTTTTTTTTTGAAAAAAAAAAAGTGTTAGCTTTTAGAATTGTGCTTTTCAAGAGAGAAATGAGAAAGGCAATAGAAGAGGAAATCAAGACCAATTAATTTTTTTTTAATCAATTTGATGAATGCTTACGATTAATAATATACTTCCAGCATCAACTTTATTTAAAAATACAGAACTACCTTGGTTAGCCATATTCCATTTCACAGAACGCAGTATTTTAGAACTAACTGAGAAGAAGACAGTCAAAGGTGAATTTCCCTTGTATAAAGTATCTGTTTTGATTGGCTTGAGTTTCATAAACCTGTCCAGATTTCACTTACCTTACAACATTACAAATCCTTTTCAAACATATTTTTCTTTTCACCTTGCTATGTTGTGGCCTCTCCAGCTTCCTAGAATAACCATATTCTTCTTCAAAGAACCTTGAGTTGTGCCTAACAAGCCTTTTTGAAATATTTCTCTCTCAAAAAGGTTGAGATAAAATCTAAAGAAGATAAAATCCTCCAACTGCTTTTAGAGCAATCTGCGATCACTTCTTTTGAAAGACCAATATTAGTTTATTTTTCTTTTAGAGCAATCACAGATGTTCAGATTTGTTTCATAAGTCAGCAGACCTACAAGAGGCATATACTGTGATCATCCACAAATTGTGTGGCGTTTTATATAAATGTTATCACATGCCAACAAAAACTTCAGTAGGGAAATGATATCTGAAGATTGTACTTGAACAGTACATCGGAGGATTGTAATCTGTCAGTAATTCCATAAACCATTTAAGCATTGAGACTAAAAATTAAGCATTCATAGAAAGGCCACAAATTTTGAAGCCTTTTTGTGTGGAACTCATCTTGAACTTTCAAGTTAGACAAACAGTTTGTGTTGATTTTTACAGGGGCATTCTCTTAATGTACTTATTTATGAATGCATATATTACATGTTGCTGTAAGAAGTGAATATAAACCCTGACAGAGACAGGGGTTAAAAAGTCGTCAGATAATTAGGAAACTTTAGGGCTTTTTCAGAGCATGGCTGTTTGTTTTGAACTCACTGCTTCTCATGTTTGTCTGCAGTACTGATGTGGATTTTGTATGTAATTGTTTTATCTTTCTGTACTACCTTTAGAGGAGATCAAACCTCTCATACTCGTGAAAATGGCACAGGATGGTTTTAGAGAGCTTGGATGTTCTTATCTCCTCCCAAAACTCTTTGTTGCACCGTGTAAGCAAAACTGTTAAGTGCAAGGAAATCTGATTTATCCATCCAAATAAATGCATTTTAAAAAATTCCAACAACAAAATTAGTGTTTATATCTACAGGTGGCTGAGACTGCCAGAGAGATGCACCTACCAGACAGCGATTCTGTGCTCTGACTGGAGATATTGTGAGAAGACTCCTGCAGAGAGTAAGTGGAGGTTGGAATGCCTGAGGGGCTGATGCTGTTTGCAGACACATATGGAGAGTTGTAGGAGGAGCTGTAATACTGGGAGTACTGGCTTTGAGGAAAGCTTGGATATGAAGAATATTCCTTTGAGGGGAAAAAAGAAACATCTAACTTCTGTGTATCTGGTTTTATCTTATAAGGCACCACAAAGGCAGTTGTTATCTATGCATGCAGCAAGACATGGTTCAGGAATATTTCACTGAAGAACCCAGTGTCATTCACTTACAAAATTACATTTCTGCTTCTCCCAAATACATTCCTATTTTATTATCAACAAGAGGTCAGAAACCAGGTGAGTTCTGCTTTTTCTATGGGATTTTAGTTATCAGCACTAACATGTTTTGCATTACAAAGTTCAATTTTATGAAGGACTGAAGTAGGGCAGCTTTTTGAAAAAAAAACATGATAAAACAGACCCTGTAAACAACAAAATGCTTAAGAAATTAGAAGAACAGAATGAATAATTGGGTGAGGGAAGGATCAAAACAGGCTGCATTTTCCTATGATCAGCAACATTTTCTGATCAGTTATTAGAATATTTTACAGCAGTCAAGAAAAAAAAAGTATCAGTTTTGCAGTGGTGTTCACAGGTGAGATTATCCAAATACGTCAACAATAACTAAACTGCTCACCTATCTTCCCTACCTACAGAAAAATGAACTAAAAATATGAGGTACAAATGACCTTAGGGAGCTGAGGTATCACAAAACCCTTTGTCCCAAACCTTCATACCGTTATCTTCGTATGTTCTTTCTTATGAGAAGCAGGACACTGGGACTAGATTAGAGAACATCTCTTTGGACAATTAAAGCATAAATGGTTTATTTTGTTTCTTTTCATTTTATTTGCAAATCCTGCTCTCAACCACCAATTTGCTTTTTTCAGGTAGAAAACTGTGTTTGTATTCTGGGGATTGACTTTTAGCAAAAGGTTTCTATTTCCTCAGAAATGTTAATTAGTCTCTGGTATTAAATAAAATTAAATAATAGTCTTTGTAGTCTAAAAGCACTTTCCTTCTTAACAGCTTACAATCTTCATCTATGACACAGCTATTTCATTAACTTTCAGTCACCAGGGAGCTCTCAAGAACAAAGACTCAAGCTGTCATAAGAGCAATTAAACTGAAAAAGAAATGAGCAAATTCCATTTTTTTCTTAAAGAATATCACAAAAAAAAAAAGAAAGAGCCCAATTATTCGTCCTCTTTTTAAGTAATCTCCATACTTCAATCAAATGCACTTCTATCAGCAAATGCTGATGTTTTTAGCCAAAACTGAAATAACAAAGAAATTGCCCACTGTTGTCATTAAAAATACAACTCAAAAATCACTTTACAAGCAAGGAATCAAAATTATTGGCCAACCAAAACACATTTTCTGGGACAGCATGCTCATTTGTTTGGTCCAGACAAGAAGAGCCATTTGCTACTGAAAAACATCTGTCTTGTGTATATAGCATGCTGTTTATTTATACACACACATTTATCAAGGTATCTGAAGCATGAAGCCCACAGACAGGTGTATTCTCAAAGAAGGAAGCTCACAGACAGATCAAATGGCTCAATATTCATCAGGGCCTGCCAACCTCTTTCAAATTGTTCATGTTTATTACACAGGCAAAGAGAGCAGATGACAGGATCCTAGCAGCAGAGCTCTCTGTAGAGGATGGAAATCGTATCTGAAAGTTGTGAGATAGTAGAGGAATGATGAGACTCTTGGCACTGCTACAGCAGTGTGGCAGAGACTGCTTGGGCATCCTCCTCCTGCAAGGACTGCACTTGCTATCAATACACATCTTGAAATTAATCAAGATACCTTGAAGTCCAGCAAATGGACAGGCCCCAGGAGTAGAGAAGATGGTGTTCAGCAAGACATATGGTAGTACCTTCCTTAAATATACATAAACATCAGAATAATCTGTGATCTATCTATATTCCATCTATTTAAAGTAAGTAACAAGGTTGCCAATAAGAAATGCTGAACCATACCTGATGCACAGCACTGAATCCTGCAGAATTTGTCAGGCCATTGGCTCCCTGGTAAATCCCTGTTGTGCCTAAGGGAAAGAATATAACAGTCATAAAACACACCAGCAATCAAAGTCAGAGGATATATTAATACAGATAATTTCCAACAGGAAGTAAATTACTGGCTTACTAAAAAAAACAAAGTAATCACAAATCTTGAGTACTATAGGCTGTGAAGCCTTAGGGCTACTGCTGAGGTCTCCTTACTGAAAGGCATTCACAGAGACAAGCATTACATATGCTAGAACATATACTTATAGAGCTGGAAAACAATCATTCAACCCAAATTGAAGATTCAAGTACTACTTTTTCCAATAAATAATGGAAGAGCAATTTTTATCATCTTCTCCTGTAGGAAAATCCTTCAGATTATGTATATATCCACATGCATGCTCTTTCTTGTCCTGCAGTCTGTCCTTACAGACCATATCCCCAGGAACTTTTAGAAGCCTGAAAATTTGTTCCCTGGTGTTGATATCCAAAACATAACAACAATATTGTTGAGATTCCTGGGGCAGCAGGGAGCAAAGATACTGCTTCATCCTGGGATGTTAGAAAGAAAAAGGTGAATTTTACATGGCTCTGCCACTAATGAAGCAGCTGATGCCCAGCCAGGCCTCCTCAGCTGAAGGAAACATTATTGCAAAATTTTTATGGATGGAGAAGAAAAGAAAAGTTCAGAAAAGATCTACAGGAACAGTTCTCCTTTGTCTGCCATCAGGGAAGCAGTAGGAGAGCTGCCACTCTGGATTGTGCACTCCTGGCAAGTTCTAGCCTTGATTTGACTCCAGTCTATGCTGTTTTCTCTTTCAAAATTTTCCACTTCATGGGTGGAGAACTTCTTGAGTTCATGAGAATCTACACTAAAAGTCTTCTTCCAGTGTTTTGCAACAGTGCTTGTTCCCAGGGCTGGCTGTTCACATATGGGAAGCAAAAGCTGGACTATGCCGTATTCCATCCCAATGGAAGCCAATGGGCTCCAAAGAGCACTCAGACCCACTACTTCTACAGTGAAAGAGGTACAATCCTGGCCTGGTGTGGACAGTGGCCTCCTGTCTGGCCTTCATTTTGTCACCTCAGTGTCCTGCCAGACCAAGCCCTAATCAGGCACTCAGGCTTTTTTTCTTATGTTATTTCCTACCATGTGAATGACTTTGAGCAGTGCTGTTTTAACCGTATGACTCTCTGCACGTCTTCATGTGGCAACCTTTCTCCCAAGATCTGCTTGCTTGTTTTTATTTTAAGACACCAGATTAGCCAGGGAACAGACAGCTGAACAAACTCCACTCTGCCAAGTGCAGCTACAAAGCACATGCGCTGAGAAATAAATCTCAGTCTGAAAAGAAGCAAGAGGAAGGACTCTGCACTCCAGAACTAATTTCCTGCCACACATAGTGGCAGAGAGGGGAAAAAGAAGGTGCAGATGACTGCCAGGGACTTGGAGGCCTGTGTCTCCCCAAGCCCCCTCCATGTGCTGGCTGGGGAGCTGAGCCAGCACAGGTGGGTTCAGTTGCCTGTCAGAGGCAACTCTGGGTGGATCAGTATCCAATTCTTCCTCCTCCCTACAACCTGCATGGGGAGACTGCCCAGAGCAGCATCCCGAAGACAGCAACACACTCAGCTATTGGCATTTTCCCACCTCCCACCCACGATAGGCTTTGCCTGTCTGCAGTTTTTCCAAAAGTCACAATTATGCAGCAGGTTGAATATATTCCTGTGGTAACTAAGCATTTCTCACCACTCTGAAGGGGAGTAACAGAGCCCCAGCGCTTACAGGCAAAAACAACTTTCACAGAACACAAAACAGCTCTTGTACACCAGAGCTCAAAACAATACAGGGGGGAATTTTTGATCTTCGTAAACTGTCATTTAGAAACAATCCATCATCCTTTATTAAAGCTGTCAAGAGGGGGATGAGTTACCTCGAGGGACTCACACTTTATGTGTAAATTGTGATGAGAACATGTTTATTGCTGTGCTACCTGCACACGATACCATAGCTTCCTCGTTTCCAAACAGAGAATTATAAAAAGGAGAGATGTGCACAATTGGAATAAACTTATTCTGAACTTTGTACCAGCTGTGAAAAGTGGGTGTTGTCCACACACACAGAGAGGGTATGTGAGCAGGCAGACGACTGTAGAAACACAGGGGTGAGAGGATGGGGAACAACTTGTACCGTAGTTTCCTGCAGTACATTGTGACTAGACCCTACATGGTGGGTTTGGGGTTTTTTTTACACTCTGGTTGTGTAGAATGTATTTTTGCCATTTTAGTTGAACCACCCCAGGTCCAAGTTCAGGTGTCCCTACAGGCTGCCATCATCTGGCTCCTTCTGCCCAGGGGATTTTCCAAATGAAGGACAGTGTTGGAGAGACAGAAACTCAACTTCCTGGATTATTTACCTGCATATTTAAATACTTGTGAAAGTGCTTAAGACTGGTATTTCCTATAACCCAATGTTCAACAGGCCTGGGAAATAATGTTGGCAACGCAGGTTTTTCGCTTATCCTGGACGCTGTAATTGTATCCCAACCAAGTAGGAGTATCATCTGAGACTAGTGCGTCTGAACTCAGATCAAACAAAACTTTCTTTTTCTACCCCTACAGCATCACTTCTGGAGAATGCGACCACCCCCAGGGGTATACCCTGAGACCTGCTATGCTCGTTACAGCACGATAGTTACAGGTAAGGACAATCAAGACAACCAAACAACCAAAGCTAGTAAAAACTTGGAATTCCTTCCCAACTGAACAAGGATAAAAAGCTGGGAGGAAAAAAAAAAAATCAATTATCTGCGTGGAAAAGAAAGTTCTTGAAGATTCAGGTTCAGAAATACTTCATTTCAATATCAGCCTTTGTCCTGGAGACTAAAGCCATCTCATGGGCACTGCTAAAGCTCAGTCCCTGTTCCACTTCACAGGCCAGACTGGAGAGACAATAATGCACAATCAATTCAAATGGAAGGAAAACAAACAAGGACCACAGGCAATGAAGACAAGGATAAACCCTGTTCCTTCATGAGCAGAGAATAAGGTCTGCTAGTTAAGAGTTTCTTGTGAGCAGCCTTGTACAATTCAGCAGTTCAGAACCTTGTAGAATTCAGCAGCTCAGAACACACACCAGAACTGGCCCAAAATGTTTTGGTTTTCCTCCCCAGAGTTACTGATAGGAAATAAACATTTCTGTAGTAAAACTAAGGTCTGCCATGTGCAATTTTAGTGTTACATCAGTTTTACACTGAAGAAATGCTGGAAAATTATCAACAGACCTTGCATACTGGCATTGGCACATTTAGCTCTATTCCCACATAACTTGCTTTCCCAGGTAATAGCACTCCTTGTAATCTTTGAGATAGGCTGAAATAACATTAGAAAGCAGTGCTTATGTGCAGCGGAGCACACCTAGGAAACCTCTTGGTAAGTCATGCACTCCAGTGCCTGCCCTCTCCCATTTCTGCGTGGATGCAGCCCATTTCCACTGGACTTTTGCTTTCACATATACTGGCTTTTTTTCCTGACCCCTGAATACTGTGCACTGTCACAAGCTGCAGCTGATTTTACGTTTGCAATACTGCAGATGTGCAAGCAAGAGATTGGCTTCCATCTACCTTGGTAGCTCAGTGTCAAGTAATTACATTCAAACTCCTACTTGCAAAGCAGAAACAAGCCTGGGATCTCTCCCTTTGGATCTTCTCCATATGGAATATGGTTCACATCTGTGTTCAATCAAACCAGTTGCTAAATGTCACAATGCCCTCATTCACAGGTAGCTTAAAGAACATTTAGCTGGTAATAAAACAATCTGGACTGCAGAGTAGAATAGCTCTTCAGATGTATGGTACTGTAAATGTTCCTGTTAAGTATGTATATCACAAACACACTTGCATGAAAAGACACCGCATAAAAGGCACGCATATGCTGTACATATTCAGTGCCACAAGTTTTCCTTGATAAGTAGATGTGGCCCTTCCCTATACAAATGTCCAAGGGCAATATGTATAGAGAAACTCTTTGTGAGCTGATTGATGTCTATTCTTGTTCTCATACAGATGGATTTCATTTGCTATTTTTCCCTCATTGCCTTTTTAATTCAGGTATTTTAAATTGTATGCCATGGTGAATGATAATTTGAATGCTGTGTGATCTGGGCTGTGCTCCTGCAAAAAGTTTTGTGCCAGCTTCTCCTTTTAATTTATCCCTTTCTATCTTTCAGGCACTGCAGTAATAGACTGTATTTCTTCCCCTGCTTTCCAGGAAAAAGCAAGTAAAGAAAATAAGGGAATATTCATTGTTATCTTCAGAACACTGCTAAGAAAAGTTTTCCTTCAGCTTGGTATACACAGATGTGAGTACAGAGACGGGGTGGGCCTGCGGTACAGTTCAGATCAATACCACAGCAAGCTTCCAAATCAGGTTTGTGTCCTTGTGCTTCACAGGTCAGAGAGGCCCTGACTACATGGAGTTTTTATCCAAAAGAAAGTAAGCTGCTATATTTAGAAGAATGGAAGATCTGCACCACCAGTATTCAATGAAATCCTCAATAACCAGAGAAGATAGCCAGGTTCAACACAGGCTGCCAGCAGGGCATGTATCACAGCTTTCTGGGTAGCCAGCAGCAATTGTGAGTCCATGAAGACTCAAAAGATGGAACAGTGGACTATGATGAGGGTGTTCAGAGGGTGGCTACCACGGGCACTTCTAAATATGCTTGAGATAGAACAATGAAGCTTAGATCTAAGTGTTTCCTCTAACTTGTAGATGAATTTCATGGAGTTCCAGGGAGATTTCTCTCAAAGGATTATTTGATCACCTCACACTAATACAATAAATGCCTACGGGGTTCAGCTGAACTGCACGGTATTTTACAAGCTTGCATATAATGGCTTGTGTATTCTTACATCAGCAAGCTGTTTTCCTACAGGAAACAATGTTGACTGTGAGTGATGCAAGGAAAGGCCCTAATCTAACTCCCAGCAGAGTGTGCATTACTCTGTGCTATGCAGAACATCTGGCTGAAGACTTGCATGGCCATTCAGAAAGGTTCTTCACAGTGCTTTAGCTCTCTGACAAGCTAATGTTTCCTGCAGTAAATATTGCCTTCTCCAAGCTGCTACTTTTTTAGTGAGAGGTTAAGCACTCATCAAAATTACCTCCCACCAGCTATACTCCAGTGCCTTGTAAGGTTCCAAATCCTACAACATCTGCCTGCATTTATTGGGCAAGAAAACTCATAAAATGTTGCATGGCTGTCAGCTGTGGAGGTATTTCAAGACTATCTGACCTGTTAAAGGAGAAGAAAAACTCAACCCATATGTACTTTGCAGCATATTGCTCAACTGTTTGCCATTAGGCATAACAAACCCTTCCCCAAAATCAATCGTGTATTTGTGTCTGGAAGAGCTCAGACAGGGAAGAGCACACTGCAGTAACCTAGATGAAAAGAGTGATTCTACAACGTTACAGCCCTTGACATCAGCAGTGTCTGTTAAAGGATGTTGCTCCCAGAAGCATAGGAACACCTCCTGCAGATAATCTCTCAGATAGGCAACCCATTTAAAATATGCCTGTTTGTCTCCTACTACAATCCCATTAGGCCTGCCAGCCTGACTGGGTGTTTGAGGGCGCTCTGGCGACAGAAAACGCATTTCATGGTACAGCTTTTCTGAGTCAAAACTCTTCCCCTGCTGCCTGCTTCTGGGAGTACTCAATGCACAGAGCCTCAAAGGCTTTAATAAGTGATGACCGGAGCAGTTTTACAGGCCTGGCTTTTACCATCCTTTTGAGCCTGGTCACCTGTATAGCTCAATCCAGCTCAGCAATGGTGTTGAAAGTGCTGGGATGGTTTATGTTTACTCTCAGGATTTGAGCCATGGGAAAGCAATTAAATTCTACTATACTATGAGAAAGTGTTCCTTTTAACCACTCCTATCTAATGATGCTGCAGCGACAGAAGGAAATCACACCAGATTGTCTTTAAAAACAAACCACAAGTTTTGGGCCAAAAAGTGAACACCCTCAAAACAATGATGTAGGGTCTTTCCGTGCAATCCCTTGTTGAACAACCAACCAGCAAAACTGACTTTATTTGGGTGACTCCATGGACAACAAAGACTAAAGATTCTGCCAGCTGCAGATGCATCTCGGACACAATCCTCCACTGACAGATAACAAGACATGATAAAGGAAAGCTGGATTTGCCACCTCCTGTGCTGTTTAGTGGCTACATGACTCCAGTTCCCAGGTTAGCATTAAAATCTAACTAGCTTCATAACATCTGTTGTCGTGCAGTTGGGGATAGAAATCTGGCCCGTGAGCATAAATAGCCACGTATTCAGCAATCCCCTTCCTCTTCATCAAGGTGAATCTCTAAATACCAATGGAAAAGAGTGAGCTGGGCAGCGTGTCTCTACTCTTTGACCCCATTAGTTAGGACCATGGTAACTCTCAACACTCTAGAGCCAGGCATTTGCCCCAAGGCTTTTCCAGCCCCTGAATGCACTGGTTCAGTGCTGCAGTGCCTACAGGAAAAAACACCCAGCAGTACAAAACCAGAGGATATTTGCTCTGGTATTGCCTTGTCAGCTTCAATTAATCTGCCAGTTACAGACTTTCTAAGCCAAGTTTCTATCATACTTTCTATCATACTATTATCCTTAGTAACTGTCAACGTACTCTTCTTCAGACAGTGCAGGTATTCTCACAGTCAGAGAGGTGACAATACTGTAGTGCAGAAGTTTCAGTGTTTAAACTCTAACAACAAAAAGCACATCCGAATGAGTTATAAAAAAGCCCGTGCAAGAGCATTACCCAACACCAGCACAGCAGCTAAGAAACTCCTGAGTTGTATGGCCTGTGTTAACTGAAGCAGGGTCAGACCTTATTTGTCCATGAACATCATCCCAGTCTTTGATCGTATGACTGCATTCTATTTTTTCCACCAGAGCATTACCTCACACAGTGCCTGGAAATGAGATATGACAGAAAGCAGCACCAATACTGTAGCAGCATCATCAATCTCATGTTTCCTGAATTTTGAAGAGCTTGACCATGCAGGTATGATACCAATTTTTATATGTAATTTTACACTAGCTCTTCAATAGCCTTCTAGATATTTTCAAGAAAACATTAGGTTTATCAAATCAGTTACTCAGTGAATCTTCTAAAACATTTTAGCATATTCTATGCCAACTGTACTATAAGCTGAATAATTAAGGCCAAGTTCATAATTTCCCAAGCTGTTACCATGCCATGATTTGGGTTTTTTTACATGCTACAAAAGTGATGAAAATAAAATCCAATCCCACAAGTATCTGTGACATCCAAACACCCCTGTGAGTATTTTCTATGCTGATTTTGCTCATTAACCCACATTTGAGTATTCTATCTGATGTCCACAAATGCTCCCAAGATAGTCAAGCTGCAGATTAGGGAGATGTTACTCTTTTCTTCTCTGTTGGCTCCCACTTCCTCATCACACCACACAGAAATTGTATTTTCCTTACCCAGTCCTTTCCCTATTGTTCCCCTTTTGAGTTTCCATGGGTGCTACTCAGCCATGAGAACCTGTGTCCCTCACACAAGAGATGTCTTTGTCAATATGTATCTGGCACACCCTGATGAGCCCTGGCAGCAGGAGTCACAGATGATCTATCAGCCCATTTCTCTCTTGCTCCCCTAGCTTCAGGACCATCCACCCTGCTGTCTACTCTTTCCAATAGCATATCCTCTTCCCAAGTGCCTCCCTGTCAAATAATGGCCAAGGAATTAATTCTGAATGGAACCTCAAAAAAGCAGTAAATGGGAAAAGTTAGATCAGGGCTTTCTCCTTTTATAGCAGTAGCACTGATCCTTGCAGCTTACAGTGCATCACTGTCAACACCTTTGTCTCTCCCTTTGACTTCCCTCTCCTGCAAGATAGCTCATTTTAAAACAAAGTGAACGTAGCGTGGTCAGCCCCTGGTGTTTAAAAATCTTTGAAAGGGAGACTGTGCTGTTATTCTGAGGAGCCTTGTATTTACACTGTAAAAAGTGAGGTCTGACCCCTCCTGAAGAGAGGCCTCTCCCTGCTGAACTCACCATGGAGTGGAGCACAGCTTTACTGACACAGTTTTAGACTGCAACTAATGCAAACCAGCTGTGAAGCAGCAGCTTTTGAAAGAGACTACTCATTTTCTACCGAGCTTTTAATTTTATAAAACTAAGGCATCTGAGTGACAGTTTGCTGAGAACATGCTCTCGCTCTCCTTTATGTTCTGGGACTTCAGATGGATTCACTATCTGTATGCCAAAGTGTGAGCTACGTTTCTCAAATGTAGATTGAAATTTCCCTTTCTTGCACAGTTCATCACTAAGTATTTAAAGAATCAAGTTTAAAATTAAACATGCCACTTCCTTTGCAAAATTCACGCATACAGAGTTAAGTATTTATGCCAGATAGATATTTATGGCCTTGTATTAAATGTGTAACACATAAATGGGCACACAACTGCCAAGAAATTCAGGCAGCTCTTGGAAAAGATCTCTAGATGATCCATATATCAACAAAAGACAAAACCTTTCCAGCATAAGAAAACATTTCAGTTGATTACATATTCAGATTTTATTTTGTCTCAGGCCAGAACAACAATTCATAAGCTATTCATTCCACAAACATAAGCAACATATATAATTAGTTCATTTCAAATCAGCATTGCACAAAAGAAATGCTGTTTTCTATTCACTCATTATTTGACAGCTGATCAGAATGGACTCAACAAAGAAAACAAATGCTCAGCAGTAGCAAAGAATTTCACTGCGTAGGTCTTTGGCCCCAAATTTATATCTGTACCGAACTCAATGCTGCTTTGCAATTCCTTGGCAAAGGAAAGTTATCCCAGTTACATAAGCTGAGTTTTCCTCTGTAGTGTAAAAAGCATTTTGTGGGTAAATAGATTTGGATATTAAAGAAAAAAAAAAAATCATCAAATCTCTCCCCGTGCAACAACACCATCCACAGTGGTCTTTGGTCACAGTTTTAACTGTTGTGCAACTTCATAGTTTCATACCAGCTGCCATTTTAGCAATAATAACTGAAGAGCAAGGCATTGTCTAGGAATTAATGACAAGCTGAGAAGAGATGGCTTGATGTGCAATAAAGGGGTGGGTAGCACATGCTCACACAACCACAGGGACTGCTCTGTGAGCTGGTTGCTATTGCGCTCTGCATGGCTGATGGTTTTCTCTGCTGGCTAGTGTGCCTGCAGTTCTCTTTGTGCTTTACATAGCTCATTCAATGGTAAGTTTCTTATAGTCCAAAGATTTCTCCACCACTCTCAGCAACAACAATCAATTTCCTCAATTGCCAGTTAGGACAGGAAGCTCTTTGGGGCAGAAGTTGAATATAGCCTTTGTGTGTTACATTCATTTTCTATCTTTGAAGAGAATTTTATCAGAAGTGAGTGAATCACTAAACTGCTGACTTGTCAGAAAATGTAAACTTAGAAAAATGTGTGTTAACAAGCACAATATACTTCTAATATCTAGCACAGGGTGTTGTCTGGGGATTTGATGCTGTACCTGTACACTTGTATGAGGACTGATTAAGTGATGGGATAGATCTGTAAGCAACATTTATTTACCAGCACTACAAATTTGTCACTTTAAAGACAAAACTCTAATGCAAGCTGTTACCTCCATTTCCAATTCACGACTCTAAAAATTAGATTGCATCCCCAGATTGGCCACCTGCATATTTCAACTATCTTTGCCTCATTACGAAAAAAATTAATTTGTAAATACAATAATGACATGAAACAACACTTTATACAAAAAAAAAAGATAAAACGGCTACTTCTTCAGAGTGACTTTCAGAGCATATAAGTGAATATGAGATTTCAGTCTATTTGAATGTGACTCAAAGTCTGACAATATACTATCTCAAATCCACCATTACATGACAATTAAAATAATTATTTCAATCTATAGTAACTTTGTGATATAGCTTCATGTCTTTTTTATGAGCTTTGGAACTTGCCAATCTCATCTTTTATATTTATATATGTGTGCAACACATTGCATTAGCAATTTGGCTTATAAACTCTCTGACATTTAATTTACTTTCATGCTAGAAAAAGCAAGAAAATAGATTTCCTTTCTGGCTAGAAGATTATTTTTTTTTTCTTTACCATTTAATAATGAAAAGAATGTTATATTTTTATTCTTGCTTTTTCGTGGATTCTGTTCTCTCAAGAACCAGGATACAGTTGATAATTGGAGTTAAAGATGAAAAGCTGAATGCTACCCCATTACACCTTCATCATCTGTTTGTAACAAAAATTAAGAGTCTTACAAGAGTGAGAATCTGGCTTCAAAAGTACCATGTTACCAACAACAGCCATCAGGGAGGTGAAAATGCAACCTGACACATGTATCAGCCAGAGTTAGTGCTGGTACCAAAGAAACATGAGATGAAACAAACCACCAACAACCATGTTGGCACCTACTGAAGGAGAACATTTGTCCTAGAGCCCTGTGAGACAAGTATTTGTCACCCAAGAGGCCATGTATTCCTCAATGACTGGATTAACACACCTATGACAGGTGCCTTTTTGCTGGCTGGACCATGTCAGTCATAAACAAGGGGACAGTGAGGAGGAGTCACACAGGCTGCACAGGCTGCTTGAGATTCACAGTCTAACCACCCATGCCCTCCTGCAGACTACCTCGCTACATGGCTCTGAGAGCTGGTTCTCAGTAGAGGCAAAAAAATACCAAAGTATACCACTTATAAATTTGAGCTATTACCATCTTACAATACTTGCAAAGCTTAAGAAAGTAATTTTTTCCTCATGCTTTAAAACACAAAACTGAGCAACACACACTCCTGGACATAGCTCTCCTTGCTGATCCCCTGCATATAAAACTGTTCAAGATCTCCCTTTCAGCATGATGCAATAAACATTTTGTCTTTGAAGTGGGGATTATGAGATTGACTCCTAAAGTCCCCCTGAAGTTTGAATTTAGAAAAGTATGTAAATAAAAATTTGCCCTTTTCAGCTGGTTTAGCACATCACCCACAGCCCCTGCCTTGATCAGCAATGGGGTGACCAAGAGGATTGATGTGACCTTCACAAAAGTCTCAATGGTCTGAGAGCTGGGTGGAATGGAGAGTTGCTTGCTCACATTAGGGAGACAGAGGGATCACCTCCCCACCCCCAAGTGCTGTGGCGTGGGAAAGCACTGAGCACACATTCCTCGGTAGCACTCAGCACAGGAAGGCTCCTGGCTTCTCACTCAAACCTTTCACTAGCACTCAGCAAGGTAAATAAACCATACGGTCAGGGAACTTCAGACTGTTCCTCTCATGAGCAAGGAGAAGGGTGGAAATACTTGTTTACAACAGGAAGACACATTTGCTCCTGCTCTCTTTACCTTGGAGCAAGCACCTGCCACTTGCAAAAACTGTTTTTCCTGTTTTCTTTTGCATTAAAAGCTTAGTGAGGTGGCTGAAGTGATCTTCCTGGCATACAAATCTGAAAAGAAATGAGCTCACCTAATACCGTAGCATCACCCAAGAGGTTGGAAAAAAGACCCCCAACGACATCTAAAAAGAAAAGTGAGAGATTTAATCTCACTCCCCTTCCATGATTTCTGCAAGAACTTGGGAAAGCCATGCAGTTCCTCTTTGGTTTTCTAACCCTTGGAAAACCTCTGAAGGAAGAAAGGAGAAAGCCAAGGCAGAGTTTTGTGTGCATTCACCTTCCCTCCAGTGAAGTCACTCCCCTTGGAATGACTTTTTTCCTCCAGTGAAACAGCCTCTCAAAGAGCTCAAGTGCATGTGGCACAGATGGACTAGGAGAGCTGCTGCAGGTTTAGCAGAAGACAAAAACTGACCTTTACCTTTTACTAGTCAAGTTCAATATGAATGCCAAAGTGCACTCAGAATATGAGTGTGTGAACTGAGCCAAGTGTACAACAAAGTCTTAGAATGCTACAAACATAAGGCACCGTCTTTCAAGACTTAAAAGAATCCAACTGATTATTTTATAATCAATTATTATTCTGACAACAATGAAACAGCTATTCTAAACATACTGAATCCTAGCTCAGTAACCTTGAGGGAAAAACAGCGGCCTTCAGCACTGCTCTTCGGAACCTCATCTGCAGGTAATTAAAGGCACTGTTACTTTGGGAGCTACGACAAGCAGATCTATTTTAGCAGGTATCAGTTATGTCTTAACAGTAAAAATGTGGGGAGGTTTAGTATGAAGGTATCAACTTTAAACAAAAATAAGAAATTAGGGCAGAATACACAGTTTAACCACAGAGCAGTTTCTTCAGGATAGCATAAGGCAGAAGCATAACACTAACAGCACTGTTTGCATGAAGTGGAAAACCACCTTTGTTTGGCTTCCACTTAGAATCTAGGAATCCTAGGGATGCAGTCACAAAATTAATTAAAAGAAAGAAAACGCAGTTTCTGCAGAAAGGCAAAGCTTATACTGATCCTGTGTGAACTTTTGCTAGGGCATACTAGTGTTAAATCCAGTACCACATCCAGAAAGTAATGCCTTGATGAGCAAAACAGATATATGAGGACTTACCTCCTTCCCTATCCTGACAGCTTATAGCTAAGGTTTTCATTGTAATTGCAAAAGAAGAACTGGTCTAATACAGGGGTACAGGATTAGGACTTCACGGCACATGCTACAGGGCACAAGCTGTACTCACCATGCATCTGGTAGGTGTAGGGTGCTTGGCCAGCAGTCGGGGTAGTGAAGCTGGATCCGTAGCTAAGAAACCCACTCTGTCCTGGGGAGTGGCTGAGGCTGTCCTCTGTTTTGATGCCTTTGGGGCACAGGTTAGGAATTAAGAGCAGACCATAAGTGTTTGTCATAGAAAGGTTTGAAAAGCAAGTTTAGGAATTAACAATTTTTCAATGCAATTTTAACTTAATATACTCCTTTTTTTTTTCCCTACAATTTCTTTCCTTTTATTTATTTATTTTTTAAATTATCTGCATTACCCAAGCAGGTCTCTCAAGAGTCAAGTTAATTCATCACAAATCATATCTGAGTCGGCTACTTCCTGCATCCATACCTGAATGAACTTTTGCTAAGATGGGTAAACAACCATGAACAATACTGTTTTCCAAAACAATTTCTGAACAAATAGTTTTGTTTTATAATTAAACAAACTCATTGACTCATGAACTTTCTGAACAGTTATAAGATGCAAGCAATGATAAACAAAGCAACAGGACCTTCAGCAAAATAACCTCAAGACTTCTGTTCTCAACAGAATTATCTTTTATTTGCATTATATTTTCAGCTTCGATAGCAAAATATTTATTGGCAAGTTGTACAGGAGGGTTATCATCTATGTAGTTGAATATAACTTACAGTTCATGAACAATAGGTAAGCCCTGAAGTCACAAAAATCTTTTCATCACTAAAATCAGGCAATTAAATTGAGAATTTACAGGGGGAACAGCAATAGCTGAATTAAACATTGCAAGATGAAACCTTTCCTGGTAATGAAAGGGGTTGATATTTTATCCTGAGATGCTGTCGAGATTGTACAGCTGTATTATTAAAATAAACAGCTGAAAGGTGCGTCTTATTATGAACCCTTTGGACGTGATCCTTGCCTCCTTCCCATGCCTATTTGCACAAAACAAAAAAAGGCTATAGGACACACCCTGAGTGCTGGGACTAAACAATGTCCCTGTTGATGTTCTGGCCTTGGATCTACACACTTCCCAGGCCGCTGTCATCTTTTAGCACTTGTAGGCAAACTTGCCAAAAGACAAGTTGAATTCAAGTGCCTTTCACCAAGCACGCCATTTTCTAGCTTAACCACTCTTGGAAGTAAAAAGTCTGCATTTTCTCAGGTTGGGGTAATGTTTTCTCTAACAAAAGTCACTTTTCCCTTTAGGTGAGAATAGCTGCCATGCCATCTGAGTACAGGTTCGCAACGAGACGACGCTGCCCTGTGAAACGCGGGATGTTGGCGTGGACAGTGAATGAACATGTGCTGGTGCAATCGTCCGGCTCCATTACTGCTGGGGAAGCGAAGGTATTTGCAAGTGTGTGCAGAGAAGCTGCTTTTCATAACATCCCGTGCTGTTCAATTACATCAGCACTCCTCATGCGAGTATTCAACCTACCCCAGCTACAATTAATCTTCAGCCAATGGGCCTTTTTGGAAGTCGAAAAATTGTTGTCAGACAGCGAAATAACTTAGCACCAAATTAATTTCCACACAATGCTCTGTTTTGTCTAGAAACTAGCCAAGTTTTATTTTTGTGCCTAAAACCAATACTGCTTCATTGTTCTTGGTTGTCAGCCAGGTGGAGTTTTTCATATGCTGTGCTGAGTATCTTAGAGAGGGTATGTGGGCTGGGGGAGGGAAATCACTGCTCAAGGATGCTAAGAGGTCATCCACAGGATTTATAAGCAGCATATGGGCCTGACACATATATGCCCTAAAGACTCTAGGCAGTAGCAAATGGCTCTACTTTCACCTGCTCTAACAGGACAACTGTTCAGAGTTTGCCTTGGAAATCAGCCAGCTGATGCAAACACACAAGTAGCTCCAGGAAAGGGTCTCAAAACATTCCTCTCATCATCCTGGTAGAGCCTCAGCTCTGCCAAGCCCATTTCCCTGGCCTTCCAGACCATCGAATTGAATTTCCTTTCAGTAAAAGCCTTGTCAATGGCTGTATAAATCTTCTTGTTGGGAAGGGACACTTTATTTACCAAGCAAATGAAGGTGTTTAAGAGCACAATAGAAAACAGATTTGGAAACAGAACTATTAAGCCATGTTAATGCTGCAGCACTCACAGGATCAATTGAGAATAAAAAGCCAAAGCTTTTGGTTAAAGAGCAAAAGCAGTATCTCTGGTCTTTAAGAGTGGAAAGAACTTCCCAGCTCCCTCAAGAGCTCAGTATTTCCGTGCAGAGCTTGAGGACACTCTTAACACTTGTTTTACCAGGCATTCCACCATCAGGAGTGCCCGTTTAATTAGTCCCCTGCCTGAATCCCCCAGCTGCTCCTCCCCAGAACCACCTCCTCATAGCTGCTGGCAAGGCTGTGCAGGAAAGCAGGGAACAAAGCTGACAGGGTAGAAATGTTTCCTGCACTTATTGCTAACAACCATCCATTAAAATACAAACCATCTTCCAAAAACAAAGTTCTGTCATTTCACCCATGCCTTGCTCTGCTCCATGTCTCACTTACTCCGTAACACTACACAAAAAGATTTCCTTAAAGTAGCTTGTATCACTGAAACTCCAGGAACAATCATGAAAGGCAACGTGCAGTTTAGATAAATCTCATACTGTAAGAGACTTAGTTTTGGCAGTGAGTCATGGGAACACTCACCAGCTACTACTCTTAAGTGACACATCCTACTGAACCTGAGTTTCTCATGCTGTGTCATATCCTACTACTGACTGGCTCCACCTAGTTTGTAAGATCATAACCCAGGCTATCAAGAGCTAAGTAATCCTAACATTTTTAACCAAGTCAAATTTTCATCTGAGCCTAAGAAGATAACATTGCCAAGACAGAAATCACCACCTTAAGACCTCAAATACAGTTTTCCAGGAGCAAGAGGATGGTGTCCTCAAAGGTAACATGATGTCAGAGTACTCACTGTAGGAGGGTATGCCATAGGGCTGCCCTGGAGGAGGATAGGCAGTGTATGCAGCAGTCTGCTGGATTCCTGTGCTGTACTGAGTCTGTCCATATGTTGCCATTGTTGGGAAAGACGGGACTGTCACTATATGGGGATAATGTCTATTCAGAACAAGAAAACAGAAGGTCTAAGGCAATAGTTACTGTACATGTAGAACATTTCTAGACATTTTGATAAAATAACATCCCAAGTATGATGGTGAGTATTTGGGGAACTCAGAACTGACCAGACTGAGGCAAAAGTTTGTGTCAATATACAGCACCTGAGACAAGCTATTACATTAATGCACAGGGACTTCAAGCTGTACAAAATATGTGCAAGTTAAAAACCAGAAAAATCAGCACTGATTTTTCATGTTGCGTTTTGAGTTTGCCAGACCAGTATCATGGGGAGCCTCTGTCATTTCAATGTATTGCTCTGTGGTCACTCAAACACAATATTCAAACGGATAAGGTTTGAATTCCAGGGGTACAAGAGTACAGTGCACAGTACCTCAAACCCTCTTTCGCTCCATATCTAACAAGATTAAGAACGAGTTACTTCATTGGTCCAGAGGCATGCAGGGGAACAGGTGGATGGGCTTAAGGCAAATGCTTTTTAAGGTGACAGAAATCTGCACAAAATGGCTGTTCAGCAAAACAGCTTTTAAATTACAGCATTTGGCATGAGCACTCACTTTGTGGAGTACAGATGGAGAGGACACTGCGAGACTGCTTTGCTGCTGCCTGGAAAACAAAATTAAAGGGTCATGTTCTGTTCTAGGACCAAGCTGATAGCACTGGTTTTACCACTTCTGGTTTGAAATAAACTTACAAGAATTACAAGACTTTGTTTTTAGTGAATCTTCACAAACTGAAGTAGATAAAGTTATTCTCCACTTAAGAACAAATACAGGCTTAGTTTTTAACTGAAGGTGATACTGACTGAGCTACCAGTTTCTTCTCCTAGGACTGGTATCAATTGTGAAGTTGGCCTTTGGTGACTCATATGCTAAAGGCTATCAAAGCAAATACTATAATTATTGAAGTGATTTAAGCTCACTGCACTTTTGCCCTTTTGCCTTTTTTGGCATTCTCCTAGACCATGACTCACTTTCTTTAATGTTCATTAAAATATACCAAATCAAAGTAAATATTAAACCCACAATATTGTACATCTCCTTAATTCTTGAATGTCTTGAGTTATCTATAACCTACCTTATTGATCTGCCAGGAACCAAAATATCAAACCAGTAGAAAATGCACCACAGAGGTTATATGTGCAGGATGCCTTCCCACGTACCAAGCAGTTGTGTCCTGCAATACTACCAAGGAAAAATGTCCCACCATCTTTATTTAGAGATAAATTTAAGTTTAATTAAATTAAAATTAAGTTTAATTAAGTTAAAAAAAAATCTAAATTAAAACCTGCAAGTTGCCTATAAGTTATACTGAAAACTTCATAGCTAAATGTCACTGTGAGTATCATACAGGTTGCTTCTGTAATGACATCCAAATTTTGCTACTCGGTTCCTGGCTGGAGCTATGAGATGTTATTACAGCTCTATAAATGCCAGAACACCCTCACAATCATCAACAATGACAACAGGCACAACAGATTCAGCCTCTCTATCTGCTGGCTGCATCAGTGAACACACCAGACTAATTGTACACATCTTCTCCACACAGGGAGAACATCAAGCATCCCATCGTCCACCGACAGCAGTGCCACCACCCTCAACATTGGCTGCTGGCATCGATGGAGTAATTAGTTACATGGGATAGGAAATACTGCCCTATCTCATGCAGATGATGATCTCTCAACTGCAGGTGCAGGTGCTGGATGGAAAGGGAGATTCCAGCAGTGCTCCTGATGCCAGCACAGTGCTACTGCCAGGCAGGAAACATCTGCAGAGCTGTCCCACGCGTGGGCAGGGATGTACCCGCAATGCTGCGGATGGATCATCTTCAGTATGAAGTTGTCTAAAACAGCACCACTTCATTTGTTCAGGCATTTGTAAGTGGGTGAGTTAAACGTTTAAAACACATTTTATTTAGTGAAATATGCAAGTGCATATAAATTCTAAGTACATGCAAATAGTCCTATGGGTTTGAGTAACTTGTTATGCTGTGAGCATGGAGAGAAGGTAAAAAAGATCTGGCATGCTCACTTATGAAACATTTGTTTTTCCTGACTGAACTCCTTTGAAATTCTTCTTTCCTGCACAACCCTTTTTCTCAATATTTTACATTGTAACATGGAGATTACACCGAACCATTTTTAAAAATGGCTTAAATGGCTGTGGTTTTTAAACTAAATTTCATTTGAAAATGCATTTTTATCTTTATTTGTTTATGGAGAAACCCTAACAGAGGTGCATGAGTCTGAACTAAGAATACTAACTACTAGATATGCTTCCTTTTAGAATGTTGATTTGTATAATATCTACTGTATGCAATAATAATAATAATCCTGAAAATTATTATTACAAGGGCTTTTTTAGAATGTTACTTGGTATAATAATAATACTGAAAAGCTAAATTTCCTAGGAAACATAATACCAAGCTTAAAAAAAGATTGTATTTAAATCCAAAGTTGGGCTTACCTGACTCACCTTCAAACTCACTAAGAAAAATTTCCTTTCACTTACCTGAAAGAAAACAGGTTAGAAAATTAGGTTATTAGATTGTGACAAGAAAAACTGTATCATTTCTGTCACATTATTCCTCATTTCCAAACAGAATTGCACTGAATAAATATACTTTTTAGTTTTCATTCATTTAATTCATAATGCCTTTTACATCTGAAAAACAGCAGGACAGTTGGAACACAAGCTTGGTTTTTATTTGAAAAATATTACATCTTCACATTTTTTATTTTTGAAAGAGGTAAGTGCAGAGTAAATATGTTTGCCAAGAATGCCAAATGGGAATTTACTGCATGTGAATATGCTACTGCCGTTGCCAAAAGAAGGCAAGTTAAACCTACATGTGTTTCTACCCAAAAGCGTAGGACTACAGGCAAAACGTGCACTTGAGAATTATACTGACAGAACTGCACATCTCGTGATGAGCACCCATGGAAACAGCAGGCCAGACATCTTCATGGACATCAGCATAAGTATTGTCACTAGCCTTGCTAAACTTAAAACTGCATAATACAGAGCACACATTTGTGTACATTTCTTACATGAAAAGCTCTGGCAGTCTAAGACTTGACAAACATAAAATATTTTCCTGTTCTTCAAATTAGCAAGGAGTATTTTCAAGGGAAAGGGTAGGAGATCACTCTGTAGAAAAATAATCATAATATTTCTATAAGAAACACATTAACATGTCACTAGCAAACTGGTGTCCAACAGTACAACCGCTACGGTGGCTCTTATTTCCACTGCATAATAACAAATAGTTCCTGCACCAAGAAGTTTACAAAATAGTGTATTTAAAAATAATTTCTAGTTCTCATATTTTCTGAAAACACCTACATTTAAAAGGATGTTTCCTTTAGACTGTTATTCCTTCCACTGCTTTTGTAAATAGGCAGTCATGATGCACGTGATTTAAGCACACAATTTCTAATGCCTTAGCAAACATGCAAGCAAAACATCTTGGCTTCTATGAGCCTATAAATGAAGGGTTAAACACACTACTAAAACATAATAGCCAGTGCCTTTTCCTAACTCCCCTCTAACAGGAAGGCTGACAGATCCTGACCGCAGCAGACAATAGCTGGGATTGTACTAGCAAGAACTAGTTCAGCTGCATCACTTGCCAATAATTTTTTTAGCAGATTTAACATTCTTCTGTTTCCTTCACTTGAACAGTATGATGGGAAGGGGAGAAGGAGGAGAAGAGCAGATAAATTTCCATCAGAGCCTTAGCCACTGAAAGAATTTGTCCTTGGTACCTGCCAAATGTGAAACTTCAGACCAGAGGCTAGCAGGGCTAACCGTTTGGAGATGATAGCAATGATCTCACAGCAATGCAAACTGGGGCACAGAGCTGCTTTGGCAAGATGTGTTCTGGCTGCACGATACGTCGGCGGGCCCAGGAGCCCCCCACGCTCTCCACCCCAACAGCGGCAGCACAGCCACCAAAGCCCAGGACTCCAGTGGGGGCCAAACAAAAACTACCAGCTCTACACAAAAATGTGTTTTATACTTGCAATTATTCCAGTGGACCAAACATAGCCTTGCAGATATGCATACATATCCACCTACAGCACCCTGATTGCGATCTACACATAAAACATTTAAACTCTACTTGCATTCAAACCACTGCTGAAGTAAAAGATTCAGCCACGCTGGAGTGTCTACAAAAACACTCAAAAACCTCAGTTGCTCACTATACTCTAGAACTAATTGTCAGAAGTAGAGGCCTTGCATGTGGTCCCTGCCCTTTGGTTACATATATATACACATTATCCTAACGACAGTAAACAGTATGGAAAAGAGGCAACCTACCTTCTATGTCATCTGGAGCCGTGGTGTAAATGTTAGAAAGGTTAAGCTTCAGTCTGTCAGGGCACTCTCTATTTACAGTCAGGCTGGGTGATATCACTAGATCTAGCATTTCCTTATACCTGAAGGAAAACAAAGGAAAAACATAATTTATTCATTAATTATGCATGCTTACTAATGATTCAATTTTTTTTCCCCCCTAAGAGTATAAATATTAAAGCTGATTACCTAAACCCAGGCTTCATATAAATTCCACATAATAACATTCACTAAAGTTTTCATCAAAGGGAAATGCTGAATTAAAATGCAGTACTTAATGCCCTTGGAGATTACACCCATCTGATTAATGCTTTTCCTTTCTTCCTGGATTTTGCCACACAAACTAATTTTCCTGATCTCTCATATGCCATCAGAGTGAGAATGTACACACCAGTAAGGCTCCAGAACAGACTATTAGGGGCTGCAAATGAAGTTGAGGGAAGTTAACAGCATTGTCTAGTCTTACAAGATAATAAGGTTAGTACTTGTGATAGGATCAGTTTTCCAGGGGACAACTAAACCAGGCACCTAACTGTAATGTCCTGACCATTAGGTGGCAGTGATACAAGGACCTTCCCTTTCACATAAATAACCTCATCCAATTTAACCACAAATTTCAAATGAACAATATACAGGGCTTGACTGAAGAAAAACACGGTTGGTTTTGTGTTCACACCACTTACACTGTAATGAAAGCCTACAAATTCTGCATGACACAAACAGTTCAGAAAAGAGAATGATTTTAGCAATCATTATTTCAGCCCCTGTGCACACCACAAATAGGCCTATTCATCTAATACTACTATTTTCAATACAGGTGTCTAACTCCAGCTGTACACCTTTGCAGAAGTGGACTCCAAAGACACTTGCTTCCCTTCAAATGCTGGATGTTTTGGATGAGCACAGGACATTGTACAGAAGTACAAAACATGGGTATGGCATTGAGTGTAAAGACTGGCATATCTACGTTTGCAAGTTTGGGTGAAGACAGCAGGGTGAGTACAGTAAGGAAACTGTGTGTTACATCAGGTATCTGTACAATGGCTTTTATGCAAGGCAGGCTTCCTGGACACCTTTTACTCCCAAAATGTTCTGCCCCTGTTTCCCATGCAACCAGTGCCTGCAGCTGGAACTATAAAGAACCAATTACCCAAAGAAAATCTGAAGCTAAAAATGTCAATTAATTATATTAATTTTTTTTTAAATACACACAATGCTATGGAAACCAATTTGCATTTCCTAAGACTACCCCAATGTATTTTGCAGCTTTTGTTTCAAGTGCAGAATGATGAAAAGAGGAGGACTCAAAGATACTCTGCGCTCCTCTGCTTTCTGCAGCCACATAGATTACATCCTTACTTCAGTCTTCCAGAGGCTACTGGGGGGAATTAGGGCTATTAGGTAAAAGTGTAGCTGTGCTTTTGGACAGAGCAGGGCCTGGGCAAAAGCAGATGGAAGAGAGGGCATATGGTTGTGAGCAGATCCATGGCACAGAGCTGCAGCCTGCATGGGCTCCCCTTTCTGCTTAGCACAAAATATGGTGCCTGCAAAGGCAGCTGGCACCCCCCTGCTCTCAGGCTGGGACCTACCTCTGCCAGTCTATAAAACAGCAGATGACATGGCAGTCACAGGCCAGCAGCAATCCATACCACACCTAAAACATCATGAAGTTAAAGACAACTGCACATAAACCTGACATCTTGACACCGGGCTTCTGCAATACTAATTATGCACTTCTGGGAGAAGCAAAGAGGTTTGATTTGGTTTTCTGTTCAAATGCCACTGTACGAGTTTACCAGCTTTAAGAAACAGAGAACAATAAACCACATACTTTGTATCTGAACTTCTCCAATCACTTTTACAAAGCCTGTAAGTCCCTGTGAGGGAGGGTATTGTTATGAACGGGCACAAACCAGACAAAGTATTTTACCTGTAAGCGAGCAGCAAAGACTGAGGCCAAGTTCATTTTCACCTTCCGCACCTAACAGCTGGGAGGGCAGAGATCCACCCTCTGAATTTAGAGCTGCCAAAAATGGGTATGAAGAGACATAATCATGTACAATCTCCACAGTCCCAGTCATCCTTTTCTCCAAATGGGATCAGAGCTCCTCGTCTCCTCCCTTGAAAATCCATGTGGGCCTATGCATTTTCAACGTGACCAATACAGCCTAAGTCCAGAGGCTGGTAGAGGCTTCCTAATTATGTGTCACAAAGGAGACCTTTAGTCAGCAGTGAATGATCAGTGGAGTAGACATACAATACCCTGAATCCAACACTCATGAGATCCATGCTCCCTACTACTGTGTTACAGATTTGCTAAGAAAACAAGACTAGCATAAAAATCAGTGTTGCTTTGCAGCTTGACAGTCTTTGTTGCTAGTGGACCTCCAAGGGCTCTACCTTGAGCTGTGTCCCTGTAAAGACTGTTTCTGTAAGCACAACTGCCTCCCTCTCCCTGCCTCAGACCCAGACACTAAAGCACAGCAAGACAGAAGTAAAAATGCAAGTGGACAGGGCCCACCAATTGTGCCCACAATCAGTGTCTATTCTACCAACTGCACAGAAATGCAACAAGGACTTCAGATCTGTATAAAGACAAAACAAATAGCCCCTAGCTGTAAAAATTCCTCTCTTAGTATAATGGCAGAGTCAAAACAGCAATCCAGGACTCCTGACCTAAAGCTAAACAAAACAGAGCCAATGAGAAACTTCACTCAGTCCTAACAGCACTGGAACAAGTTATGCTCCAAACTGGTACCCGCAGACAGAGGCTTTACTGAAGCACATATGCATCTGCTTCACAGGCAGTGGGAAGCAGGCAGATGCCTCAGAGCCACAGACTGTCAGACAGTAAGGGATGGTCATTGCCCTTCTGCACACTTTGCTCACGCCAGAGGAAAGAGAGATTCTTCACATGAAATGGCTCATCTCACTCTTTTGCTGGCACGGCCAGGCTGCTGCAAAGAAAGGGGTCAGGAAGATTTTTGTGGTGCTTACTTTTCAGCAGGGAAGAACAAGGTCTCTCCTTCAAGAAGCTATGGCTCCTAAGGCTCTCTTTAAAAAGCAGCAGGCTAGGCAGCGGCTCTTTTCCCAGAGAAATTGCTTCATTCAAATCCGCTGGCACCCAATTAAATTTTGTTTGCAAGGCTAAGAAAGCAGAGTTCAGTTCTATACTGTGCTTTCCTTTCTACTGTAAGCAGTGTCCAATTCCACCTCCAGCTCCTTAAGCTACACCTGAATGGAGGAAAAGCACTGCTGTGCCAGAGCCTGTCAAGCTGAGGATGTTCTACATTGTTGCTCAGATAACACATGCCCTTCAGCATAATTCAAAACCCCATCATTTATGACACTGCCCAGACTGCTGCCAAGTGAATGGGAGCAGATGTTTAAAGGGAAATGATCTTTTATAATGATTAATGCACTTTAATTACATCATTGTTCAGAGATTTCATTAGCTACTCTCTGACTGATGATTTTTCTACTGGTTTTGTTTACTTCTGTATTCACGAAGGCACATCACACTTCCCTGTATTTGTTCTATAAAATTTCCCTGTATTAATTTTTTTCAGCTTCCATTTTTCTTTAGATTATGTATTAGTTGCAGGTACAAACAGGTAACTTTTCAAAGAAGTGCTTGCCTGGGTGCACACGTCACGTCTGTGTTTGCGTCGTTCGTGGCTTTGCGCATTCTGCACACCCTTTACCCACTTGTCCATGTGCCTTTCTCACTTAACATCCTGCTGCAGAAGAGTTTCTGAAATTCCAGCTTTAACGATGGCAATCTGCAGAAAATCTTCAGTAACAGAATGGAACCAGACTGGTATTTATTTAACACAGTAAACGACATGCTGGAGTGCAACTGATGAAAATATCAAGTCTTTGTTTGCTTGCTTTTTGGAGTGAAAACATTTTCTGGCTTAAGTAATGCACAGTAAATCAGTAATAAAGTTTGCTGAATATGAGTTTTTATTAAAACCAGTGATGGCAGCATCTAGCATGTTGGGCTGACAGACATCTGGAAGAGCTTTTGGCTTCTATAATTAAGAAGAACCTTGTGTGAATTTGGTGCTCAGCTTTTCCATTAGGATCCCCTACTCAAAACCCAGTATTTTGTCCTGAAAGTTGGCCCACAAAATCTCATCCAAGAACATAAACTTTTCTCTTTTCTAATGTTTAAGAGGGAAAAAAAAACAACCCAGAAGTCTTTTTCTATCACACTAAAGCTAGAAATGCCAAACATTTTAAGGTTTCACATTTTTGATCAAGGTGTTGGGGTAACCTACAAATCACATTTTCTTTTACAACAATGTTTTGAAGGCAGGGATTCCAGACCCCACCTTGAAAGGCTCAAACGTGTGCTGAAGATCAAGCTACTGAGCAAAGCACTCCAAGACTGGTGTACACAGGACCCAGTGTGCAGACCAAGCTAGCAAGGTGATCTGGTTACCAGTGATGATGAGAACTTGATGGATAATATTTTGAAAGGAAGAAACAGGAACTGACCACCACTTTGTGGGCAGATGCAACCACACCACAGCTCTGCTTAGCACAGCTGAGAGGCCAGATGGCACCAGAAAGAGATGGAGGAGAAGGAAAGTATCTCTTAGTCTGCTCTAACTTGTTCACTCCCCACAACAGAGTGAAGGCATCATCTCAGGACCATAGGTATTTCCATCCTCACTACAGAAGCAGCAGACTTGTTCCTGGGGGTCTACATACTCCATCTCTGGGGTAAGGAGATAATATTCTGGTTTCAACACGCACAATTACATGAAGTGGAACGAATGTTCAAAAAAGCCCTTTGAAGGCATTTTCGGTAAGACACCTGGGCAGAAAGCAGCACCAGGGCAAACTCTATAGCCAAGTGATGAAGATATTTCAGAAGGAATGTGTGTAGGGAAGAGCAGAGCATTTGACCTTAATGACAGCAGTCTGTAGGGGGGTATTTGAGCAACAGTTCAGAAAGTACATGCCAGGAGTAAGATAGGATGGGGGGGAAAAAAGGTGGCATGGTTGTGGAAAAAATAGAAGAGAATGAACTCTGTATCTGCCATCAGTGGAGGAACTGATGAGTTAGAAGTGCCACCCCCCAGAATGAAGCAGATGAGAAAAAAAAGACAGGATTCCTGCCCTTGAGAAAAACCTGCAAGAATTGACAACGGGAAAGACAAGACACAGTGAGGAAGTAAGAAATTGCAAAGAAAGTTTGCTCATGCAGGGAGAAGCAAATCTAGAAATTACTCTCCTTGCAACAACCCCATGCAATGATCTTCTCAAGAATTTTTACTTGTATCTGGCTAGAGGCCAAACACAAGCTTAAACCACTAGATCTTCCTAAACATGTGCATATGCCAGCACAGAGCCCTAGGCAGGAGTGGTACAAGCCAAGTCCTCTGCTTTTAGCTCTGCTGGGAAGGGGTGGAATAGAGACAGAGATTGCAGTCTAATTGCAAGACTAACATTTTTGTCTTGCTTTCATCACTTTATCTGGTTTTAATTACTTAACTGCTTTCACCTTTACTCCCCTCAAAAAATGGTACAGATTACTAAGTAGAAATCTGCAACTTCATGACTCCAGTCCTACTTACCATAAAAAATGACAGGCCAATTCCCCACTTTGCTTCAGAAGTGAATTACTAAAAGGTAATGGCAAAAAAAAAAGTGAAGATGACTTTCTCAATCTCTGATTCAAAGAAAACAAACATTTCAAAAATGAAAACTCCAATCCTAAAAAGTCTTTCCTTCATTCCTAAGAAATACAAGATTTGTTGTAATTTCTTTCCACGTGGGTAAAGTTTTCAACAGTACCTGCTATGTATCATTACTCTTCATTGGGAATTAAGATTTCTATTGTTTTAACTCCTTGGGAAGCATGGCAGCTTAGCCAGCTTTACCAGAACTAACTGGTTGCAAAATTACACTCCCCATTTTATTCCACTCCTGCACAAGAAAAAAAAAAAAAAGGAATCATTCATAAGCAGGGAAAACTCTATTATCCTGCAACCATCTTCCAGGTGGTATAATGATAGGGAATCTCCCATACTGAAGATTTTGGCTACTTCTATCCACACAGTTCAGAACCAGAGGAAAGTAATTTCATTTCCTCTGTCAGTACATTCCTTCTCAAACTGTTAGGACGATTTCTCTCCATCTATAATAGATCCTTTGTTCTTTCCATTTCAAGAACTCAGAAATGCTTCAGCAGGTGAAAACCACAACGCTGTTTTCTCTTTTATAATGAATCTCAGCTCATCCACGAATGCATCTGATAGATGTATGCAGGAAAGGCCTGAACAGGCATAAAGTTAACCTGAGCTGGCATAAATGCTCATGTACAAGACTGACAGTATAGCCATGATGACAAGATATCTTTTCAAGGTGACCTGCAGGGCAGAGTGCCTCAAGCTGTTTATATTCCTGAGAGCTGCCTTTTGCTGATGTAATCAGACAATAAAAGCAGCAGTACTCGTCTGGATTCATCATTGCCCAGCTCATAGTAGTATGGCTTGCAGCACAGCATCTGGGGATGGAGGTACACAGTTGTGTTACTCTCCAACACATATCTCAGGGTAAGGACTGAGCCAAGAGGAAGAAGAGAAAAGTTATGTGATAGATAAGGGACAAAGCACATCAGACTGAAGTTGGAAATTAAACTGAGGTGGTAGTGAGGCTACTCCAGATGACAGGCACACAGCTAAGCCTTCTTGAAACTGCTGATCAGATTGGGTCTTATATGAGAGATGAAAAAAATAAATGAGACAAAGAAGGACCCGGTGAGTATTGGCTAGACTCACTCCCCTTGACAAGAAAGGTCTTGATGTCGACTGAAGCAGGACCCCACTTGCTTTCTGAAAGAGCTGGGAAGAAAGCCCATCTAAGCAGCGCCTTTGTGCGACTCAGAGAAAGCTGGGCTGAGCATGCAGGGACACCCAAGCTCTCCTTGTCCCAAGGTCAGCATTCTCAAACTGTGCTTCTTTGCAGCCCCTCATCACTCTCTTTGTGTACATATTGCCACACAGTTTTTAGATCTTACGAAAACAACAACCCCAAAATGTGAAATAAGAGCTCGAGCACCCAAGGAAGACCTGGATCACAAACAGTTTAATTTAGTAGTCAAATGGAAAACTTCTCATAAACAAAATCAGCCTTTCCATTTCCCTCTCTATTCTCTGTACATCTAAAATAGTTCACACAAGAAAAAAAAATGGTTTGAGTTTACATCAAGATTTTCAAGTTCCTTTTTCTTTTCAAAATGTGTTAATTCTAAACAATTTTAAGTAAAAATAACTGAGAAAATAGCAAAACAGACCATTTCTGTCATAGTTCTGAAACTACTATTGTTTAAAAATACCCAGAGTATTCCAACAGCTCTAAAATCCTTCCCCACATGTTTTTTTGGTTTGGTTTGGTTTTTAAAGAAGAGAGACAGTCTTTTTATTGAATTTTTACTTTCACTGGAAGTCTTCTGTCTTGCCCATAGACCAGACAGTAAAAAACAGAAGAAAAATCCAATCTCATTAATTTAAGCCAGTTTCACCTTTTTTTTGAGGAAGGGATGCCTTAAGACTTTTGAGTGCTTGACACTGGCAAAAATAACTGCATGCCATGTTTCCCTGACAGTTGAATTTCCAGAAGCATTGGCTTGCTTCTCCAGGCTTCATCACCTCCAATTCTAGACTGCTTTTGAATGTTTTTTTTTTTCTTTAGCATGCTGTTTCTTTCTTGTCTCTCTTTTTTTTTAAAAAAAAAAAAAATCAGGCAAATAAATGTTCTTCCTACTCCTAGCAAGGCTTTACTCTTCCCTTCTCCAGGTGCTCTTTCCTTGACCCCTACACTGCAGATCTGGAGCAATACTGGGAGGAAAAGGGGGGGGCCAGTCTGCGTTGTGATCCCCCCCAGCACTTCCTGCAATTAACTGGGAAGAGACTGAAGGAAGATAGACCAAGGGAAGCATCAGCACTGTCTAAGGACAAGTCTAAGGTAAAGGGGACATAAAACCAAATAAGCTCACTGTTTGTTATGAAAGCACAGTAAAAGTAGCTTGAAAATCTGAAGCGAGCCGGGGTTTGCACCACAGACTTTCAAGCTGGCAGCCTAAACAGGAAATACACTATAGAATTGCTTTGAATCACTGGGGGGGTTAAAATTAATTCCACAACTAGCACTGCACTTAGAATAAGTCAAACTGAGAAAGTTGAATTTTTCAACATGTCAATTTTCTACTGAACCTGTTTGCTAGATGGAGAAACATTTGCAAGAGATCATATTATTTGCCAAAGAATGAAATTACTCAGCAGTCTTACTGTGGACAATCAAGTACCACACAGAACAGACTAAGTTGAAAAAGAAACACTATGAGCTTACAGCCTACAGTCATTCACAACATAAACTGTGTGTGTATACCTATATATGCACACGTGTATGCACAAATATACATATATATCTCAGTTTCCACATTTCTCTTTGCCATTCACAAGCTTTTTAATTCCATTACACCTCTTCCAATTCAGATCCCCAAAGCACACCAGGGCTGAGTGTGACTGCAGAAAACCATTCTGGCACCTCCAGCTGCAGAGTCATGGCCCATAACACAAAACAACTGTCTCCAAAGACAGGGCTTCACAAACCACATACTGTAGCATCTGGCTCCTGAGTCTTATTTGTCACTACTTAGGCACCTCTTTCCACCCTGAAGAACTATGCTTTTTATCCCTTCTCTACAGAATCACAAGGGCTAAAAACTCACTTCAATGTAAATCACAAAAAATATTATTTAAGAAAACCAATGAGATTTGGAAGGAGGAAATAACAGCTGATAACTTAGATTATTCATGCTGAGATCATCTCAGTTCTGTTACAGGACTGTGCAAGAGTATATTTTGTTTTGTAGCCTATGTGTTACTTTTATGCTAAGTCACTGATTTAATTTAGCTTTGAAATTCATAGGAAAAGTAGCTCTGAGAAAATAGGTAATCCACAATTCTTGGACAACAGTAACCTCCATGAAGAATAAAATCAAAAGGAAACCAATAAAATAACTTCTTCCACAAATTCTGCAATACTCAGAATCAGCAAAGTTGGGGAGTTTGTTGGATGGCACCACAGAAAGGATGGGTGAGGGCAGCAGTGTGCTCTGCCACACACCCCAAGCTCCACACAAGAACAGATGAAAACAGCTACTCTGCCTGTTGCTACTGCAGGAGCTAGCTACATGCAAACTGCAGGAAAAAATACAGGTTTATCTGCACTAAAAGCAGCACAGTTCTGACATGAAATAGGGAAAAACTTCAAGGTTCTAACATATCTTTTCAGTGGGATAAATGTGTATTTTTCAGGTCCTATAGCAGGCATGTGGATAATTCACAGGGGGAAGCAAAACAAAAGGGAAGCCCAAATAGGCTGCAACCAGAATAATCATTTCTGTCACGTGTGTAAGAATATGTCTGAATGTTCTCAACACTGCTGGTCAGTAAGAGAGAAATGCTGAAGTTACCATACTTGTCTCTCAAAATGTCAAGCTTTTCCAGCCATGAAGCCACCTCCTCAGACAGAAGACATGAGGATTCTATCCATTGCCCACAGTCCTCCTCTGAGCATGCTTCCCCATGTCCATGCTAGTGGCTCACCCTCCACATTTGCCACCGTGGGACTGAGGCTAGTACTTTTACACAGACACAACGTGCTTTGAGCCACGTGTCTCACTCGGGAGCCTTTCTATTCCAGTCTGAGCTGAACACTGGTAGCAACTTCAATTTTTCCTTCTGTTACTCAGCAGTCAAGGGAAAGAAGAGAGGATATGGATAGTTTCTTAACACCAAGAGAAATTAAGACAGTTTCATGCACTGAAAGTTGACCATTAGCTGGAAGGAGTGCCAAAGGGAAACATTTTCCAGGAAGTTTAGTGCTGGATGGCTTTACCCTGGGGAGAGGAGCGCTGGCTGCAGGGAGCGCCAGCAGCCGTCTTTCTCCACAGATGGATGGCTTCACGTTGTTGTGGATTTAAATGTGCATGGTTACCCATAAACATTTATACCAGCCAGATCCTAAAGAAGAACTCCTGATTCAAAGGGCAGTGATGCATCATTCATGAAGTTTCCACAGAAAGATGAATGTACTAGAAAATACCTGCCCATAATTCTTAATAAGATCCACAGGTAATTGTGTGCAGGAAAGGGTGGTGCTCACTCAGGAACAGTTCGCACTGAGGGCACAGTGAGAACAAATTAGTTCTGCTGCAGAGAAACAGCAGATCAAGCCCTCATCTAAGACTCAGAAATCCTGAGGTTTTCTCCCCACTCTGCCCCTGGTAACTCAGCTGACCCCTCAGCATGTGCTTTGTGCCAACACTGTGCTTTCTGACATTTGTGTGCCTTCCCTACAGAGGCTGCAGGACAAGCATTCCTCTTTCTATCTGAAACACTGACATGTGCAATACTGGCCTGCTCTCCGTGGGACCTTCAGGTACCTACAGATATAATTTTCTCCAGGGCTACAGTTTATCTTGAAGTAACACAAAGCAGCTTCTACTGTGTTCTTCCAATATGGAAAATGCTTTCTCTTACTCCCTGTGACTGGACCATGTCAGACTCGGCACTGCTACCACCACTGCACCAACAGAGTATTTTAGAAGAATGTGCTTGGGTGTCATGAGCACGTTGTCATCTACACTGTCCCTCATTTTATGGACAGGGGGAGATATGGACCTGTGCTAACCCTGGTATGAGCCAAGCATGCAGTGACCCACAGTTCCTACTGGCCTGGGTATCTTCACCAGTCTATTTACCTCTGCAGCTACATCACGTGAATGATCCAGAGAAAACAAGATGGACTGAATTAGCCCAACTGTTTCAGAAGGCCCTGACCAATCCCTGCCAGAAGGACATTGTAGTCAGCCTCAGCTGCCCGTGTGCACCAGGCCTTAGATGCTCCAGGGTTGGCAGCTGCCCCTGCAAACCACAATGTGGTGTGGCATAAAGGTGCATGTTGTCACAAGGCTGAGTCTGACACCAACTAGGGAGAGCTGTGTGGTGGTGTTGGAGCCAATCGAGAACTGCAATTCTAGTTTCACTCCCAAGCTCTGTCACTAACAGACTGAGCAAGTTTCTCAGGACTACATTAAGGACTCTCTAAATCTGATAAATACAGTATCAGTTGCCAATTAAGCTCTTTTTAGGGACTGAAAAGTGCTCTGATATCTTTAGGTGAAATCTGTTACACTATTGCAGTATCAATATCCATGTCAATGAATAATGACCACCCTGGACATGAGATGGCTAAGAAGGAGGTGAGGCATGAGAGCTGTCCTTCAGGGCATGTTCTCTCAACTCACCTCTGGTCCAAAGACTCTCCATTCCTAGACTATGAGAATTTCTTCACCCTTTTGATTTACTTCTTAAACCTGTCAAGAGTCCTGCAATGGCTCCAGCAACCCAGTAAGAAAGGTAAGGCTGTCCCTTTATAACAGGCCTGTGTCAGCACCTCCTTTCTCAGCCTGTAAAGGAGTAGCATTCAGGGAATAATAACTCAGGAAGAGCTATGGGAAAAGAACTATGAAATGTAAGTTAGTAGAAGGACCTTATATGTGAGGGAAAAGTCTAGCATAACAGTACAGGTGAGGCTGGAGTGAGAATGACGCACCCTCTCCTGGGTCTGACTCAGTCAAACTTAAAGTAAGTTATTCTTCCCTCCACGTGTTCACTGATATAATCTTCTCCACCCCCCTTTTGACTAATAGCAAAATAAAAATCAGATTTAATTATTAATAATTATTATCAATCTCAAATAATTTATCTGAGGAAGGAGATGTTCTTTAGTCAAAAAGTCAAAGGTTTTCATTCCCAGCCCTGACACTAATTCATTGGCCATAAACAGTGCATCTCCTTTGCCTACTGCAGGGGTTTAAAGGTTTATTTACCTTCAGAGCAAGCAGTTCCACACACCAGTAATTCTTGGTTACTGGATGGGTACCTCCAAATGCAAGTGCTAAGTTTTCATCTGCCCATACAAATAACATAAAGGTTTGTGATATCATTACTGGCACGTGTGTATACATACATACCAGAGACACATTGTTACAACACTGAGCTCCTCCTATGCTTTTGAAAACACAAGAGAAAGTTATTACTTAGGTTAAGGTCTTCAAGAATCTGTGTCAAATGTGTAGGAGTTACTCTGCTAGTATTATTTCTGTAGGGAAAGTTGGTTACTTTGTCAGTAGGAGTAACACATTGTAACTTTTTTTGTTCCTGTATCTCTACCTGGAAGGTTCAAACAGGTTCAAATGGGATATTCTGAATCAGGAGACAGGCTGATGATTGTAGTTTATAGATAAAAAGTTGAGCGGAGCAGACTTCTCGTTTTTTAATGAGCTGCACTACAAGAGCAGTGAGCCAAGTAACAGTCTAGTTGCTGCACATCTTGGGGATGTTAGGAGAAAAAAAGGACAACTAATCAAAAACAATGCTTGAGCAATAACTGCACTTTGATTTTTCACTTGTGCCAGAAGTGAAAATACTGAATGACAAATGCACCACCAACCCAATGCCATTCACACAAATGTCCTCATTTTCCTTTGCAAAGTCTGATGTGATAAAGAAAAACACTTCCTGAAAGTGCCATTTTGTCATATTAAACAGGACTCAAATGACTTGCCAAAGTACAGAGGGACACTGACATTTGAACTGCAGGAGTTTTGTTTTCTGTCTTGTTTTTCCCCACTGTGACTATTGCATTTGAATAACTGGAATTTTTAAAATCCCTTTTCCTCCTTTCACCATGATGTAATGCAACTGTTACACAAGATTAACAACATAGAGCTACTGCTGCTGGAGCCAAGTTTGGCACCAAGAGAGATTAGAGTTGGCACCAAACAGCATGATCTTTAAAATAAATTTGGCAGACATAGTGAAAAGGTTTTTGCCACTGCTGCCATAAACAGCGTACAGAGCAGTAAATGGAAAAGTGCTGAAAGAGACCATGGTTTTGTTACTGGAACAAAGACACCCATTAGCTAACCACTTAATCTAGCACCTACTTATATATGAAAACTAGAGAGTTTTACAATGGCATGTCAAAATTAAGGGCAGTAGCAGGGACCAAAGTGTAACATAACAGTGCCTTTCAGATGTCAATCACACCAAACTGAGGCTACAAAACCCAGCAGCTAGCTACCTATTGCAGAGCCAGGAGAGTCTCTGTGCACAACTGCAAATTCCACTAGATTATTCAAAGAAAAATACTTGATCCATGTAAGAGCACATCTGTCTCAACAAATTTCTCTTTCCAGTACTTTTCAGTTATGCTTTCCCAAGAAAGAATTCTCTCCTACCCAATGATGCTGGAGCAGTGCTCTGGAAAAAGATGCATATGTGTATTTTTCTTTTTTAAATGCAGATGGAACGGAAAAGAGAAATGCAAGTTTACCTCACTGTATCCCTCTCAGCCTAAATCAAAAAAGCGTGGGCTGATTCTCTCTGCTTTATATAAGGGTCTGATGATTTGTGATGTGGACATCTGCCTGCAGCTGGACAGATGCCACCAGCTTATTTCACACAGACAACTAGACAGCCATGTAATAGTAGCATTTTTCAGTTGCTACTATTTTTTTTTTTTTAAATAAAGCATTGCATAGCAGATCAACTCCCATATTCCATCCTAAATTTCCCCAATTTTTAAAACTCTAAGCACAAACTCTCAAACAAGGGACCACCTTCACCAGGCAGATAGAAGTCAGAAGCATGTGTGGTGCTATAGCATCTTTTTGCCAATCAAACATGTAAGAACATTCAAAGCAGATTTCAAGGGATTTACCTGGTCCTCAGTAGTAACCATGCACTTTATCATAAGCAGTACCAACAAGCACTCCTAATGGGATAGCCAACATGGTGCTTGTGTGTGCAGGCAAGCAGAAATTACAGCCTCCTGTTGCAACTTACTTAGGCATAGATGAAAAGCAAGAACTGCTTTAAAGGTAAAACCTTGATTTTTTTTTTTTTTTTTTGATTTTTTTTTTAACCCATTCCCAAAAGACAAACTGAAAAAAATGGGATCTGATTACTGTGACGTAGCTTTTTCCCTGATGACTTCAAATTCTTTGAACAAAACTGTCAAATCCGAAAACAGGAGAACTCTAAATGACCACAAACCATGGTTATCTTTTACTGGAAGATGTTTACAGCTTCAGTGACAAAACTTGAAGTCCACTTTGTTTTACTAAGAGCAGTTTCCTCTTATCATGTTATATATCACTTACCCTTGGGATCACCAGTCCAGCTCTCAAGAAGCTACTCTACAATACAGCTCATCACCTCTGAGGCTGCCTGTCAACAATGACTGCTCAAGCACAATGCCAAATCAGGGGACTGCTGTAAACACGGGAGTGCTGGGATTCCAAACAGCAATGGAAATGAATGCTTCATTCACAGCACTGCAAGGCAGCTCAAGAAATTTTTGTGCAGGTACAGAAAAAGGCAGCTATCTAGAGTTGATTCAAAATCTAAGGAAAGAGTTTTATCATCTGTACAGTTCAGCAAATCCAGCGCAAGCAAAAGCCAACCTCAGCTTCTTGGTAATCTGAGAACAAGCTTACATGTGCCATTAAGAAGGTGACTGCATTAGACTTATAATTCATTTGACCTGCAGCATCCCTAGCTTAAAGGCAAATTTCTCTCACTCACATGGGACTTCAAAGGCTCTCACCCTTTCACAGCCCAGAAGAGTAGCCCAACAGCCTGGCTCAACAGCTGATGTGTTTCCCGACATTGGATTGATTTCAGCTCATCACCTTCAGCACAGTTTATCTCTGACACTTCTATGAAGTAACTTCTACCACAGACAAAAGATTCTAAATAGCTTCCTCCCTCCAGCTAGTACAGAATGGTACAGATATGACCAATTCACTCATTAAGCAGCATGCAAAAGCCACTCTTGATGAGTCCAACTGTTTGCACAATGAGCTAACAAAAAAAACCCAACCGACCAACCAACCAAAAAAACAAACCACCCAAACAAACAAAAAAAACCAAACCAAAAAAAACCCCCAAACTGTGCAAAATATCTGAATGCAGTGCTTGTCTTTCAAAGGAAATACAGCAGCTTATCTCATTTCCCTCTTCCCCAAAAAGTAGTCCTAGTAACTCTAGCAGAAAAGGATAAAGGAGAGTGTGCCTAAATGCAGGGCATGTTTTACTAGTGCATATATAGGAGGAAAAAAAAAAAACAAACCCCAAAAGGGTAGAGGGGTTTGAGCTCAGACAAATTACAGTACTACATGAATTTCCCTGAACTACTGATTAAAGGGCCACCTTAAAATACTAACACTGATAAAACTGCCATTAGGAAAAAAAAAAAAAGAAAGTTTTTCTCAAGTGGGATTGTCAGAAATGGCAGATTTGATGCCACGGACCAGTGGCTATGACTCTCATTAGGGAGACCTGCATTCAGTTCTGTGTCAGCCAGAGTTTTCCTGTACCAGAGTATTCTGCAAAGCCAGTGTGTATTAATCTGCTTACCTCTATTTCCCTTCTCTGTAAAGCAGGGATTGCTGCATTTTTCCACTTCTCAGAAAGCTGAAATGAAAGCCATGAAGATAATGCACTGCATTTAGGTAAGCTGGCATGAGGGAGGAAATTATACAAATGCCAAAGAAAAGCAACCCTACACCTACAGAAAATGCCATGAAACCAGCATATTTCTGGATTTTCCTAACTACTTCACAACCTTTCTCTGCTCTTCTGCCAGTGCAGACACTGCCTGCAGTTGTCAATACAGAACAGAAGCCTCACAATCCTATTTTCTCCTAGGCCACATAACATCTCTCCTCCTTCCTACACCCAGCTTTTGCATGGCTAAATTCTCTCTTTAATTAACATCTGTCTGTGTAACTCTTCTATCCCAGTTGGTCCGTTTCTACCCTCAAGCAATAGGTGCTAGGTATGTCCTGCATCTTCTGTTAGCACATGTCCCACCATGGTTACCATGAAGCATAACCAATCTGCTAACCCCTGGACAGCTGCTGGTTTTACAGGCTGTCATCACAAAGACTGCCTGTGTGCCCACTTGTGGGATTTTGATTCTTTAGGAGCCCAGCTATGGAATTCATTCAGTTCAGCTGCAAATTTAACTATAGAACTGAAAGGCCACAATTAAGAGAACGAGCTTCTCTTCGTTGAGCTTCTCTTCACAAACTACCTTTGGGGCTTATCTCACACCTTAAAATCCTGCATCCTTCCCTTCTAATATAGTCCCTGAAGGTTAACAGGGTGCCTTTGAAGCAGCAGATACTGCAGAGTAAATGGTTGCAACAAAGATCCCAAAATGCAAGCTTTCACAAGAGAGGACAGAGGTTCTGTACCAGAACCTCTCTTCTTCTATAACCAGTCTAGGAACTACTTCCTCAGTGTGCATATGTCAGTAGAGTAGAAGCTGAGAGACAAAAACCAGTGAGAAAATAAAACAAATTTTGTGACATAAAAGTGAAAAAAAATGTCCTGGGACATGGGCCTGAGAAAAGCCTTTTGAAATGTTGGAGTACCACTGAAAAACACAATGTCTGTTCCTTTCTGTCCACTAGATTTAACAAACAAACAAGCAAACAAAAGCCAAACAAACAAACTAAACCCCAAACAAAAACACCACAAAAACTTTCAGTACAATTTATAAACAAAACCCGATTCTCTTAAAATCATGCTCCATATGTTTCCCTCTATCATAGGACTGTCCATAAGAACTCAAGTTTCTGGCTTGTTTGGGAAAAGGTTAACACCTAATTGAAAAAAGCAGTGTTTTCCTTGTCCTGTCACATACCACTTTGCCAGTAAGTATGTGGCAAATACTTTGAGAAGTACATACACACACCTTAAGCAGAAATCCATGTTTTAAAAGCAATAGTCTAACACTGAGAGCTGTAAGAGTTAAGATTTTTCTCAAAGCTAAGCATACATTTTTCCATACAAGCAGCTGAATCATGGATATTTTAAGGACTAGTTTATTAAGCACAATATAGCATATCTCCTACTCAGCTCTAGAAAATGTGTCCAGTGCTGTACAAAGCATTAAAACACATTTGGAAGTTGCTGGCATCCACTGGCACTGCAGAAGAACAGCTATCTGCAGAAGGTAACAGCTATCTTGAAGCACAACAGATTTATACAGTGAGTTTAGTCAATAACTGTAGTTACCTGAATTATACTGGCACAGAAAAGGGACAGTGGCGGTCTCTGGACTGATGTAATGTAGAGCAAAACCTGAAATACTCTCCTGACTCCAGGCTGCTGCTGTGAGCTGCATTGCTTCTTAGTGGTGGCATTCAATTTCGGTTAATACGAATGTGTAGGTAAAGAAAAATGCCAAATAAAGCCTACACATCAGTCAGATTATCAAATTCCTAGATGCAGAATGGTTCTGTTGATCTTCTGCATTGCTATAGCACTGAATTTGCAGGCAACACCCAGCAACTGAAAATTGGCCTGACTTAACAGCCCAACACGGTCTCTTCCCCCCGCCCCCCAATATGTTTATGTTTACTTTTTTAAAGGGAAGAGGAGATAACATCAGAGAAGCAGTGGTATAAACATTATCCTTAGCTGTATGGAAACTTAAACCTAAGTATGCTTTTAAGAGTGCAATGCATGGGAAGTACTCTAGTTGGTTTTAGAACTCAAAATTGAAGCTCAGTGCATTCAAGGGAAAAACAGAGTTACATGAATACCACATGAATCTATGAATAACTGAGTGTATAAATGAAATTCTAGAAAAGCTGGCAAAATTACCCACAGTTACACCAAAACTCTGGGTTCATGCCAAGAAAAGCTCTATGGTTTTCAACAGGAGTACTCAGGTGGGCAGAACTTCAGGTTTAGTTCTCACTTCAAAATGGGGTTTTCCTGTGGCCTATAAAAATACTGCACCTCCTACCATCTCTACTCTTCCTGACATTAGAGCAGCCTGATGACCATTTACAATCCTGGGCTGGAGGATGGCAGAGATGGTACAGACTTTGAAGGCAACTAGTGCACTTCTGTGGATGCTTCCTGTAAGGATGGAAACTAAAGAGGTCAGAACCAGAAATCACTCCTTCCTCCCATTCTACCAATAGCGTAAGTCAAGCTGCTAAGAAGCTTTTCACTGTCATTTTGTTTAAATACTTGAAAAGGCTGCTATCAAGGGCACCACTGAGGTAATATGAAAGCTGAGCCTGGCTTCTCCTCTCCACCTCCCACCCCCCAGGCCCCTCTCTGCAGTTTACTTGGCAGAAAGGCATTGCGCAGCATCGCATCCAACATTGCTATGGGAGTGTTCCTGAACATGATTAATTTGCTAACGATACAAATCTCCAAGCAGCATGTTAGTACTGCTGATGATTTATGAAATGCCAGAGATCATTCTCTCACCAGCGATAAGCTCATTCACGCTGGTGGTTTTGTAGGAAACCTTGTGCAATTGCTAAGCCTATTCTCATATCTGCGCCACTCCCAGGCAGAGAGAGCTGCAGCACAGATTTCTTTAATGAATTGCAGGTTATGTATACACACAAATAATACATAAGGACAGATTATGAATTCTTGCATACTTTCATATGCAAAAAGCCTACAGTTTGCTTTGGAACAGAGACAAGCCTCACTGGGCAAACCCCCTGCTTGGTCTGCTCTCTTCCCAGGATGCAAGTGTGCACCAACTGCAAAAATAGGGAACATGTTTCCTTTTCTCAACTGCTCACAATATTGCCCTTGGCACCCCAAGGGTCCAAGAATAGAGATTCCAAAAATAGTCTCAGAAACATCAGTAGTTTTTCACATTTCTTGAGCAGATATTCCCTATGCTGTATGATGCACCTAAAACCCATAATAAGACCCCAAGAGTTAGAGTAGTCCTAGCATCTTCTTGACCATAAAAACTGCTTTCAGTTATGATTTGACTACTTTGATCAACACAGGGTGTATGTTCTTCAAGCAACACTTGCAGTCCGCTTGTGATTTTCTTGTGTTTATTCAAATTTATGCAGACTATCCATTATTTTTACCTATGTGGAATAATCACAGATAGATGAAAATATTTAAGATGCGAGGTCTTCATTATGATTGTCCAAGAATTCCTAAGTTAGTCCTTGCCTAACAAAAATATTTCAAAATGGGAATCGTAGGGATCTATAGAACAGTTTTGCAATTTTTCAGGATCATATGGGCTGGCATTAACTACTACTGCCTATAATAGCAGGCTACTGCTATTATACCTTTGCTGAATGCCATGTGAGCTTGTTTCTCAGTTGCTACCTCCCTGCTGCTGTGCTGTGTTTCCAAAAGGTGCAGTTAGCTCTTTCCCTAGCACATTTACTTGTCTCCAATATGGGTGCTCTGACACAGTCAGAGCTCCATCCAATTTCCAGTATCTAAAATAAGGCATTAATTTGTAAACATTAATAAGCATACCACCAATCAGGGTGTGCATGCCCAAGGTTAGCCAGGGGGATTTTCCACTACCAATGCCTCCGAAGTCACGACATTTGAACCACCTTGCACAAACATGGGGTCATTCTGTCCATGCCCTGTATGCTTTCCTGTAAGAGAAACAAGTCAATCTGGTCAGACTTCTTTTTATATTGTTAAAAAAACTTTTATTAGTATTCCTCTATCCATTCCTCATGCACATTACTTCCCTAAAATATTTCAAAGAATCCTTTTCAGTGATGACATGTATTTCTGTGCACTGCTACAAGTGAGGCATCTTCTCTACAGCTCTCCAGATCGTGACACCACACTCAGACCATCTTAAATCACCAAGTTACTACTCCAAGCCTGCAAGAAGTATGAAATCTGGATTTAAAACCTGAATACAAATAGAAGTAACAGGCAGGAGGACACAAGATTTGGGAACTCGGTAAGAAATACAGCCCTTCTGTTCCTGTCATAACTAAAAATGACAGTCCAGAACTGAACTACATATATGCTGTCTAATAACTCCTTTCTTTTTGCATTATCACAGCTGATTATTGCATATGCATTTAACACTAGGGTGCTACACCTTATAAAACAGAAGTTGTCCACTTGACAGAACAGTAGTTCTAAACCTGCAGTTTGTTTTGTAGAGCAGTCTAATTCTGGTTGCATTTAATAAGCAGGAAAAAGAGGAAAACTTTACATATACTTGTTTAAATGTACTTCTGTGCTCAGACAAGCCTCAAAGATTTGGTTGTTTCAACCCTACCATTCTGTCCAGAAGCTGGTAAAGCCATCATTGCAACAGAAACCTCACAGGAAGAATGAAAAATACCAAACAAAACAACCAAACCTAAAACCAAAACAACCTACCATCATTGTCATGCACACAGTCTTACTGAAAAATATTCATGCGATAAAGCTGCAATCAAGTCCTAACACTAACAGCCATCTACGATACCAAGATCGCCCACAAGTTAGGCTGTGCTTTAGGCTTTTTAAACTACTAAATATTTCTTTTAACTCCAAATGGGATACACCTTGGTATTCTGCTTCCAGCCTGAAATAAATTGGAACTTCAGTCAGAGAAGGAAGGCTCTAGGACCAACACTGCCGCACTCCTGGAAGCAGAAATATTTGAACGAAGGTGAGGAGGTCAGACAAGGGCAAAGTCCAAAGTAATTTTAAGTGGTTCCACTAAGTAGGGAAGGCTAATGGGAAACCATTTTAATTTATTACAGTCATCCCTAGTGAATAAAAGGACAACGTTTTTCTTCAGCAGCTAGATTACAAAGCAGTAAATCCCTCTGTGTATATAAAAGACCTATGAACAGTATAGATCAAATGTCAAAAAAAGGTTTGCACTATATGTTAGATGTAGAAGAAAATATTAGAGTTGGGACCAGTTTTAGATAGTCAATCATTCTCTTTTTTTAAATACTTTCTCTATACAGGAGCAGACACATGTACGTAATTCTGCCGTTCCCATCTACAAAGACACAAAGTAATGATGTTCTCGCAGCACACGTTTTTGGACTTTCCCTTTCCAAAAACAAAACAAAACAACAAACCCTAAAAAAACATGTTCTTGAAAATAGAAACATGTCATCTTTCCCTTTCTCCCCACAACACTTTCTGACTCTTGCTGCCAACAAAAATTTATGCTGTTTCAAGTACTGGCCGCAGTCTCTACTTGAAAGACCCTAGACAGCAGTAAGCAAACAAAGCAAACTCAAGGTGACATTATACTTCAGCACCATAAACATCTTAAAGTAAAAATTATGCCAGAAAAGGATTTTCTCCAATTGCTGACAGGGATTTTGTTCAATGCATCAATTCTTTTTTCCCTGAACAACTGCTAGTTCTGATAGACCCATAAGCCTCATAGAACCAATAACTCTGTTTGATTGCACTGGTCTAAGATGGGATTGAAAAACATTTAAAACAGTGAACATCACAGATACTCAGCCTCAGGATCCTCTTTTAAAAACAATTTCTTTTTAGTCAGAAGCAGGATTTCTAGGCTTAGACATAGAATGTTCAGCCATTAGGAATTACTCAGCTTTCCCAAAGCTGTGTAATTTGGAGGCAAAATGAAAATATTTGGCTTACTTCATAACAGAATAATGACCTGGTCATGGCAATTTGTAGCTTGTGTCTATGCTGGTTTTCCACGTTTTTCCTCTGGTCATGAGAAAGAAATACTGTGAGGCAAGAAGCACTTCAGTTACACCTACATACAGATTGGGGCTGGGACTTCTACCTGCTGCTGTAATACTACACCCACCAAAAACTAACTGAACCATAACACACCTTTTTGTAAAGGAATTTCAGTACTGCTTGCTAAATAGTTTTGTCAACTCAAGTTTTAAGAAAATTTCTTGTATTGGGCTGGCCTTTTGATGAGGAACATCAACCAGTCCTACAATTCTGGAAATCCTCGGGGTATAAATCCTAACAGCCCCCAAGGACTGCTTACAAGAGATGTTACATGGTGTCTTAGGATGCTCTTGCAATAGGACAACGGGTTTTTTAGAGGTTTGGGGACACAATCACACTACCAATAGCTCAGCTATGCAGCAGTAATGCTCCTTGTGAGCATCATTCACATTTTCCTAAAGGACAAAGTGCTTCTGCAGCTGGCACCTCTACTGAGTAATGCTTGCCTGCCTCAGCAGCCACTCCTATCAACACTTCTCAGTTTTACTGTCCTGAAGCAATACCTCAATCAGGTTTGGGGAAGATCAGTGCTGCCTTCAAGGAAATTTCCTATGGAATAGCAAAATTATACGCCACAGTATAGTGTCATTTTTTTTTAAGGTGTTGAATTTTTAACTTCTATCCATTTCTCATCAGTAAAGAACTTTATGGCAGTTTAGACAGGTTGATAGTGACTTTTGGCCAAAGCAGGCTCTAGTGTTTGCGTTCTGTCTGCCCACAACACTTCCTGTCATTTCTACTGGCTAAAATATTCTTTTCTGTGGTTTTGCAAAGTGTCCCTCCCTGCTGTGGACTATACAACAACAGTTGGGTTTCATCTCATATATGGCTCTTTTGAGCTCATGGGGAGCGAGGGGAAGGAGCGAGAACAACGGGGAACAGGACCTAGAGCTAAATAAATCAATGCTTCTTTGATCCTTTGGGATCGGGATGCCGTAAAAACACATGGTTATTAGAACTGTGAATTTATTAGTAAAGGAGTTGGTTACTGGCACTGTATTTCAGCATGTACTTGCATTACGGTACTAAGTACAAAGCATTCATTCTGTTTGTGGCTATGAGAATTAATCTCTTCCATGTGCAGAGAGGCTGTGTGATAATTTAACTGAGATTCCTGTTGGTAGCCCGGGCAAGCACTCATCAGCTGAAGGGCCTTCAACAAGCAACAGCTCCAGGAAGAGCTCTAAATGATGTAACCAATGCTCTGAGCACTACCAAACAAGACTAGAGTGGGCTGCCCTTTTCTGGGTTTTCATCCAAGTGCGTTGTCAAAACCTGAAAACCTGAAAGTAAAAGGTGAGTTTCTCCCAGAACACTTCAAATGTTTAACTTTGGATAGAATTCAATAGCTAATGGACTTCAAATGAAATTGTATGTTTCTAATATCTTGCATTTGCCTCAATAGTAAGAAAAGGTCTGATCCTGATTATTAAAAATGAAAAAGTAATTTGAAATGTTTAAGTGGATGGCAGCTTTATATGCAGCATAGGAAGCACTCCAACTGCCTTCTGAATCCAGCTGGAACAAAGTTTTAATTTTTCTTTTTTTTTTTTTCCACAAAATTTCATTTATTATGAGTACTATGTCTTAGTAAGGCAGCTGTTGGCAGCGAGCTGTGAAATTAAAGTTGAGCTGGTTAGTACTAAGAGCCAAGATATAATAAGCTTTTGTCAGAGAGAAGTTTTTCCCTGTATGTATGTAACATACATTCAGTAAGTAAATAGCAAGTGAGTCAATCCTACCAACCCCACCTGAAGGGAGAGTTACTGCTCCTTTAAAATTTACAAATTGTAAAAATTGCAACCAAAAAATTGCAATAGCTCATTTCAGAGAGGTGTTTAAGTACTCACTGCACTTATGATTTCAGAAACTCAGAAATTAAGGATTCCTTATTTTCATCACTGTCCTACTACCACGGAGTTAGACTTTGGGCAAGTCACTTCTGACAAGAGCCCAAAATGGGAATGAAATCAGTGTGTTACTATTATCCACTGAGAATGTCACACACAGCACAGCCTGTGCCTGGAGGAAATCATCCCAGGCTTCCTATAACTGGGGCAAATGCTCTTATCATTAAATACAGAACCTTGATTTTCCTCCTACTTCTCTGTCTTAAAAGAAAGCAGCAGTAAATGTCAAATCTTCCTCTGAACCTCCTCTGGAATGTGCTTAAGATGCACATTTCAAAAATAGCTACCCAAAAGTGCCCTTGGGAACCAGGTGAAGGAGCAGGACAGGACTTGAAAGTCCAAGTCAGGTAAGGGTTGGAGTTTTATATATTAAATATAGAAACAAAAGAGTGAACATGAAAAAATTATTGAACTAAAATATTAAGCTGATTAATCCTCAACAACTAAGTTGAGCACACCTTATAAATTTAATTCTTCCCCAAATTGTTGCCTGTCAGTTCACTTATCAAGGGTAACAGCAAAACTATATCATCATCTATCTCACGATTTGATTAGCTTCAAATTATTGCAAAAATTCAGAGACATTAACTGCTAACCAAAGATGCAACCCTGTCCTCTCCCCAGCCAACCACAAGCTCCTAGAGACTCCTACAGCAGCCCAAGTCTGTTTACAGACAGACCAACAAACTGTTTTGTTTTGTTTTTTTTCTGATTTTCTTCTCAGCTGGATCAGCAAGTTGTTCCAGTTTGTAGCATGTCCAATAGCACCAACACAGAAGAGACAGCAGCATGCAGCCAGACTGAGGAGGCCACTTCTTTCGATGTCAACACAGTTCTCAGTCAGCTTAATCCAGTCTTGAAACCATACCTGCAATCTATCAACACGTCTGCTGCAAGGAGGGTCCCACTGCTCACGGGGTGACTGCAGTTCTAATGCCAAGTAAGACAATCTGTCCAATTACTCCACTGCTTAGGTGACGGCTACCTGTATTTCTCTGTAAACACTTAAATTACAATTAAATACAATTTATTAGATTACAATTAAATATTCTGATACAGCTGAAGCTGGCACCACTTTTACTATTTTGATGTTAACTGATAGATAATTTAACATAGGTCTGGGGACTATGCCCACCCCACATAATCCATAAACTTGTGCAGACTGAGTCAGCCATTCTTGACATCTACTTCAGGTTTCTGCAGCACTCTTCTATTTACAAGGGTATCAAAGTACTTTCGGGGTTTACTTCATGTCACATACCTTGGCAGCCATCTAACCCAGTTAAAAACAGAGCCAAAAAGTTCTACTAAATAACTAGAAAATTAAATAGCATTTAGGAATTGGGGGGAGATTGCTCACTGGTGTTTAATATCAGTGAACACAGTGGCTAGCTACAGGGTACTTGCAAATGTTTTGAAGCAGAAGGAGGCTTGGCAGGTTCTTTCCTTCATGTAATTCTTTTTCTGAAGAGGTTTTTAAGGGGTAAGCACAGGGTTTTACTCTTTTGAGATTACACACATTGTTAAAGACAACTGTATCATATCTCTTCTGTATGAAAAAAAAATAACCAAAACCAAAACAAAACTACCAACCAAACTAAATCTGACTTGTCAGTATCTAGAGAGTCAAAATCCTCTGATAAAAAATGCACTAAGTATGTCCATGAAAGATGAGAGGTGGTGGCCATCACTCCACAACTATTGCCTTGAAATACAAACTCACAGATTCACAGCAGTATAAAATACAGGGCTGGCAAGAAATCTGAATGAGAATAAAACACATGTGAATCATGCATACAAGTAATTAAACATGAAAATTGACTTTACAGTCACTTACCTTCACCATTATAAGTTAACATTCAGCAGAATGAATTTCAGCAGTGTATTTTGGACATTTACAATCTAGGAGAAATATTTCTTTTAAACTCATGACAGAATAACACAGCTTCCTTTCCAATGACTGATTATTTCAGGCCTTCCTAACTGAAGTGAAAAATACTTGAGACTGAACACAAGCCTTGGTTGACAGCACTTAATAAGCCTGGAAATCTTCAAATTTAGTGTCGGTAACTGCTGTGTAACTTCTAGGCTAAGACTTCAGGGCAAAGCATACCTATATGCAGTCAACTCACAAGTTAAAAGTCATCAGATTTTGGCAACCAAACCCTGGCTTCCCCTTAGCATATATAATTCTCTAACTTCTAAGCACTGCACTATTCACTGTCAGAGGACCATCTGAAAAATGCCTCCACAAATCACATCCCAGCTATTTCTTCTTTACTAACATTTGATTTGTGGATTACAATCCAAAACGTACTTCCAAAGGTCACAAAGTGTATCAACCATCTAAGGCACTACAAAAAAGAACATAAAAAAAGCCAAAAACATGACACAACTCGGGGCCTAATTGTCAGTCACTTTGAAGAAAAACCCAGTATGCATTAACCTTTAAGAGTACATGCCAAGAAAAATTACAGAATTTTAAGTTCCAGAGACCACAAGATTGCAGGTTCCATACTACTACTTCTGGTAACGGTATCTACATCAACAGAGCATCCATTTGATGAGGACAGAGAGCATCGTGTTGGCAAAACAAAACCCTTTCATTAAGGAGGCATCTGGGCCATTAGTAGTAGTCTGTTGGTGGAGGCAGCACCTCGCTAGATTGGGTTTCAAATCAAGTTCTGCATGAGGTGTTGAGCAGAAGAGAATTGGCTGCAAGCAGGACAACACAAGCCTGGTGGGTTTTGTTTATTGCATAGTTAAAGGACCACTGAATGATTAATGAAAGACCAACAAATTCTTTGTAGAGTGGCAGACAGTATTTTGGGGCAAGACTTTAGCTTACCAGGTTAAGCATTATAAAAAAAGCTTACATAGAGCTCTCTCCTAAACTGACACTCAAATTACTTTTCTAACTTGCTTCCCAGGACAGAAGTATAAATGTAAGGCTCTCTGGAAGAAAAAAGCTCAACAAAATGTTAAGTTTGCCAAGAGAGCATCTGGCACATTATTACGTTGACAACACTAGCACCACCTTCACTTACCACCTTGTTAGCAGCTCCAGGCTAATCTTTGAGATCCCCCTCAAAGCAAATCTGCTTCCAGTGAGAACAGCAGGATCCTTTGCCCTCCTCAACCAAACTCCCCTGCACACTGCAGACTCTTCCTAGGCACAGAGCTGCCATCACTATCAGGAATGGCAAGTGGCTGACAAGGAACTGAACAAAGGTCTTCTTTTGTAGCGTAAAACAGGCAGAATGATGTCGTACAAGCTACAAGTTAATGGCTTGAAAAGCCCTGAAACACAACATCTGAAGGAAATTTTAAATGTCATTTAAGCCCTGGACACACACAATTATAATCAGAGAATGACCTCCATTTGATGGCAAGACAATCTCACCTGTTTCTACACTCCTGATATGATTATTAATAGAACACTCACAAAAAACCCTAAACATATAAAAAGACTTGGCTTTTGAGGAGATAGGGAGGACAGGTCCCCTACAGTGGCCTTTCCCATCTCCAGAGCAGCTCCAAAATTGCAAGCAACTTAAAAATCAAAAAAACCCCCACTCTCAAGAAAACAGATCTAGCAAAAAAACCCACTTCCCTAGTTCAGGGAGTCATTTAAAAGATGACAACACATTTCAACAGCCAGCATGTCATTATACAAGCACAATTAGATTATTTCAGCAAAAAGTGATTCCTTAAATGTCAGTAAAGCACAAGTTCAGTTCTCCACGCAGGATCACTTGTGCACACAAGATGCTCGAATAGCCTTTTTGCAGGCTTAGATACTTTGAAGATACTTTTGAGAAGATGGATCCAGTTCGAGCTTTCAGCAGCCAGGGACCACTCCTTACTATCAATTTGCCTCTTACCTCAGGTGGGCTGCAGGATGAACAAGGCTGACGTTCTGTGTCACCCTTCCTTTTCCTTCCCTGTGGCACAATGGTCCAAGCCCAGCACCAATTCCCACCAGATGGGACATGCAATTGCTCCCCATCACAGGCCAGTAGAAATTCACAAAGCGCTGGGTTTTGTGGGACAGTGTCTGCACCCAGGTGCTGGCAGGGGGGCTGCAGGGCCCTGTGAGGAGAGGTGAGGGGCTGCCCTGTGCCGGCTCCAGCTGGTTCCAGCCGGCTCTGACACACACCCGCAGCAGGACCTGCCTGAGCTCATTAAGGAACCCAGTAGCACCTCTGTGGAATGGCAAAATTTGTCTCGTCCAAAAGAAAAAAAAAAAGTAAGAGAAACAGCCCTGCCAGGGAGGCCTGCGCCATGGCCAGTAAAAAAGGCGGGAAAGAGGGTGGTGCTCAAGGCGCTCAAGCAGGTTCCCTGCAGCGCCCACACAGGCCAGGGTAGAGCCAGCTCTCCTGAGGGGAGCTGCAGGCTGCGGAGAGCCCACGGGACACAGGAAAAGTGTGAGGAGGAGGAAGGACATACTGACTGCAGTCCCCCATTCCCCATAGTTCTGGGGGAGGTAGAGGAATGGGGAATGAAGGAGTGAAGCAGAGCCTGGGAAAGGACATGGGGCAGAGGTGTTTTAGTTCTTGCCTTTGCTTCTCACCATCCAATGCTATTTCAGTTGTACATAAATTGTACCAGTGGCCACTGGCCAAGGTGAACCCACCACACATACAAAAATGTTTCTTCTTCACCTTAGTGCCCTGACTGAAGAATACACTAAAAGGAACATAGCAAACCAAATAAATTTCCTTTCTAATAATATACTTCTGACAGAACATAAAAATCTTTCTTTTCTCCAACTAACCATAGAATGGCTGAGATGAAATCTTACTTTCTAGCAAGAAGCAAAGACTTGTATTAACATGGCCTGGAGCATGTAGGACATGCCAGGGATTCCCCTGCTACATAAACACTTTTACCACAAAGTTGTCACATACATTTTTCCTATCATGTACATTGTTTGGTGCAGTACTGACTACTACTTACCAAACCTCTAACATCACTGCGGTCCTAACACTGAATTGTTACTTCTCTTTTAGATATCTACTGCTAACGTGCTTCCTGAGCAACTTTGAGATGTACTGTAAAAAGAAGGGGAAGAGTAAACCTGAAAGCCATCAAGAAGTTACACTGCTGTTGCTGTAGGGATGAGGGATAGCGATACCTGCTCCAGCCACCCCTGCAATGGAAGAGACCAGTTGCTGCAATTCGTACACCAGTAAAGCAACAACAAGAGGCTGCTTGCAGATACTCTGCTGCCACGGGTCGACACTTTGCTGCCACTGCCAATCATCTAGTTCACATTTCTAAAGCTGGTCAGAAGCAGCTGTCTTCAATCCAGTATTCATATTCACATTTTACCATGCCTACTCTCATAAGACATGAGTGTCGAACTGGTTTCTTAAGGGAGATCAAACTCCTCATCCCTCTCTCTCCTGGTATTACAACAGCTCATTCTCCCCCTCCTTATACTGAGCTATTGGGAAACTGCAGTACTGGAAGGACAGGAGCGCAATCAAAGCTTTGATACTGCAACAAAAGGCAAAGTGGTGACACTACACAAAGGAATAGTTCTCTGCTGGGAAAAATCGCTTGTCCAGACATTGATGTGGCAGAGACACCATTAACCTCTGTTGTGAGCTTTGAGCTGTCAGTAGCTGCAGATACTCTCTAGCAGCATTTTTATCTGAACTATAAGCGTTGAACCCAGTCCACTTAACATTGTGATAAAGTATAAAAGCATCAGTAAGCAGGGTGTGACTTCTTTTAACAATAAATTTCCCCATCAAACAATTACCAGGATGCAGTACGTGCAGTTTGGAGGAGAACTCAGCGTCAGCCTGAATATTACTGCATGTCAGAGCTCCTCCTCTGGAGTCATATCGAGTGACTTTCCTCCTCGAACATGTCCTAATGAATTCCACTGAAGCCTGCAGGTAAAATCCTTCCCCAACCATTTTGCCCTGATTGATAGCTTTAGAGCCTTCCTTCACACCGCTTCGGCAGCTTTCCAGACCTTTATTTTTCTCCTTTTTCCAAGTGTCTGCAACAGGAAGTTGCACTCATTTTTTTCACCGTACGTTTCTCTTAAAACTGACATCTTTGCATTGTAATGAAGGAACCCCTGGGTATTAGTGACAAATTAGTCACCAGCTAAAGAATATTTTCTTTTCATTTCTATACCAGGTGGAAGATATTAAAATCTCTAGAGGAATTTTGCCTGCTCTGCTATAATAAATCATCACACAATTTTCTTTTAAAGTGACTTAATTTTACTACCTTTAAAATTTCACCACAAATAAAGAATCCCACAACTGTGTTAATGTAAGATTAAAATAATCTCAGGAATTTGATTAGGGAGACATCACAAAGAACATATATTTAATTTTACCTTGAAAATTTATGTAATTTTATATGTACATTTTAAAATAAGGAGTTATTCCTTTCTGGGAACAGAAAAAAAAAATCTACCATAGGTAGGTAGAAGTAGCACCTTCAAAAAGTAAGCAAAAAAATATTTTCTCTTCCTTGTTTTATTATCTAGCTTAATAGAGACCAGTATTTTTTACATCTATAGAAGATACCACACAATCTATAAGAAAAGCTTAAGTCATGCACTAACTGTTCTCTGCTAAAGAACTTGTAAAGTAGAAGCCAAAGTAGAGAGGAAAAAAAAAAAGAAAACAGCAAAACACAAAACACCACACCAACAAACCAACATAAAATACGTAAGTTTGCTGAAGTCACAGGCCAAGCATTCGGTGAAGGCAGAACTTTGCCTTTTTTCATTTTTTTTTTCCCTAGAAAGTGGTCAATAATATACTAATAGTAATGTTATTAAAAAGTTGATATTCAAAATGTTAGCTTCATAACTATGCAGAATCCGTGTCATTTCAATGGGGTTTGCTACTTTATAAGAGCTAAATTACTATAATTTTACAATTAATACCAAATTCTACATTCTGATTAAACGGCTTCATGGACAATTATGTGCTCTTAATCATCAATTAAGTCAATTCTCCATAATATAATTGGTCCACTAAGTAAACCAGGCAGTTAAAGAGTTCATTTTACAACTGAGAGTAACACTGCGACCAAGACAGAAATTTAAGAGTCCTGCTCCACCAGCAAAGGGAGGGCAGGAGGGCGTCTTATCAGTAAATATGGCACATAGAGTCTACATGCAATTGCTTCTTCCTCTGTTTGCTGAGGAATAAAATAAAGAGCAGGAGATCAATTAAAAAGCAGCAATGTAAAACCAAAGCATTAAACACTATTAGATATTTAAGATCCCACAGTGCTTCTTACAAGCACAGTGCAATGCTCCCTGACTTCTCCCGGGGGGAGTTCCAGCTCTGGTAATTACTTTGCTCACAAAGTTCAAGTTCAAAACAATATTCATTTTCCACTTCCTGTCCTAAACCAGGGCACAATGCTTCTGTGCATCATTAAGCAACCATCCCGCTCCACCACAGATACTGTTAAACCACTGCTGTGATTGAACAACCCTGATTTGTGGCAGAGGGCACAGGGGAAGGAGAAGCACTGGGCTTTGAGAAGGAAAGGGCTCCAGCGTCAACGCGTCTGACTTCTAGCAACAGCATCCTTTATTACTTTCAGTGTGAGATCAGGCATTTGTCTCCACCCACCACCCTTACTTTGCAGGGGGATGGGTATAAATGGTGTTTCAAATCTAATCTAGCCCAGAAGTTTTGCTGCATCTCAAGTATTTTACAGAAGACTTGGTTGTCTTCCTCAGTTCCCCTCTCCATCCATTCCTCTTTCTGAAATTATTTCATCTTCTGCAGCAAACAGGAAAAATGATTGACAAATAAAATTAAATCACACGTAATAGGCAGAATGGGTCTCCTTTTGGACCACAACTTAAAATTTTCAGGTGCAGAGATATCGAAGAGGGCAAAGTCATTTTAAGGAGAGACTGCAAAGATCTGTCAGAGTTTTCATACAGCAGATATCTTACATTGCCTTGTCCAGGGTTACAGACATTTACAGCATTGCCGTATTTGAGGTCAAGAGACCTAAGCTTGTCTTATTCAGTGAGAGAGAAATTAATTTTATTCAAAACAAGATTCCTTTAACGTAGATCTTTACACAACAGGCTACCAAGGCTAAACAGATTACGAATCTTTCTAATTTTACTTAATTAAATAAAAAGAAAATTGGTGCCTGCCTCATTTTCCTGCTAGCACCTAACTCCACCAACACACTATTAGGTCTGAGTAGAACATATACCACATAGTAAGTCATATCCCTGCGGAGGTCTTTCAGTGCAGTAGGAGACAACCATTGTTACAGCAGGGGCTGCGGAACCTCCCTCTCAGGGACCTCTTCTGGCTTCCCACCCCCGATCTGGATTTGTTCACTTCTGCTAACTGCTGCTGAAAGCCTTTGCCGAGCTGCAGATAAGGCCTACGAGCCGGGATAGCATGGGAAGACTGATTCCTGCTCCCGTTCTGCAAGGCTCAGGCACTGAAGAAGTCAGTTAGGCTTGTACTGACAGTAGTTATGATGTGGGTTTTAATTTTTTTTTTAATGTAAGTGCAACGAATACAGAAGATTTAAAACTGCTCTGTCTCAGTAACAGGCCAATCCGTATTTAAGTGAAATAATTGGGAAGGGCAGAGCAGCAGGACTAGATCTAAAACATTTATTCACAGTTAGAACACAAGGTAGGAGAAAATTTATCTTTTTTTCTGTAAGTATTAAGACTGACTCAGTGGAGAGAAGTCATATCAACGTAGCACTTGCCAGGCATAAGCTAGCAAAATCCACACTTTTATAAATTCAAAAATAAAATTAGCCTACCAAAAAAAGGGAACATTTGGAGACAGCAAATACAACATTCAAGTGTTTTGCTTATAAGAGTCATATTTCCTAACAAACTAAAAAGCACCAATTTTTAACTAAACAATTATTTAACAGTGGAAAATTAACTGGTGGAAAAACAACCTCTCTTATTCAAATAGAAAGTATTGCTCAATTCTGAACAAGATTTTGAGATGTTTCAATCACAGAAATGGGGGAAAATAATGAATTTGCATAGCAGTCCTGCAGTTCTGTACACTTTGTCAACATTTATTGAAAGTTAAGTATTTTGTAAATACAACTTGCAAATATATTTTTATTTGACCTACAAAAAATCATCAGATAGTTGCAATTAAACTCTAAAGATAGTAATTTAGCATGGAAAAGCAGGCACAAGGGGACTCAATCTGTCAGTATAGATCTATATTCAAAACTGATCAAAATTATTTCAAAGTAGCTGTAGGACAATTACAAAAAGCTGAATCAAACGTCTGTGTCATCAAAAGACACAATTTGCAATAGATACAAAACTTGCCTTAAGACAGCTGATGAGCCTCTGCATTGTGTGCAGACTAAGTTGTAAATAACTGGGGCCCCCAGATTGCTTTGCTTACTCAACCTATTTAAAAAAAAAAATCAAAAAATCAGATGGCTGCCCCACTTTCCTCTCACTGTTTCTTGTGGGTGCCTGAGTAATCCTAGTGGCATTTCCAGTTTTTAAGGCATTTGCTGAGTTTAAGAAATTTTCCCCATGTCCCCTCGTCTTTGTTTGGAAGTAGCAGGCTTTCCTACTCGGGCTGAGTTTCTGCCCTTTCCAGCATGAAGACAGCTGTAAACTCTGTGGGTTAACTGGTTACTATCTGAACTGAATAGTATTAAATCATTCTTTATACTTAGGATTTTTATTTATCTTGCCAGGCTGTTTTCAAACACAGAGATGGCAACAGTCTCTGCACCATGAAGCTTAACACCTAGAGTTAGGTGCCAAACAGCATAAAATTGCCCCTTTTCTTAAACCTTTCTGCACATCTAAGGAGGGGTAATTAAATTTGGACCTTCTTTATTTACTGCAACCCAGAAAAGTAGAAGCCTGCCACCAGAAATGGGCAGCAATGAGAAATCTCATCTGCAGTGTGACTTGGCTCTAGCCACGCTTGCAGTCTGTAGCATCAGTTTATTTAAAAACATTCCCAAAGAAGTCCATTATTGTTGAAACAATTCAAGACTTCTATTTCCCAGAATTATTAAGTGGTGTTGCAGCAAAGGCATGTTGAGATTCTACCGTGCATGAATTTCCTCTCCAAAAAAGCAGAGGGGAGATGAATGACACCAGCATTTCTTGCAGCACTCATGCAAAGACATGGGCCTGAAGAAATCTCAGGTTTGTAACCAAATACTTTAAACCTTCATTTCCTTAAGAGGAAACCATCTGGGAATAAGTTCAAAATCAGCTATCATCAAGAAAGTTTCTAACATCTGAAAACCAAACTTCAATCAATTTCTACCAGTCTCTGTCCATCAATAACAACCCCCTCACCTGCTTTTCAAATTGCTAAGGCCCAAATCATATCCAGGCTCTCCAGCCTCAATCCCATTTTCACTCTTTGTATTCAAACCTGGCAGCAACGACAACAAAAAAAACCACCCCAGCAGACTTTCAAACAACAAAATCCCACACCCCAACAAAACTCGCACTCTGCTTCTACAAAAAAATGTCAGTCAACAAATAGGCACAAATTTCACAATGGCTGAGGTCATTCCCTTTAAGTCATTAGGGTTTGTGGGTGAGTTTTCCTGGTGGTTTTAACATCGGTTTCTGTGATTGCAGTTATGCTTATTTATGCATTTAAGGCGTATGATCTAATACACTTAGGTTTAACTACTTCATTCTTTTGACATTCTTTCCAAATTATAAAAAGGATTCTTGGTGTTTTCACTGCCTTGGTAAAGAAACAAAATTGCTGTCCACATAATTTCTTAAAAATACAGAACAGGGCAAGTACTTGTTGAAAATAATTCAAAGGAAAAAAACCTACACCAGACATTCTCTCCCAACATAACACGTATTTTTGTTCTCTACCCTTCTGAGGGAACCTACTATTTTTTAGAAATAGCTGTTTTGCTAGCTTTTTAAAAACAATATCCAGGCCCTTGGTGTACTTCAGTTACAACTTATAATCAACACAGATGTACAGTTTGGCTTTTTTTAATCCCTTCTATTTTTAATGTTATGCTTTTAAAAAACCTGCACTTTTGTGGTATGCAGCTTCCACAGCCACTTTGATCTCTACAATAATGCTCATTTTATTCAGTGCCTTTTGGTCATTATCTACCAGGGGTCAGTAATAACCATAAAAGTAATTTTTTTATAATAATCATAAAAGTCAATTTTCTATTCTAACTGAAATTTGAATTATCTTCTCCCTCCAAGGCAAAATAGCCCAAACAGCATCCACCATACAAATTGTGCTGCAGAAATTCACTGTCGTGTTGGAAACATCAAGAAACATTTCAAAAAGCTCAAATTAACAATAACATTGTATATACATTTGTGCACACCACTCCCTCAATACTGTGGGCAGTGAATGGCTGTTAGTTCATATACATAAATCGTATTAGAACATTTTAAGTTATCTTTTCAAAGTGGAGGCTGTGGTTACCTCTAAACAAGGTATTTCCAGTATCCCTGATAAGAGTTTCATATATCCAAACATGTTTCTAGTCAACAGGAGAGAGAGTGGACAGTACCCCACAAGCTCTGTCAAGACAGAAGGGCCCGTTCCTGTTCCATCCCCTGCAGAGATGCCACCTGTCCTCTTGAGTCTCAGCTCAGGATCACCACCAGGTACAGCTGTCTGACTGTGACCCAGTCAGACCACCAACAAAACATTATTTTATGGCACACAAAATGCTCTGAACTTCCCAAGACATCAGACCCCAAGTTCTGTAAAAATACCACAATTTACAGCCACACACTTTGTGGGAACCACCAGCATCCTGGGCTCCTTCTCACCTACTGCTCCTCCCTTTCCAAGCCACTTTGTCTAATCAAACCCCAACTAAAACAATCCTCCATAAATTACAAGAAACCCTCCTTAAAATTCCCCGTAAACCTTACCGCAACCCTGCAGCAGACTTCTGGCTTTCCACAGAGCCTCTGTACATAAACATGAGGGAAAATACCTTAGCACGGCACTAATGAAGTATTTCCCGGATACAGCAGAGGTGACAAACAGAATGAGAGCAAAGCCAAGATGCCATCTCGACTTCAGGCAAACAACCTCTTCTGACCTCTGGCAGCTCCCACACACTATTAAACAAAAAGTATTCTCTCCATGTTAATGAACCATGTGCAATCTAACAGATAACACTGATGTTAAATAAACATGTTTATATGTGACTCCTAATACTAGGACTTAGGCAGCTGCTGACAATTTTAAATGGGAAGGATTACGCTCATGTAGTCCTTCTCTCATTTTACACACCTTTGAAATAATTCAAATATGTAATTAAAGGCCAAGGAGAAAGAGTGGAAAGAGGTTTGACTATCTTTAATTAGACATTCACTCTGTGACACACTCACTGGAACCATCTCTGCAGTGACCACTATTTTGGATCAAATTTTCCTCTCGCACCTCTTGCAGCTGTAAATCAAGAGCAAGTGAACAGCTTGCTGAAGAAGGGAACTGGATTGGGTTTTGTATGCCGTGATCAAAAAATACTTTGCAAGATGACAGCAAAGTCCTAAATCCTTATTCCTGCTTTCTCCTTCCTGCCTCAATACCCTGGTAGCACCAAATCTACCCGCAAATGGCAACACCTCCAGGCCCCAAATGATCCCACCGAGATGAGCAATTATTTGCATCCTAATTGAAGGGCTTATCCTCACCTGATTAAAGCAAGGTGTTTGTTAAACATCATTACTAGAGTTAAGATCTGCAAATAAAGATGAAGTATTGTTTTAAGAATTAGACTGCCATGAACAATAGTTTTCTGATGAGATCTCTTAACAGACAGTCCCAACAAGGACTGGCTTTCCGGCTTTTCAGTAAAGGAAGGGAAAGATTTCATGAGTTCTACCTGTTCATATCAAAGCGAATATTACACTAAGAGTTTTGAGTAGTTATACTTCCCCCACCCCCTAGTAGATATACCCTCAAAAAAGACACACAAAAAAAAAAAAAAACCCACCACCAAAAACCCACCACAAAACAACCCCCACAACAACCTTACACCTTTTACTACATTGAACCACTGAAAAGCAGGATTTATCGAAAACCTGAATGGCTTTACTTTTGTATATGTCATTGTTTAGAGTTCTGAATACACTTTTTGTTCCTTCTTGGTATAGGTATTTTTCTGTACCGTGCAGTACAATGTGAAATTTAATGAAAAGAATCTGACTGTGAGTCCAGGAGACCACATCATGTACTAATCAAGTTTATATTGCTATTGCTGTGAATACTACACATGCATACAATGGCAGTACAAGATTTCCCCGCTTGATCTACCAAATAACTCCCCCACTTATGGGATATGTTTAAAATTTTCATATTAAAACTGCAGCATTCCATGGTTTATGAAAAGGATTTGAATTTGCAACTTCATTTAACAGTTCATCCCTAATAAAAGTTACCCCAGACAGGCAAAGGTAATTAAAAAAAAATAATTCTCGGCATTCTAAGGACTTGTGCTAGGTTTCACAAAATTTTAGAATCATTTTCCACTGCACAAGTAATCTTAATTATTTCCACAGATTAAGTCTAACAACCTGTGAATTTATTGCAGAAGGAATTTACTGCAAGTAATAATTAGTCTTCAGCACTGTTCTCGCTTGTTTCACCAGTTGAAGACACCTTAAAACCATCTGGTTACTGCAAAATTTGGCACAGAAGAAACAAATCTTACTGAAGAGAATTACAGCTGATTTCAGAATAGCTGTTTTGCTATTATACATCATAAATAACACTTGGGAAGACAGCAGAAAATAACTAGCTCATTTAATTGTTTTCTTTGTCAGCAGTGTGTACATATACACACAGCCACGATGACTTCAGTACGATGCCTTCCAGGCTTGAAGTTAAACATGCAACTCATTTTTGCAGGATTAACAGTTAAATTATTACATTTTCTGAAAAATCTACCATATCAACCAGCTAAGCACAACAACTCGGCGAAACACGAGTGATATTCTGAGATCCAGTTATTAATACAAATACCTGAGTTTAATTCTTTTCTACGGAGAAGGCATTTCCACACTTATCGCGTAGCTGAATATAGGACTTATTGTTAGATGGGGAATTACCAACAACACTTTTATTTTTCCCTAATGAAGCTTTTCTAATGAAATTTAAGACTGCCAAGGTTGTGAGATATTTGAAACGGGAGCCCATTTCAAACATTTCAACCAAATAATGGTGATAAGATTAGTGAGTCATGGGAATCAAGTCTCTATGTAGTATTTTAAAGGAAAATGAGCTGAGGGGAGCGGGCTAAACAAAGCAAAACAAATCGATGAGCCTAAAACCAAAAGAGTACACCGCTTGTTATTTAGCCAAATGTTTTGATCTGTTCTTGGGGGAGTAGAAGCAGCACAAGTATCATGGACAATTTGACACAATAAAACTTCACAATTTAATTTTGTATCACACATTAAGATTTTATTATTATCATTAAGAGATGTAAGTTAGAATAATTAAATCAAGTTATCAGCTGCTGTGCCATCTCGAGTGAATTTTCAAAACATGCTTTGAAAGTTTCTGGAATGTTTCCAAAGCTGCGAGCACTGATTATTTTCAAGGCATTTATACTTCAAGTCTTTCCTACTTGCATAAGTAACATTTGAGGCCACATGATGCCTTAAATTTCAAAGCAGAAATAAAAATTCAGCTTTATTTAAGAATATAAATTATCTATTCACATCAAAAAGGATGAGGAGACATAATTTATCCTGCATGTAGCAATAAATAATGCAAAACAATGCAACATTAATGTATGAGACTATCTCAGAAATATTAGCTTAGACATAGAACAACAAGTTTAAACACATGCCATCTTTTGGGGACCAGACCGCTCTGATACAGACAAATGTAGACAGGCTGAAAGAATTTAGACAGGCTTTCTCAATATATTGGTGGGAAACCCTGCTATGGATGGCACTGCTGAGATAAGAAATTGCCAATAAATTAGCGAACTCCACGAGAAAGACTGAGCAACAAACCATTCCTGCCATTGCCCTTAACGGCGCCAAAGGATGTGCGAATTTGTTGCTACGCTGAACAAAAGTGTTGTTAATATACTTGAGGTAAGGCAAATACAAGAAACTCTTTATTGGTTAACTATAAGTATTTTGACCATTACAAACGTATACAACAGAATAGATCTGAAAAGACTACTTGCATACCATGAATAACTTACTTTAGAGGCCATTCACTGGGCTCAAGCACAATTTAACATTCAAAAGTTTACTTAAAACCGCACAAATCACAGTGTAAGTTTCCCTCATATAATAAGCAAGCGCGAAAAAGAGCATTAACTTATTTTATTTAAATTCACGCTTCAGGTTTTAAAATACTAAAGGAGGCTAGTATCAGTGTAAAATCAAACGCTGCGCATTAATGAACTACCTCGGATAATTCTTGATCGCCAATTCCACAGGC